>VXBJ01007355.1:11629-31243 GCA_013400055.1 Nycticryphes semicollaris
GGGAGGAGGCGAGGGGGAGGGGAATATGATGCTTATAACACCGTAGACAGCCCCTTAAAGTACTCCAGCTTCCCTTTATTTGGGACATGAAAGAGAAACCAGAGCCAATACAGGATTACAGAAGTAGGTTACAAACCTGAAGCTAGATTATTGTAGTTAAAGCACCAGAAATGTATTTTATATGCTTATTTTGGTTTAAAAACTTCATGCATTTTATGGAAAACTCCTTCTCCCTCCCCATGAGAGTTCTTCTTTTCAAGTAATTAAAGCAAGACAGTAAGCAGCAGAGAGAATGAATTGTAAAAAAATTCATTGCTGGTTACAAGAAGAATTTGAACCTCATCCATCTGTCATCAAAAAAAAAAAAAGAGCCTTTCAAAAAGCAGATGGTCTTGTAACTAAAACAAATCTGGATTCTGGCAGACAGGGTGAGAAATGTGCATTATGAGAACAGGGGAAGCACTGCACTGGGAACTGTTTGTCTTGGTAGAGTGTTCTAGCTGTGAATACCTCTGCTAATGCTGTCATGCACAATAGTGATCATCAGAGGTCAAAATCAGCAACTTCAATTTCATCTGCAGGCTTACAAGAAATGAGTATTATTCCTGGAGCACAGCTTTTATGTACCTTTTCTGAAAAGCACCATCTCCTAATAGGTATTTATGCGTATCACAGTGCAGTTTGTGAGTGTTCCTAACAAGGGGTTCTGCATAGGAAGGATTTAATCCTAGAGTGGAAATCGTAGATTAACATTGTAAGAAACAATTAAAAAATAAAACTTCATAATTACAGTACTGTTTATGCACAAGCATTTGCTCTTACGGGTGCAGTCTAGGAAGATTCTTAAATTAACAACCCAATTAATAAATAATGGCAGCTTTCCATCATTTCATGGTACTTTAGATAATAGCAAAAAACCCCAAACCAACAAGCAACCAAACCCACTCTATGTGTTTTACCTAGGTAAAGTTGTACCTCTATGACTTTATCCGGGATTCATTCTCTCTAGGAATCCCCAAGTCATTGAATCGGCTTCATCGGATTCATTGGCTGCAATAGATAAGCTTGCAAGCAGTGCTGAGTTTTACTTGCCACAGAAATAGGCTGTAATCTGTGGCTGATAATTGAAATTCTTAGGGGCTGTGCATACCTCTTACATGTGGCTTGGACCTGAGTTAGCCCAGCACACTATTAAAAATGTTTTTATAGGTGACTGTTCACTCAAAATCACATTACACCTCTTGGACAGAGGAAATGTTCTCTGGAGTTACTCTAGCCTCTTCATGTAGAGCCAGCAGCCTTTCCAATAGTATGTACTCTCATACAGTTGAAAAACATAGTAGCTAGGTCAGACATGTCATAATTTATAGTAGCAAGTTATTAAGTATTTCAGGTTCAGTCTTGAGTCCGTTGTATGTTTAAAAACAGATTAGAAATCTGAAGACAAATATTTTGGTAATTACACGTTTGCTACCTCCTTATGTCCTAAAAAGCAGGAAAATGATTATGAACATGAAAGTTGTTAGCATCACATGGGGCCTCCCAGGTGGGTTTGTGCAGCGCTGGTTTGTGCTGCTGGCTGAAAGCAGAGGGATGCTCTGTGTGGTCCCTCGGGATGAGATTTATGCCTAAAGAGTCAGCACTTGCCATGCAAATATGAGAAAAGCCAAACAAAAATCTCTTGCATGATTGGTGAATATGCAATTTGGTTTAAATGAGCCATCCTCCCTCTCTATCACTGTTACGTTAGTACTTTTTCTAGTGTTCTGTCTTCTGTATGGATGCAATATGAGTTAAAAAAAAAAAAAAAGTAAGAATACTTAGATGGTCATGGCAAACAGCTTTAAAACTGTCTGCGACGACAATTATACAATTGTCCAAACTGGTAACTCTCTGTTCTGTCTCTTTAGCTAAATGATCTGGACCAGAAAATCTGGGGCGAAAAAACCCCACTCAAACAACAAGCAAACCTGAAATATGGTGCTGTGTGCCTAGGGAGGCTTCTCCCAGGGCCCATCAGTCTCTTTCATTGTATGCAGGAACCTGAGAACAGTAAGTCTCACAGTCTTCATGCATATTCAATATTATATCTTCTGTGAATCTTAGAGCATGTGAACTTATAGTCTCACTAAAATGTACGAATGAAAGATGTGAATATTGGTGTGGGTTTTTCTCCTGAAGTACTGGTGATACTGTTCCATGGCCACTGTATTGATATGCTTTAAGAATAATTCCTAACCCTTGACTGAAAGTCAGAGAAAGCCCTTAGCTTGGTAAGTAAAATACTAGAGGGAAGAGATCCAATTTCAAATCCATTCTGTGCCCTGCTCACGACAGAACTTGAACTGCAGTTTCTCACCTTGAGAAAGTTTGTGTGGAGCTGGACTAAAGGGTCTCCCTTGATGCTTTACTGGAGGTGTGTCCTCCAGCATCAGGGATTGCTCCACTCCAGGAGTTGGATTGTGACCATTGGAGCATTGCCTGGGACAAGAAGTCTCCCTGTCCCATCCCTTGTCCTAACTGGGCATGTAAATTATAATGCAGAGCCCCAAAGGCCAGGGGAAAGGGGAGCCACTGTCCCAGAGCATGCAGTACTCTATAGCACACTCTGTGAGGACAGATGATATATACTCAGGATCCTCTAATGGTGGGAAGGAATTGCATGCGCGAGAATCCTTCATGCTCTGCACAACTCTTAACGTTTGGCTGCTGAAAAAACAAGCTGGTGCCTCCCCTTCCTCCTACTCCTCTTAGCTATGGGCTTGCACACAAGCATGTGGTGGTCTGGAGCTGAGCCCCCTGCGCTGGCTGGAGTGGGGCACAGTTGCTCTCTCCCCTCTACCCGTATCAGGACCTGGGTGCACAGAGCTGAACTTCAGTGCCTTCACCTTCCAGCTGAACCCTGCGCCAGTTCCTGCTGTGGCCGGTCGCAGACCTACATACCTGTCAAATGAAACACTTTAAATTCTGGTTAAACGTAGTGCTCACTTTTTATTTTGGTGAAATACCATCTTAAAGTGTTCCTGAATTTGTGAGTTGCTTTCTATGCAATATAGCTTACCAAATAATACCAATAAAAATTGTAGATCTCTAGGCATGGTGTTGAGGCACAGTGTGGTGTGAGTTTGTATGCTAACATATATTCAGTTTTGCTTGTGGTCTTTTTTTCTTGTTTCATTATTACATTTGTTTAAAGGTTTAATCTTATTTAAAATCAATCTTGCTCCTCTTTGGGATGCATGTACATGTTGATCATCTGTGCTGTTTGTCCTAGCAATTCTTTGGCTCCTCATAGTAAGAGTTACAGCTGTCCAGGTTAATCATCACTGCTACAGCACTATCCTTGCTCTGTTGTGTGACGAATGTGTGTTGGGTTTTGTTGAGGAGGAGGTAATTGGAAGTTTGGCTTCTGCCAGGACGGAACAGCTTTCTCTATCTCCTTTGTCTTCACTGCTAACAAATCAAAGCAAACCATTGTTGGCTGTGGGAGGACTGTAGGGTATGAGGGCAGCTGAGCCCCACAACGCTGCTGTGGGATGCAGAAATCAACCTTGGACAGGAGATGTAGTGCTGGCATGGTCCTGCTTTCTAGACGTGGACCATCATCCTTTAGTCACATCCTTGGCATGCTGTGACAGTGCTAATGCTGAGTGGTGAAGTTACAGAATTAAGAGCGTGTGGGTGCTGTGATTTGACAATTTACCTCTAGACTTCTGTCATTCTAGTGTGCTGGTGCAAACATTGCTGCACGAAGCATGGCAGCAGCTCTGGGAATGCCTTTAGACTGCATTTCAATGTTGTGTATAAATACATGTCTTTTATTTTTGTGATCAGTGAGAACGTTCTGTGTTTGTCAAAACTAATTTATTCAGATCTGCTAATGGATTCAAGAAAACTATTTTTGCAGTTCTGTGCATCTCTTGGAGTCTTCTTGCTCAGACCCATTTATCAAAGAGTTTGAACTCAGCTCCCTGTCTGTAGTCATTCACACCTCTCAAGGGTGCCTTTGTCAGGCTGTTGATGTAGTAATTTCTTGAAAATACTAGTGGAAAAATGGTGTTTGAAGGGAAGAACAGGCTTACAGTCTTGAGACAGCAGTAGTGAAAAAGGAAAAAGATAGAAATTCACAGGCATTTTGCTATCAAATTTCTGTGAAGTTCTTGAAGGAAAATGTGTTCTAGGTCATGTTGAGAGGTGTGGGTTTTTTCCTTTTTTAAAAGGATAAAATTGAAACCTTTTGAAAATATGTAAAAAGCATCAGTAAAAACAGTAAGTCTGAGGACTGCAGTCCTGAAGAACTGCGTCTGTCACATCGATTTCGTTGTAATGTGTTACATTTAAGATCTTCCTGTGTAAAGGGGTGTTTGATGCATTCAAGAGCAATTATTAGCTGCTAAGTAAATAATACGGGAAATATTTTTCAGCACATTGTGCTTCTTAGAAACTTTACACGTCTAATATGTTTTATAAGGATACCTTTGTAGTAAGTATTAAGTGTAAATTTAAATTATGGATTGGGTAATCAGATCCTCCATAGCAAATGGAAGTTCTGCAAGCTTGTTCTTGGCTAAACCCCAGCCTTTCATGCAAAAGGCAATTGAAATGGGAGGGGAAAAAACCACAACCCTGTTTGTCATATAGCAATGGATTAGAATTATCCCATACTGGTCTGGGGAACAGTGTGGCCATGAGGGAAAGGGTGATAATGTCAGCTGACTTTCATTTGCCAGAAGTCATCTTACTCTCTTCTTTAATACTAGCTGTTGGAGAGCTGTGATTAAGTGTTCTGTCTCCTGATAACAGCTTGCTGAAAAGTGGCTGACAGGTAGAAACAGCAGCCAAACTGCTGCATGTTTTAGAAGGTGCTTGCTGATCCACCAGCATCCCTTGTCAGCACCGCTGATAAGCTCATGAGCAAACCACCGCCTAGAATTTCTTTGGCAACCCAGCTGATGGCTAGATGAATTGTTCTATGCAGAATGTGCTAATTGCCACAATTTAGCTACACTTGGTTGGGAATGACAGAGTGGCTGCGTGTGGTGATGGCGTTTTATAATCTAGTTCTTTATATACTTAGCTTGTACCATTTTGTTCTGAGTGCAGGCATTTAGACTTCTTTGGACATTGTCAGCAAAGGGAATTTTTGTTAACCTTAGAAATAATGCTGATTAACTACAATACAAAATTAAGAGCAATTTTGTTTAAAACTAGTTGTAAAGTGCAAGAAAATTTCTAGATTACAATATGAAGACCTCTTATATTGTTGAAGTGGTTTTAAATATTAAATATTTGCTATAATATTTCCTTTCGCAGACCTTGGAAATCCATAAATCTGTCCAAAAAGGAGCTGGCCCCCAAAAAGCTCACATCTGAGTGTCCCTTTGGATCCCCTCAGAGATGGGTAGGATATCTTCTGTCCCTTCTTCTAAACAGGCAGTGGGTATTGAGGTTTTTTCCATTTTCTACTGTACCTCATCTGCATTAAAATATTTATTTAGCTGTTAGAGCAGTTCAAGCCCACAAGATGGGGGTATAAGGTATTCTATACAGAAATTGGGAGGAGAAGGGAGTGTGTGTGAAGGTATTTTGGAGAATAAAGCCTTTCTGTTTAAGGGGGAATCTGGGGCACTGTTCAGCTATCTTTGGTAGTGGATGGCCATTTCTGGGTTTCCCTGACTGGAGGTTACCCCTGTGGGACCTGCTGCTATGTGTTGGTTCCTGCTGCATGGTGGTGGCAGCATTGTTGTGGTAGCTGCTACCAGGAGTCTTGGTAGTGACCCATCAGACTTGGCAGGTGCTTCTGAACTTGTATTTTCAAGATCAGGAGCCACAAGGCACTTCTAACCTGTCCAGAGAGGCAGGAAGGGAGAAAGGACACTTGCTTGTTGCTCCTGCTACAACTGTAAGCATCCTGGCACGAAACAGGCTGCTCTTGCTTGCCTAAAACATAGGACACATAAGAAATACAGGTTCATGCTAGTATCTGCCTATCCTTTCCCAGTCCATTTATGATGTTGATCGTAGGAGTGTGCTGGGTACACTCATTTCTCTTTGAAATAAAAAGCTGTTGCCCTCCTGCCTTTCTCCAGCTGCAATTTGGTAAGAAGAATGAGGGAGGTACATAGAGAAGGGAATTGTGAATGCAGATGTGATGGCAAGAACATGTAATTGTATTATTCTTTGCTATAATATAGCAAACAATAAGGTGCTGTGTAGTCATAGCACCACATGTTGACTATGCTGGGGGAATCAGCAAAGACTGAGGGAACAGTACTTTAAAAAAAAAAAAAAATGCCTATATATGCATATATATATATATATGTTTGGTTTCTGTCCAAGAGTCCCTGTAAATGAGAGGAGGGAGTAAATAGCAGGAAGAAGATCCTTTATAGACTGTTAGTCAAATTAGATTAAATTGACTTGTCAATTGAAGGAAAGTGAATGGAGAGGGCAGGACATTCAGAGGGATTTGAACAGCACCTAAGGCAGGAAACAGAGAAAGATGTAGAGACTGAAAGGTTTCTTGCTGTTTTGGTTTTTGTGATTTTTGTTTGTTAGTTTTGTTTTTTAATTATTATTTTTCCTTTTAGATTGCCAGTGGTAATATCCTGGCAATATTACAGTGACAGTTGTCACTATAATACTATGCGAAGTGCAAGATAAATGAGAGCACAGTATGAAGGAAAGAGAATGTTTATTCTGATTAAGAAAATCAATGGACTGATTGCCACTTAGCTTCTTGAAGTAGGGTGGTGTGCTGTGTATTTACTTTCCCTGTTTTTTTTTTTTTTAAAGCCTCTTTTTTTTAAAAGAAGAATATTAAACATCAGGAAATAATGGTTATATAATCATTGAAGAATCAAGCCTTTTAGTTTAGAGTTGTTTAGCATTTCAGATTTTTACCTGGTTTAAATACACAGTGAATCCTTAGTTGAGTCCATAAATGTTCTTTTACAGATATCCTGATTTTCTGATTTAGTTGTGGTTTTTTTTTTTTTTTAATGCAGACCTTCCCATGTGGTTTTCCACTGCGGTTCAACATAAACAGCAAATATCAGAGATGCATTCTCTTAAACCTGTTTATCAGCATTAGTGGCTGTTTAATTATGAATTATCCATCCGTGGCGTTTTCTTGAAAGTGCTGCTAAGCAGAGCTACGTGAGTTTGGTAGCCATGACCCTCCTTTCACAGGCAGCAAGTTGCTCTGTAGGCTGTGATCTGAGCCTCTGTATCCTCCTGTTCTCGGAAGGGCCATTGAAAGAACAAAACTGCTTGTGTTTCCACAAATATGCTTAAATCCCTCTGCGCTCAGTGCCTGTGAGTAGATCCTATGTGTGTGGGTTCAGCTTTCCAAGTCAGGATTTAATGCAACTGAGATGCTGTTGGCTAAAAATATTTGGGTTGGGTTTCTCTCTGGGTCTTTTTTTCCCTCCTCAGAAGCTACAGAAGCTCTTCTCGGCAGCAGAGGGGATGCTCTGGGGGGCAATCAAACCTGGAGGTTGTACAGAGAGCACTGTTTTTTGGGGAAAAAGTTACACTTTTAACTCAAGTAGTCATAAGAATTGGACTTTAAAGGCAATTTGCTTCTCTCCTCTAGATTAGGTATGCTGTTGTCTTGGCCATGTGCTGGCACTCTGGTCATAGCTTGTCAGTCTCTATTGTTTTACAGCATCACTGCTGTCTTTGTAATACAGGTATTTCACCTGTAGGACAAACATTTTCTGACATGTTTTAAGGAGCCATTTGCTTCAAATGGCATTGACAGAGAACTGTAATGTTTTGTGAAATGTGGGTGATGGGACTAGATGATCAAAAAGCCCCTTCTTGCCCTTAACCTCTATGAAGTTGTAGAGCTGTTTTGCTGAGGGCTTGACTTTGAGGACTGATTTTGTACAGTGCCCCACAGAAGGGTATAACATGCCTTGGAGGCATATTCCAGGCCAACCAGAAAGAATAATTACCAGCTGCACAAATTATTAGAGGCCTTCTGTGGTATTCGGAGAATGTTAAAATAGATGTAATGAAGTGGGCCTTGTCCTTTTGTAGCTGCTGAACGATTGCAAGGAGGCTTACTGAAAAGAAGCGAAACACCCATATCCATCTGCAGTTCTAACTTCTGCAGCTTTAACTTGTAGATTTATGTTGTCAGAGCTCTATATTGCTTTTCTTTTTTGATGAGATTATTCGCTGCTGTTACAACACATTTATATATTTTGAAAGATTCTGGAGGGTTCCAAATTGTTGTACTTTGATCAGAGGCCAGAAATTATTAACAATAACTTGCTGCTATTTTACCGTATAACTAACAATGCAGGAAGTAATAAATTTTATGTCTGAAATGTCACACTAAACTTCACATTAGCAATGAAGTGCAAATTCATTGCAATATTTGTCAAAGTGCAAGACAGTAACTTGCTTCAAAGCAAAACCAGTATGAAGGGAGGCTGAGCATAAGGGTTACCCTCCCTCCCTTCTAATGTACTGAGTGATGAGGTATTCTGTGTCCTGGGTGTTTGGTGGGAGCTCCAAACTCCTGTCCTGATAAGCTCTGCTGTAAAGCCAGAGCTGCCTCCTCAGATATGGAGTGCAAGAACAAATATTCAAGTTTAAGTTATGTTGCCTATGGTCATACAGTACTTAAGTTTGGTAATTAACAGTGACTTAAACCAATTTTTCTCTCAGTGCTGTTTTAGACAGAATTTTGCAATGCCACTTCTAATTTTTGCTAGTTTTCTTTCAAGAGATTATATTCATGTTTCATTTAAAAAAAAAATTCTGAATGGAACCCTTTGTACAATAAAAGTTACATCGTAAACAGTACAACAATTCCTACTTCTGCACTTTCCTAGTTTGGGTTTTTGTTTAGTTTTGGTATGGTTTTTTTTTTTTTTTAATGCAGATCACTAGAAAGAAACACTGTATTTTCTAGGCTCACTTTACCCTGATACAAATCTGCTTCAGTTGAATAGGTGCATCAGCCAAAACCAATTTTAACAGACTTGAGCTCAGTCTGAAGAAGTTCTGGGTTGGTTTTGTTGTTTGGTTGGTTTTTTTTTTTTTTTTTTTCCCCCCACTTCCTAATATTCTGCATCTTGCATTGTTTGAATGAAGTCGACAGCAAATTTGGCAAATTTCCCATTCTCTTGGCTTTGTTTTCCTCTCACCTGCCTCCTGATCCCCTCTGATGTTCACACATGCACCAGAAAGGGTGAATGTCTTCCTGCTCTTCTGCTGGCTACTGTAAACTTGAAGGAAGAGCTGGCTCATTGCGCGGGACCCATGGAGTGAGAGGTGGTAGTGAAGTCCACCTGCCACTGTGAGAAGCAGTGACAGTCTCTGTGGTCACAAAGGAGTGCGGTATCACCCACAGGTGGCTGCTGGTAATGGCTGTGATGGAGGTCTTGAAATGGTTTGATTTGATTTTTGGTAGTTATTGAGATTTTAACCATCTGTGTTGTATTCTATCTACACCTTCATCTCTAAATCCTGTGGTTGTGAGAAGTGCAGCCTTAGTTCTTTAAATACCAATAATCCCTTGCCTTTTTTCGTTATTGCAGAAAAACATGAAGATGTGAACTGTGAAAGGTGAAATATCTAAGATCAAGTGAAAAAACACCCTCTGAATTTCCTTCTCTAATAACCATGAGTCATCTTTTCCTTGAGTCTGACTCCCTTTATTTTCCCTGATTCCCTTAATTTTCAGTGAATAAAGAGCTTTCTGTGATGAAACTGCATAATGGGAACTGTTTCTTCCCACTTGGTAGAAGACTATTTTTGTTCCTTCTCTTTGTGGTTGTGACTCTAGCAGAGTCTCCATCAGAAAGCAGTTGAGATGTGCAGGAAACTGTTTTGTATTGAATTCTTAACTCTGCTTTTAAATTTTCTATTTCAGGTACTATAATGTAAACAGAAAATACATGCATGATGCACGTTATCTCTTCTATCAAGTGTATTACTGTGCAAAGGATAAAATAATCTTCTGTGATATACATCAATTTTGTAGTCTTGCACTGTACACATGCCAAATCTTAGTAAACATTTTGAGGTCTGGTCATAATTTTGTTCACCTTCTCAATATCAATCTGCAGATTGAACTTTAGGTGTATATTCTGAAATTATGTTCTCCCAAAGACTATTTCACTTATAAGCTTCCAAATGTGATAAAGAAAGGTATAGTGTGAGTTTGGAGAGAAATAAGGTGGACTGATTTGCTGAAAATTGCTCTGGAAATGACTGTAAATACAATGTAAATGTTTTGTGATTCTTGGAACTTTCAACGATCCTTGTCAGCAGATTATTTTTTGGTAAAAATTATCTACTATACTGACATTGTTTACAAAAAAAAAAAAAAAAGAAATATGTGTTCTTGATGTGAAACTGTATCAGCCATCATCACTTCTTGTTGACTAATTTCTTTTTAACTTAGGTTCTGTGAAGCACAAGTATTAAGCAGCATGTCTGTATGTCACAATGTGAAGGACTCCGCTGATGGTGCGTGTACCCAGGTGAAAGGTGGCAATTTTACCAGTATTGCCACCTCCTTCCCTTTTCTTAAATGCTTTAGTGGTGGTCACGTATAACACGTGCTCTGTCTTGCCAGCACACAGACAACTGGTTAGCCAAATTCCGCGCTGACAAGCAGTGACAAGAGTTCACCACTCGATCTGTTGGTCTCCTTACCCAGAACTGATCTTGACCTGATTTCTCTGTGTAATCAATTCATATAAAACCAGATGCCAACAATCTGTATTAACTGTGAATTAAATTCGTATCAAAATGGATTGCCCTGGTTTGTGGTGAAACAAACAGCCCATGTCTCTTGTTCCAAAAATGTATCCTCTGGCTGATAAAGCTGATTATCCAGAAGTGTTACTAAAAATGTCTGCATGTCTACTGAGGAGCAAATAATTGGCCTTAGCAAGAAAAAAGATTCCTGCTGTTACTTTTGAAAGTTATGCTGATTGATATGGTGATTTGTTGTCCCAGAATGCCTGAAGATGAGGTGATGTGGTGGGGGGGGAGGTTGTTTATGGGGTGGTATTCTTTCTCCTGTGGATACGAGAAGGGCTGCATTATGAACCTTGTGTGTGTGCTGTACTTCTAGCCCTCTTGCGTTCCAGAAATGCTAACTTTTATAACCATAAAACATAATTATGCTTAAGACATGCCTGGTACTGTTGTGGGAGCAATTCTGAAGCAAAATGACTATAATACAGCTGAAGGAAGAACTCAGATGGTTTCTCTTAAAATTGTAGGGCAGGTCATGTTCAAAAAAGAATTAAATATTAAATGAAGGGGGGAAATATATTGGACCAGAGCCCAGGTTCTAAAAGTAAATTGTTGAAGACTATAACCTGGTTTCCTCAATGAGTATTAATCCAAATTGTATATAGCAGATATGATGGTGAGTAATCGTAGTTAAGCTAAGGATCAAGAGTCCAATTTCCTTCACATCTTTCTAGGAAATATGAGACCTAGTGTTGCATAGCAACAGTCGAAGGTATAGCAATATTTGCACTTGAAAATGTTTAGTGCTTTAGGAAACATTAGATGGCTGATGAGATTGGTAGTGAGGAAAGGGTGTTATTCTCTTTCAGGGTACTGGTTTAAATTCAGTCTTGACTATAGTGGCTGAAGACCATTAGCATCTGAAAAAATAGCTAGAGGTCTGCGAAATGAGTTATTGGTCTCAGTCCAGTTTTCAGGACACCCATATTCACATTTCAAAAACTATTCCTGTAATAGGCAATGTTGTTGGTTGGAGGCAAAGTGGATACAAATAGCTGTGCAGGTGGCTACAGGTCTCTTTGCTTCAGAGCATTCCTGCCTCATCACAGAGGGTTCTCTGCTCTCATCCAACTGCCAAATAGAGGAGTTTCTACTTTTCCTACCTTATGACTTTTCTTTACAGCTGTGTGGTAAACTTGAAAGCACATTATTCAAATTTCACAGGATCCTGGTATTTTCTTTACTTTTTGTGTTAACTACAAGTCTTTTGAATAAAAGATACTGCCCTTGTCTCTGTCCGTCTTCTGCGATCTTCCTAAATTGTTTTACGTTTAAATTTTTCAGAATCAGTTCTGAGTTCCCAAAGATAAGAATTTTCCAGAAATCTACGATCTCTGTGATATCAGTTTGCAGAAGGTCTGTGGTGATCCCACCCGACACACGGGGAAACAATTCCCTGAAAACAAGGAGAGCATTAGAAGAAGCAGAGCAGTAGAGCTACTTGTAGCCACGTGACAGGAATTTGGTGTTACTGTTCCTATCTTAGCTGTTTATTGCTCAAAATTTAGCATCCTCTTGGCAGAACAGCTTGTCAGATGTTCAGTATTGACTGTGAGCAAATGCTGTAGGGGGTAGACGTCCCTGGTAGAGTAACCATGAGCAAAAGGCATAAAAACTGGCATATGACAGCCACATAAGACTAATTAGATTCTTTGTAAACATCTAGTTTCATCTTATTGTACTATTATTTAATATGCTTTAAAGGAAGTGTGTGTAGTAGATCTCCAGGGTAAATCCAATACAATTGAGAAGTGTGGAAGGGCTTGGGGATGTCTTTCATCACGTGCAACTTTCACTTACTGACAGTGCTGACTCTTCCTTTTCTGAAATGCCTGAAGTAAGCTTCATAATGAACTCAGTAAGAACACTTATAACAAAGAAGAGGTCTAGATTTAAGATCTACTGATTATTTTTTTTTTAATAATAATCTAAAAGTGTTCTGTCGCTGACTCAGTTTCATTGCTTTCTTACAGTAAACCTCAGGACCTAAATTAAATGAGTGACAGATTTACAGGACATCTTAAATTACATTTTTCTGTAAAAATGTGTTATTGAATCTTAAAGGATTTTAAAAATTGTAACCATTTCTAGATAGAAAAGGTTTAAAACTATTCAATTTGTGTTGCTTTTCCTAAAAGTGAGAAATTATGCTTATGACATTTGACTGTTAAGGTAGTAGCAGAGATGAAGAAAAGTTTATTAGTGAGGGTACTCACTAATAGTAGATAAAGGAAAAGAAGACCCAGTGGATGTTGTCCATGAGGTTAATCCTTGTGTAATTTGGAGTTTTGAAGGTCTTTGGTAGAAAACTGTTCACCATTCTTGAGCCTTCCTTTACTATCTGGACTCCAGCATGTTTAGAAGTCCTGTACCACCTTGAACATAATCTCATGAATTTTCCTTATTTTCTCTAGGTATTGCACAAACAATGTGCTTGTACGTGTGCTTTATCTAACTGTTTAATTTTAAAATTCGTGCATTTAAAATTACATCTAGCAGGAAAAGTTCATTTTCCTATCAATAAACTGCTGTTATTTTAAAAGATAGTTCCTTTTTTTCACCTGGTAAGATTCTAACAACACTTTTTAAATTCCTCTCTCCCCTAAATATTTTATATTTGTCACATTTTAAAATCATGCAGGCACACATGAAATGTATTTTTCTGGCAGTGCATGAGACGTAAGGTGGGGCTGGGAGGTAGAGAGGGGTAGGCTGTGAGTGGAAGCAGGTGGTGTTCTTAATTTTTACGTCTTCCTAAGGAATTCTGTAGCAGCCTGCTTTAAAATACATGAATGATTGTAAACTTAGTAATATTTTATGGTGCTTGGAACCTAAACAATCTTACCATGTATTCTTAAGTACCTTATTTTTTTCCAGAGCTTCTAATGTGGTTTTTTTTCTTTTGCCTATAAAACTTTATGGTGTGTGGTTTTAAATATGCTTTTGTCTGACTATTAAATGTGAGACAAGGCAGTTTTCAGCTGTAATTTTTTCGTATAAGATGGAAGTGATGCCTAAAAAAAAATTTATAAAATGTTGGAAATCATTTCCCATCCAAAGCACATTGGATTTTTCTTGTAGGGGAAATCTGAACTTAGTCGAAGAGATTGTGGAATTTCTATTACCTTAGTTACACTTGTATCCATAACAAAACAGTTAATTGTGATCTGCCTTTAAATCTCAGATCTGGTTCAGTTCTCTTTTTTTATTTCAGGACCATTCATACGAAAACTGGAAACGGAAAGGTATATACCTCACATGTATGGTTAGGGATGGCGTCAGCACGTGAATGCTGAAAGGCGTTTCTTTTATCACATATCTGTGGTGGTGCTTGAAATGTATTAAGCTCTTCAACTTCTTTGGTGTAGTGTGAATCCTGGATGCCACATATATCTGGGAAACTAGTCGTGGTAATGTAGATTCCTAAATGCAGTTTTGATTTAAGTACTTATTTTAGATACCTTTGGGCCTTGACTTCTAAGTAAACTAGATCCAAATAGAAACTGAATATTCTGTATGCAAGTACAGTATCTTGTATACACAAAGCATACAAAACTTCCTGCATGAAATACTTTTTTGTTTTTAAACTTGTCTGAAGAAATCTGCTAGTGCTTCTTGACATATATATAATAAAAATTGTTAAGAAATGTATACAAAAACTTGGAGAGTCTCATAAACCACTTTGTTGCTTCACTGCTACTATACTTCAGTTGCATTTTCATAAAATGCCCTAAATTTGAATTACTTTTTGAATGAAGCTGTTTTAAGGTAATGTTTGTAGGTTTCATGTGTTTTCCCCCTTTTTAAAATCAATTTTGTAGCAGCAGTTCTTGTTTGCTCAGTGTATACCAGATCTGATCTTATGCCTTTATATACACAAATATATACAAACTTAACTCTACTCACTTTTCAAATATAACTCAGCTTAACTTCTATATATAAAATAACTCAGGTTCTGTTATTTGCAAGGAGAATTTGTTTGTGGCTCTTCCACATTGGACTGGTTCTTGAATGTGTAACCCTAGGTCTTCTGAGTTTACAGAGTGAAAGGAAGATGATACTTTCACTGCAACGAGCTACTTCTAAAAAAACAAAAAACACCCACACCCACTTCTTAGTGCATTAAGACTATTTGTGAGTTTTAGTATAAAAATTATGGGTTTTATTTTTATTTGATACATTCTAAAGAAATAGGTAAGAAATGATGATAGCTATTCCATTCTCATCTTGTTTGAGTTCTCATGTGATTGTGTCATAGAAAAGAAAAAAAGGCTATTTCTTTTGATTTTAATTATGTGCTGGTATTGCTTGTGAAAGATATGACAATAGATGTACATAAATCAGATTAAAATTATATTTAATCTGCTTGTTTATGTAGTATATATTCATATAAATGAACACCTACCCTCAGAAAGCTCATAAGATAAAATATGGTTTTCTGTTAGTATTTAGCCTAAGAAACCCCCAGCTTGCCCCCTCCTCTTCCCTCTGCCAAAAAACCCCCAAACAAAATACCCAAACAAACAGGAATTTGTATGTAATTTTGTAGGTCTTTGGTTCATTATACAGGTTACCTTTCATTAATGTCTTGTTAGTAAGAGACATAAAGACCTTGCTAAATTATGGTAGATATTTTAGAGCCCAGCACTGCAAAAGTAGAAAGATGCTTTAGGATACGGTCTTTCCATTGTAAATTAAAGAGTGTATGGGACACAGGAAAGCATTTTTAATTTCATGCATATGAAGCAGTCTGTACAAAACACACTGATGAAAGCATTATAACATACTCTGAAATATTCTTGATGATACATCTCTTGATGCTTCATACCATTAGTTATTTTCTTGAACTATTGAAATGAATAAAGTGCAGAGTATGGAAAAGCTTTGCATGTGAGAGTTTTAGGACCAAAAATACACACTTATGAGCTCAGTTGTGTTTCTCAGCATAGGACTACTTGTGTTCTTGAGGAAATTCCTGCCACCAATTAGGAGACTGCTGCTGTGGGTTTGTGTGCACATGCTTATGTACGTGTGAGGCTGTTGCTGTGAAGATTTAATTAGGATTATGCTTCTAAGAACATCTTCCTCAAAATGATCTGGATGTTCTCATCACTATGCTGTGTGTGATTTTTGGTCTTGCCCTTCTCTAAAGGACCATAGAAAGAGGGAAGATTGAGGATAGAAATCTTACTTTGAAGTCTACAGATTCCTGCAGTTTGTTCTGCCGGTTCCCCAGGGGTGCCAAAGCAGGTAAAATAGCATGTGAGGCTACTATATAGTGATCTGGATCAGGACTGCTCTCCAACACCTGGACTATGCCTGTTCTCCAATGCTATGGAGATCAGAGGTGCATTTTGAATCTGCAAGAGACCAAAAACTTCCCGTGAACCAAACCTGTTTCCAAAGCTGGGCCTGATTCTGTGCTCATCAAAATGTGGTGCCACCTGCAGTCTGGGCTCCTGTGTCTAGTTCTGCTTTTGGGATAGATTTCCATGAATGCAAACAAGGGTATTGTTGATACTTTGGAGACCTTGAGCACTATAAGGAGTTTACAGAAGCAGGTAAAGTTTTTGAGGACCTTCCAGGGCTCAGTCCTGTTGTGAAACCCAATGGAAGGGCTCCCCCATGTGAAGTGGTGGGACATCACACCTGCAGTAGCCTTATTACTAGGGCTTGATGTTATGTGGGCTTGGCAGGCAACTGACAACGCATACCAGAAAGCTGAAGAATTCCCAGCATAAAATCCTGAGGAAGGCGGTAAGACAGGGTGTCAGACTGACTGACTGATGAAAGGAAGCAAGTAGGCGCCTGTTTCCAAACAGCAGTGCTGTATAAATGGCAGCGTGCGGGGGAGACACTCAATAGGAGAACAGAGGACTGCGAGTGACAAAATTGGCAGTCGGAGACAAATAGAGATGTATTAAAAATGTGTAGAGGAAAGAGCTTCCTGCCCTTGGGAAGGGCTGGCACCACCTGGAGTAGGTGGTGGTGAGGACCTTGGATGGGCCCTCATGGATCCAGGCACACTGCAGTTCTTTTGTCTGAATACACTGACATGTACAGGCTGCACACCTGATCTTCTGATGTTTATATTTCCCCTAATCCTGTCCTTCAGTGTGATGTTCTTTGTCCCTTGGCTCTGGGTAGTGTCTCTATGGCTTCTTGCCATAATTTCCCTTCTGGTTACGACTGGTTGCAAAGCAGTTCTTCGGCTGGATTGCCTGGGTTGGCAATACCCTGCTTAACTTGCTCTAGCTTCGTCTCCTTGGCTGTTTGCTATTTGGCATAGTGTTTCCTCTTGCCCCCAGTGTGACTACACCGATGCTGATTTTTGGGCAGATTTTCCACCTGACTCTCCTAATTTCCACTCTTAATTTAAGATTTTTTTTTTAAAAAAGGAAAAATAATAAATTGTTACTAAAATGATAAATCACACTTTTAAAGGGAAATTGGATCTCTGTGAAGTGAGTTCCTCTCTGTGGACAGCACTAGAATAAGAGTGTTGTGTGACTGTAGGCAGGCCTCATCCCATCCACTGAAGTAGTGGAACAGAAGCAGCTCATGTAGTGTAAGAGGCTGATGGTTTTGTCATTACTCTGACCTCCATTGGCAGTGGCTGATTTCAAATGAGTATTGTGTTACCAGATGTTGCAAATAATTAACTATGTATAACAAACTTCTTGTGGGATTCACAGGAGCATCTGTTTTATTTGAATGCTGCAAGTACAGGAAGGGGTCCGGGAATGGCAGAGGGAGTTGAATGATCCAGGATGCTGCTAATGAGTTCAATGAAACTGCTCCTTGTTCCCTTATGTTGATCAAAAGCTTCCATCATTATGTAGCTTTGGAGCACTTGGTGACATTTCCTTCTTTTAAACTGTAACTAGCATTTTGGTGAACAACTAATCATATCGCAAAACCTCGAGGAAATTAGAAACTTCTAGCACCTTCTTCAAATGCCTTAAAAAGAAATCAGTAAATGCTCACAAAGATGGATCTTGTGGAAACACAGTTAGGCCAAGCCTGAGGCATCATAGGGTGGAGAAACCTTTCCAACCCAAACAATGGATTTAATTTTCCAGGGTTAAAAAGAACAAGCTTGAACTTAGAAAAACACTGATCAGTGGGTGTGTTCCTGCTTAGTTTTCTGGTATCAGTGCTCTAGTTCAAGGCAAGTGAATTACGTATATTGATATGTGTCTGCAATGTTCAGTTCTCTTTAAAGATGGGTTGAAAAGGTTTTTTGGAGGAAAAAACAGAAATTATGTATTTTTCGAAGGGAGAAGTTCTTGAACAGCTTTTGAGGGAAGTCCTATGGATATATGGTGTATTTTAATTTCTGTTTCTACAATGGGAGATCCACAGTGAAGGTGGGGCTCAGTGCTGTGTTTGGAGGAACCACTGCCAGCCATGATGGACACAGGAGGCAGAATAGCAGGGTGGTTGCTGCCGAAGGCTCTGTAGCAGCTGGTCATGTTGGCTGTGCCAGGTCACCGGAGCTGGTTTTATACATGCCCAGCAACGTCTTGAGAAGAGCTGGACTGCGCCTTAAATTGGATAGTATTTCCATGGAGAAAAGCAAAGGATGAACCATTTCAAAGGAGATTTGGCACTAAGTAATGTCTTTCCGACGTGGCAGCACAATACTGCTTAATTTGAAGATGAAGGGCCAGCTTCTCTCTCCAGGCTGAAACAGAGTTTCTGCTGATGCTGGCTGCCATGGTGATCACGAAACAAATTGCTTAATTTACTAACTCAAAAATGTCTGCCTCGGCTCGAGTTTTTTCTTTTCCTGTTTCTTTAATCTTTTGAGCAGCTGAGTCAACCGCTGTGAACCAGAGTGAAGCACACCCTACAGCTGGAGGGCCAAGGCACCACCAGTAATTATTTCCATCACTTTGCACATAGAACAGTTGCTTTCCTTCAGGATGTTGTTTGTCTGTGACTTGAAAATCATTAAAACTCATTTAGAAACTTACGGGCTTTCACTTCATTCTAATATACTTTTTAATGGACTGTATTACATGCACTGAGTGCTTTTTAGTATTCTATTTTTCTTCCGAAATATTGAATACTGCTTCCTGCTCCCTTCAGAGCTGGGTGTACGCACATGGCTTTAGCATTTGATCTTTTCCTGACATTCAGTAATTTTTACTGTGGTAGCAGTTTTGTTGAGTAAGTACTGAGGACTAAGTACTTGGTCCTTGTGTTTCCTTATTTCAGCCTAACTAGGAGCATCTCTGTCGCTGTTGTAAATGTGTGCACACTCCCTTCCTTTTTCTTTCTTTTTTTTTTTTAAGGTGAACTTTGCTTTCGTCAATAGTAGCTTGATGAAATAAAATATTTTAACCCATCCAAGGTCATATTTTATCTTACTTGAAACTGCTGTTGTAATAACCACAGAATCATGTAAGTCATTGAAAACTTTACTAAATATTTGTATTTATGCTGCTGAAAAGGTTTTTTTACCTAAGGTTTAATTCTAGTTTTTTTCTGTGCATGGGGAAACACATTTGTGACACTGGTTTTCTGTGGTGGTGTTGCAAATAAATGTGACTGGTTACTGTCTTGTCTTTCCGTAGATCTGAACCATGATTCAATTTTAGTTGTTATTCTAGGAGGGAATATAATAAATTTTAAATTATTTGGAACATTTCTGTGCGCTTTCTTGTTCCTCTTCCCTCTGTAAGATTTCTGTGGAACTTTAAAATGTCAGAGTGAACACCCTGTCACAACATTTTCCCAGTAAAAGGGCTGGACTTTTAATAAAGAAAATAGAATTGTGACAGTTTGATTAATGAGACAATAAATAACATGTCTGTCTTC
>VXBJ01007355.1:31261-41285 GCA_013400055.1 Nycticryphes semicollaris
CCCCCCCCCCCAAGTCCTGGGATTGTTGATTGGTTTCTTTCTTTCTTTTTTAATTGGTACCTTTTATTATCTGGCCTGTACTATAGGCTACTATTTATGAAGTTACATCACTAGGAAACAGCAGGACACTTGTCCATGCTGATGGTAATTTCCGGAGGACTGTAAATTGGAAACTACTCAACTATTACCAGCATAAGACTGTCTGGCATGCTGCTTCTGGAGCTTCAGAGGTACAAGCAAGTGCTGGGAGGGTGCAGATTAATTTGGCACTTAATTTGAAAATAAATACTTTTTGAATACTTTTTGTCAACTGAAGCATTTGTCTTTTAGCACAACGTAAAAGGAAGAATTTGATTATAGGGAATTATTGACTTTTTGACAATTGAATATGTTCACTATTTAAATTAAAAACTTTTGGGGCAGTATTCATTGTTCGGTATCCTTGCACAGTTCCCTTGGAGGAACTAGGAAGTAAAAGCAATGTTGAGTAGCATTCATTTCTGCATATAATTTCTTTCTGCATTTGCTAAAGGAAATCCGATGGAGACAGCCAGTCTATTTTATGAATAAATGTTATGCACATACTCATTTTTGTAAGTTTGTTCACATACTTATTTTTTTTAAATTAAGGTCACTTTAAAAGGTCCATGCAGGTATATTGCTGTCCATTAAATAGTGATTTATTTTTTATCCATAACGCTTTCCCATTTGTTATATGCTTTTCTGTGTACACTGAAAGTACCTTTGTTCCAGGTAGCATGTTCCATTCTAGATTACAGTAAAATAACTTCTTCCAAGCACAGGTTGTAATCTTGTGGCTGCTCCCCCCACACTTGGGTATTCCCCATGGAAAGTGACTGTGGAAATGTGGCTCTGTGACTTTGCTGGTGGATGTTGATGGGGCAGAGAGGGAAATGTAGGCTTCTAGTACTATGAAGAAAGCTAAAAGCTGACTAAAAGGCAGTCCACCAGGATGCATAGGTGAGTAAAGAATCAGCTGCAAACCTTCTTTCTCTATTAGGAAAACAATAAACAAGTGGAGTAATCTCCTGCCCTGAAGTAATTCAGTCTGACTCCTTACAAAAACTACTGATGTACTTATTAGCAGTTCAGGTTTGAGTCTGAATATGTGTTGGTGAGTCAGCATAAACCTATTAACAACAATTAATTACTTATAATGTTTTCTGCAACCTTACGAGGTCTATGTAGTGCTGTCTAATTTAGCTGTCAAAATTGTGTTAAGTTTCTTGACTTTATCTGTCGTAAGACTTTTCATTAAGCACAGAGATAAACCTGCGTTTTGCCAATGGACTTTTGAACTCTTACTAAGACAAGATGAGTGAAAAACACTAACAAGGTAGAGACAAATTTATGAGTTGGTAGGCGCCAGCAGTCTAATATAGGAGCATGATAGGAAAACACCCCATGAGGAAGAGCAGTAAATTCAAAGTTTGAAATCTAGCCAAATGTTTGAAGATACCTTGAGAACAAAAAGGGTAAATATTACCAATTTTTTTTTTTTAAAAAAGAAAAGTTAACTTGGAACATGAATAGTCAATAAATATGCAACAGACCCATGGTGTGGTTGGTGAGATGTCTGTCTGTAGCTGATCTTAAAAATGGAGCTGGAAACTGCTGTGAACTTGAGAATATTGTTGGAGTAATATCTTTAGCTGTTGGTTGGTGTTAAGAAGGATGAATTTGATTTTCTGTATAATAAAGATTGGAGAAGTAAATGCTGAGCAACCTTTCTCTATTTCTTGAGGAGGGAGAGATGGGGTGGAGGGAGCCACCTGCAACACATTCCACTGTAAAACTGAACTCTTGTAGAATTGTAGCTCTTTAAGTAGTTGTTTCTGTGCAGTCAATTGATATGTCCTCTCTTTCCTCAGTGCTTTAAACCCCATTTGTATTTGCTTTTGTAGCTTGTCCTGTTGCACGCACAAGTGCTCAAATTTCAAAGGTGCAGCTTCTGCCCTTAGCTGGTTATATGTGGTGTGGGTGCTTCCACGCATCCCAGTCCTTTCTACAGTTCTCAAGAGAAACTGCGAAGAAACCTCTTTCACTTGTAGTCAGTAGCAAGACTTCCAGGATGACTTACTGGGTTATTATAGGAAAACCTGAAGGAAATAAGGGATTTTTCATTTTACTTGGGCTTGTCCATGCTGGGAGCTCCTTCGTGTATCCTGGATCGGTGGTGCAGAGCTGGAGCTTCCTTCAATGTGCAACCGCTACTGTGCACAGCTGTATTTCTTTGTTATGGTGAGTACAATGTGGAGTAAGAGAAACTCTGAATCTTATCACACGTGAGAGATTTCTCAGACCATTTAAATTTTTTAATGTTTAACAAAGTCTCCCTCTTGGTCTACTGGAAATGAGGGTCTTGCATCAGAGCAGTGTCATTGAAGATCATATATAGGACCTCAGGAATGTCATTTTTCTCAGGTAACAGGAAAAGCTTGAAGTGTCAAGCAGTTTAAAAGCTGTCTGCTGAAATGTTGTTCAGAGGTGAAGGCGAAATTCAGTTGTAGAAATCATCTCAGGGGAATCACCAGTCTGTGTGTCTTGGATATATTTTGTAATAGTTATGTAACACTTATAATAGCAGCAGTTCTACACGGAAGCAGAGTTTCTTATTTTCCCCGCTCTTTTCAGGTACACAGCCTTATGCATGGCCTTTTTTTTTTTTTTCATTGACTCTGGTTGTTGTTCTTTCCCACCTCACATTGCATTTTGCTTGAAGCAATTTGTGAACTAACATATCAGAAATGATGGAAATGCAATGGAAAGGCCAGCAAAGAGAAGGCTGCAGGGTGGCCTATGATGCAGATCAGGCTTTCTTTTAGCCAAGGCCCAGAATAAAGCCGTTAGGCCAGACTTCTCATAATTTGGGCTCCTTTTTAGTACGGTTAAGTAGAGATTACAGTTTTCTAGAATCACAGAAGATCAGGGATTGGAAGAGACCTTGAAAGATCATTTAGTCCAATCCCTCTTCCAGAGCAGGAACATCTAAAAACAGAACTGCGGCAAATTTATACTGTCAAAAAACTTACACTTCCTTATTCTCATATGTCATTTTCCTTCTGTCTCCTAATATATTAATTTTAGGTCTTGAATAAATAATTAAGATGAAGAACCATCTTTCTGTCTGTTGAAATGAACCCCAGGACTGGGTTCATTCCCTGCTAAAATACAGTAAAATCACTGAAAAGCAACTGGATGCGTCAAACCTGGCACCAAAGAAGACATCTTCCTGCAGAGACATCTGGGGTCTCTTGGAGAGCTTCAGTCATTCACATCTGTCTGCTTAAAAGTCTGATTTTTGGGTTTTTTTTGTTGGTATTTTTTTGTTTTGTTTTGTTTTTCCAGCCTTCTCTGAAGTTGACTGGTTTATCTTCAGGTCTCAGGAAAATGAGCTCAAAATCTGAGCTCATTTTGGGGTGTTGTGTGGCCTTTATTGCCTCTCTTCTGTACTGTGACAGGTGAGCTGGGTTCACTGTCTCCACTTAGCTGCTCTGGGGGGGAACCACCAGTGTCCTGCATGATTGCAAAGTTCATAGGTTGGAGCTCTTGTTTTGGGAGGATAATGGGCGGCAAGTGTCCTGGCTTCTGAATATGTCCCAGGGGTTTTGCTTGATTTACTGCAAATTCCAGGGGTTTGAGCCTGGATGTGACAGGATACATATCATAGGGGTAATGCCTGCGTGTCCAAGCAGTCACAATCTTCTTGTTAATGATGAGTGGAAAGCACAAACTTGCTGCTGTTCTTTAATCATCCAGAGTTGGAGAAGCCAACCAGACCTTCGTATCATTGAGACAGATAATAAAATGATAGTTACCATTTGTCGTGGGGCCTTTTAAGAGGTTCAGCCAAATCCTTTGGCAGCTTCCGCAAGCTTATTGAGATGTGGGTTTGGGTAAGTAATGAGGCCATTAAAGCAGCTGGCTCTAGTAAATAGCCTTGGATTGAGTTCTCACAGTTAAAATGAATGGAAAGATAAGTACAAACATGCATATGTAAGTAAAGCTTTGGGTTTGGAAAGGACAGACTACATTAATCTGATGCCTTAGTTTATCTAAGTCTGTTGGGCTGTACTGCTCAAATATAGAAGTGGCTTGAATATAGAAGTGGGGTTTTTTTGTTGCTGCAACACTCCACCCTACCCCCCCATAAATTAGCAATAGTACATATCTGGAATGCATATCTAAAGCCAAGGGAGACGTTTGGGAGCACAAAGCATTGTATTGAGTAACATTTTAAAATAGAAATGAAAAAGAACATCTCTTAAAAAAATATTAGGGTGTAGCTTTGTAACGAAGAGTGTCAAGGGCAAAAAAAATATAATTGCTGGTAATATGGAACTCAGCAAATAAATTAAAAGGAGCTAAATATGTTGCTGGAGATAAACAGGGTACTGGGCCTGCTTGGTGAGTTGTTCTTTATCCAGTTGCCATAATTGTGTTGGTGCTGTGGCACCTCCAAGGCTTGCCAGGTCATCAGCAAAGCAAATTGCATCATGAGATACACTTTTATGTTAACTCAGACTGGAAATTGATCCTGGAGGCTATGCCTGGATGAGTGAGCAGGACCAGGGCGCAGATATCAACACCAGCAGCACTAGTTAGGCCCCAGTATGTCCTGGAACAACCAACACTAACCCCCGTGGCTGACCAGGTTTTTTTTTTTTTTTTTTGCAGTCAACAAGAGGTCATGCTATTTGGGAGATAAAGGCTCCAGAAATGCAGGTGCAAGGGTCCACCAGGTTCAGAGGCAGCAGGAGGGCCCTGCCCCAAACTAGTGCAAAGAGAAGTCACTTAGTGTGGAGATCCTGCCCTGGTCCACTGACTGGGTCAAGTCTGGTGGTGTGAGGCACTTACATCCTCTAGACTAATGCTGAGCACAGTCTGCTGATGTTTCATTTCTGTGCCAACCATATTCCTGTGGTTATGGTTTTCTCTTGATGTATACAAGAATGAATTGAGTCAATTATTTTTATTAGTATTAATTGACTTTTATTTCTCTATCTTCTCATTACATATTGTAAGTAGTCTGATGGTATAGGAAGAAGGAAATGCTGTAGCATATTTTGAGGTAATTAAATCTTTTATAGAGTAATTTATGTAAGATGTTCAAAAACTTAGAGCTCCAGAAAAAAGTACTAAAAACTATTTAGTCTGCTTTTGCACACTATTTTCTTCTCCTCCCCATGTTGCACCAAGCTGTATTACATCTCTCCTGGATGTCTCTTTCCTCCTAGTCATTAAATCTCCCTTGTATCTTGTAATCACTGCAATAATCTCATTTGTTGTTCTCAGAATGTTCTTTAACTCTTATCTGGAAAATCTATTCACCCAGGAGTCCCATGTTCTGTAATGCTGCTCACGTGCCAGTTTCAGTGTTAGTTCTGGGCTGCAGGTTGTCCTTACTTTTGCTGAAGCCACGATGCCAGAATATGGCCCTAGATGATGCTGTTCCAATTTCATGGGATTAAAAGCAGATGGGTTTAAAAGCAAACCATAGATCACCCTGTAAGGCCAGTTCACCTGATGTTTTTTTAAGACATAATTTTTTGAAATTAGAAATTAATCTACTACTGTTTGGTTTTTTTTACTTGTGATATACTGAAGCCGAAGGACCAGTGGTCACACAGGCAGGGTTCACACTGGAAACCTTTGTGTAGGAGAATAACAAACTTGTTGCAATTGATGTCCTGGTGAAGGACAACAGGAGTCCAGGGACACAGGGACATAGGAGAAGCCCTTTAGAGGGCTGTATATTGGCTTTGATAGAAGCAAGGGCAAACTAAACTTGATATATGGTGTAGGGTACCACAGTGGAGGGTAAAAATAGAGATTGCTGTTCTTGAATATCCTTGTTAGTACACTTCATAACAGGAGTGGCAGCTCCCTCTCTACTGTAACCCACTTGTGGGTGGCCTTTTAGGGATGCTCCTCTTGGAGATGGCTTTCGTATCATCACCAGCTCACTGGGATGACTACTTTACGTCAGCCCCCTCTTGAAGTAGGTATGGATGATGCCTGCAGTAATGAAAACCAATTTATTATGAAGTGCCTTTTTTTTTTTGTGCCCCCCCCNCTTGTGTAATGATTTATGGTAGCACGATGTAAACTCTTTCCGTGGGGCTTCTGTTGAAGTGGAATAAGCAAGTAGCTTACGTTCTCCTCTCAGCTACCTGTTTTACAATAGTTAATTCTAAAAATGTATAAAATCGCAAACTCCAGACAGATGTTGATAAGAACTCCTGATAAAGTAACTCTGTGCATCTGCTGCCAGATAGTCTGGCTCCATAAGTATGATTGTCTTGTAAACAGACTTTTAAAAATAAAGCTGGATGACCTCTTCATTTGCGTCTGTGACTGACTCGCTTGGCATTGAGTTATAAAGTAATAATGAAATGCCCTCAAACTTCGCTCCCAAGTAATTCCAAAATACAAAGCTGTTATCAGGCTCCCAAGAAATGCTTGCTAAGGCTGGGTGTTTTCCTAGGGAAGCTGCAAGTTAAGATGTGACCCTCTAAGGAAGGAAAAAACAGAGCTTGGAAGACATCCAGAGAAAGTTGGGAAACTAAAGGAAATAGGAAAGGGAAGAGGAAGACTTCTACCCAAAAAAGAAAAATAAAACCTAACGCAAAACCAACACAAAGAACAGGAGCAGTAAGAGGAGAGAGATACTGCAAGAATGACTGACTTAAACACTTTTCCATATAAAGAAGTGGTGAATTAGTTTAACTTTGAGGAAGTACTTCTTAATGGTCATAAAAAAAGTTGGAAATGCCATTCTATCAGCATCATAAGAATATGGTAATGATATTTTTTTGTGTATTTTTGTAATACAAAATAGTCAAATGTTGGTGTAATTCACACATACTGAATTCAGTATTGTCTGCACTTTCAAGTTAGGAAGAAATAACTGTAGTTTGCTACTGTTCAGAGGTAATATAATACATTATTAATCTTACACAGTCTATCAATCACTCTAATTTTGTTTCATGTTTTCAGTGTGGTAAAACAGGAATATTCATCCTTTGATTTTTTTTTAAACTTTATTTTCTTTTGTCAACTTTAAGTTTTATTTAATTGAACTTTTTTTCTTATTCTGACTTTTTAACCTTACATTACTCTCATTTTTGTTTCTGGAGTGGAGATTACAATACTTCTTAAAATAATGGTGCTTGTTCCAACATTCATTTTATATTGTGTTGTTACTTCTATTACACAAGTCACTTGGATTTACCAGTTTTTGTTTAAACTTCAATGCAGTCTTCATGAAATAATTATTCTTTTTTTATTCTTAAAATTTTATTCTTAATTAATAATGAATATCCTAGTTGTTGAGTTATAAAATATATAAGTCCTTCTCGTAGCACACATAGGGTTTGCTGGGCTTTCCCTGCCACGCTGGAGAGGGAGAGCTTATTCCTCGTCATCCCTGAAAGGTTTCCACGTCCTCTCTGCTCCCCTGGTCCTGTCTGTTCTTTTCACTGTTGCAGCAGATTGTATATTTCAGCCGTGTCCCATGCAGACTTTTCAGTTTCTCTCTGTGCTGTGGAACAAGCTCAATAGTATTTTTGTGGTGTAGTATTTTGTGCCGTTTTTAATTTATTCAGTTGTTTTGATTATTAGTCAGTGGGGAATGAATCTGTTTCTGCTTTAGGTCATGTGTGCTTGCTTCAAATTTTTCAGCAATGTATAGACTTAACACGCAGTTTAGCACTGAAAATTGCCTAAAAATGTCAGTAGGATTTAATGGCTGTTGTGTCTTAATGGTTTATATTTTAACATATGCCTAGGTTAAAAATAAGTGAAGATTATGTTGTTTTCTCTTTTAAAATGTTATTATTTATTCCACACTTCTGAAACTCATTCAGTGATCCAAGAGTCAAGCTGAGTTAATTCCTTCTCACTCAATAATGCAAACTTTTCTGAAGAAATTATGTCTTAATTAACAATTGTATCATACCCGAGCCTTATCAAGTCCTCAGTGATAACTCTGTAGATCATCTGAGACTAATTCTTACAGAATAATAAGTGTTGAAATTTGTGTAGCAGTTCTGATAATTAATTTCCTCCCCATTTCTTCAGCTCATGCCATCATTGCTCTGGGGAGAGGGATGGAGCTCTGTGCTGTGCTGACATAGCTCAGGGCCCAAGAAAGCTGAATTTGTCATGTCGGGTACCCAGTAGAAGATTCCTGAGTAAGAAGCTTCTTTCATAGTCACAGCTTCAAAACAGAATAGCACTTCAGATGTGGGCTGAAATGGGGCTGGCTAAACCCTAGGGGGTTTTTCTGCATTCCTTTGGACTTCCTAATTTTTTACCTAAACCTCCACCCTGTAACAAAAAAAAAAAACAACCCCAAAAAAATAGAAAAAGTGAGAAGTCTCTTCTTTTCTGGGATGACTTTGATTTCTTTCTAGTTGAGGTAATAAACTGGCACGCTTAATTTTTAAGGCAATTCACTGGATAATAGGATTTCAGGGTTACTGCTTTAATCTTCCGAGAACAAGCTTGCACACATTCTGTATTGAATTAATGCTTTGCAAGGTGGGTGTTTTGGTTTTCCTATAAACTAATTCTCTCTGTTGGATGGGAAGAGAATTGCAACTGAAACTGGGGGAAATACTATTTACTGAATGTATATTTATTAATAATTTAGAGAGTTACATGTCCTACATATCCTGCACCATCTAGTGGAAACTTTTTGCATCAGCAATATGAAGTCAAGGACCTGAAGGAAACAAGATTTGACAGTGGGAGAGACTGTGAAGGTTGTGAATGTCCTTTCCATCAGCCACTATATAAAAAGTGCCATGTGGATTAATGATGGAGTAAAAATCCATCTCCTTGAAAAGCTCATAACTCCAGAAGAGGGAACCTACTGATGATATATTTACTGTGAACATTAAACAGATCCTTGTTGAAGCCCTCGTGGGCAGATGTAAACTGGAAGACAGGGGTTGGGAGAGAAGCCAGGCAAAAGGTTAGAGCCTGTCATCTTCACAGTCCTGTGAATTTTGGGTGCTATGCTGTATTTTCTGATATATCGTGATAATTCTTACAAAGTATTCAAACAGATTTTATTATGCAAGAGGAATGCTGACACGTTTATCCTGGAGTAGTTGCATAGATTGGCTTGCTGCTGTGTGGCAATCTGTGGCTAATGAAGGAGTGTAATGACTCGGGACAGCTGAACACGTGGTGTGTTGTCTTCTGGCAGAAATACTTAGGTGGATGTTATTTCATTAAGAGTAATAGATCAGATGATTTTTATGAAACTGTCACTGGGTTTCTGACTCAAAGTGATAGCTGAGTGCTTTGTAGTGTGTAGTCTTCTTAATTAAATGTGGATTCTACCATAGCAGTCGTATCACTTACTATATAAGCAGTGCAGAGAGCACAAGATGGGGGTTATTTTGTTACATCAGATTTACTGGAGTATCCTGCCATAGGGGTGTAGCTATAGTAATATGTATTAGAAAGGAATTCACATTTTCTTGTGTAGTTATAGATTATTTGTTTTTTGTAATTAAAAAAAAAGGTAACAGAATTAACATTCTGAATTTTATGATGCATTTCAGATGTGCTTTTCACCTGTAAAGGTGAAGTGGTTTTTTTTCAGTCTCAATCGCTGTCAGAGTTTAGAAGACAGGCTGCTTACTGCAAAGTTTGCAAACGTTTTATTCCCTGACATTCTGTGGAAATTTGGGCAAAAGTTGGAACTATGGTCTGACTTAAAATTATTTTTCTAAAAATTTCTTCTTCCTGTAAGTAGTATATGGAAATAAAAATATAGTATACCAAGTCTGTGGTAAGAAGGAAGAGTGTCTGGATTCTGTATCACTTCTGTGATACACATAACCATAAACAGATTTTGAAATGTAGATTTCAAAAATGTTAGCTTTAAAAAATACATAAATATAAATATTTGCTTGGCAGCATGTCTGTGGATTGCATTTTCTTTCTTCAAATAAGAAGTGTACTTCAAGAGATTTTTCTGTTTTGC
>VXBJ01007355.1:41351-99715 GCA_013400055.1 Nycticryphes semicollaris
AAAAAAGAAGAGCTGGGAAAAAAAGTGCTAGCCACAGGCATCAAAGCAGAACAGCTTGGTGAAAATGAAACTTCTGTAGTTTGATTCCTATACCTAAATTTCTGCCCCGACAGACATGGAATTGTCACCTTCTCGAGAGGGAAGTATTTAGTGGGAAGAGAACATAGAGGAAGGTGGTTCTTTCTTGTATTTTTTTCCTTTTAGAAACATAGCTTAGTTCCAGAGTGTTATTAATCTCATTTTTTTACAGAAGTTATTATCCCATGGATTTTCTAAATGTGGCTTAGGTTTTCCTTTAATGTTGACAACAGACCTGCAATTGAATATTTGTAGTGGTGAGTTAAGTTGTGTTTTGCTCTGCTTCCTATTTCTTGTATCACAGAACAGAGATGAACATCAGTTTTTGGGGTCTTTTTGGTTTTGTTTTTTTTTTAAGTTAATAGTATCACTATATGGAGATTTTTTCTGACTCACATCAAAATCTCAGCAAACAGTTTTCAGGAGACTTTATTTTGTTTGTTCCCCTCTCTCTCAAATCAATTTCACATGACCCCAAGTGTAAACATTTTTACATTTACAAACATTTTGTAGAATTCATGAAAAACACAGCTTTTTCTACCTCATGCAACAACCTACCATTCCCAATTGAAGGCTAAATTCATGTCTGCCTCGAATACTGTGATGTCTCAAAGTCTGTTGCGTGAGCATCTGCAGGATGGAAAAGTTCTGTCAAAACGTAGAGCAGTTTGATCTCAAAAGGCTCAGAGCTTTCTGCGTCCAAGTGCAGTCACCACGGCTGGCCATGGCTGTGGATCCCAGACTGTCGGCAACAAGCTGGGCTGTGTTCTGAGCTTTTTGATCTGGTGTCAGAAGGTTCCTCTTTAAAACAGCCACATTTTTCAGCATTTATGGATCTCTTCTGAACCTGCAATTAGAAACTCATGCTTAGGTTTTATTGGGCACCTCTTGCAATAGATATAAAATGACTGAATTTCTGAAATAGCCACCTGAATTTGAAATACAGAGTGGAGCTTTCATGTGGTGATGCAAAGTTCTAGCAGAGGTCCGGTTGCTGTAGCCTCTGACTCTGTTGGCTGCAGTACCTGTTCATTGAATTCTGAAGTGCCCAAGGAGGGGTTTCCCAGTGACTTGGGGACTGCTTCTGGACCTGGGAATTTTGAGAATTTTGGGTTGGCTGTCTCCAACCTGGCAAAGCCTTGCGATACTCGCGTGTTTTAACAGTCCCAGCTACTTGTTGTTAATATGGACAATCCCGGAAGGAAGAGTTGCTTCTCTCAGTAGCTGCTTTTGTTTCATAATAAATTGCAATTTAAAAGCCAGTGTTTAATGATGGAAGAGGGGAGAATGTGAAGAACAAATTCAGAAGCATGGAGTCCTTCTGAAGGTGAGGATCTGGATGTTCCTTCTAATAGACTGATTTCTAAATTCGAAATACGTTACCTCGAAACATATCATGCTTTATGTCACTTCAGGGAATACGCAAATTGTGAATCTGTAGATAACTGATTTATAGTGAACGGATGCTGTGCATTTGTTAGACAACCTTGGCGTCTCACACATTCATCTATGGAGAAGAAAGCAATTGAATTCTCATTTCCTGTGTTTCACGTTCTTTTATGAAGCAGAAAGAAGCATGTGATGAACTGTTAAAACATCTTGTTTAATGCATATATAAAATTATTATGCTGAAAGTAAGCCCAGTAAATGTTTTAAGGATGGTTAGCTACACGTTGTGTCAGTGTAAATTAGTAGTTCTGCGACACACAGGAATATTTCTAACCTCGATTACAGGCATTAGAACCTTTTACCATTATTTTAACTTCCTGGGCTTTTTTACCAGGTTCAGCAGTTGTTTGGGAGCTAATCGGTCTGCACAGGACCACTACCGAGAGAAAGTAAAAGTTAGATTGCTTCCCTGGAGAGAGCTATTTATACATGCAGGTATGGCTGTTCCTGGGCTTTCTCAGATTAGATTACTTGCTGGATAACTCTGGCTTTGCAAAACAAATTTGTGGCAGGTCAAGATGGGTGAGAGTGATTTAGCGTAAGTAGGGAGTGAAGGTGATTTATGCTGTCTGTTCTCCCCACGTGGCTGCTTGGGTCGTGCCTGTTGACTCCACCGCCTGTAATAGCTGGGGGCTGTACTTGTATTTTTTGCAGGATCATTTCTGCTCGTTTTACTTTCACATGTTTTCTCTGCAGGAGAGGCACAGAAGAAAAGATTTCTAAGTGAATTAATATATTGTATGGATAGCTGAAATTAAATCCTGTGTTGTAAAGTCTGTTTTGTTTTTGTGCTCTTCTGCTCACCTTGCCATTTAACACATCTCTGCCTTGGGTTTTTTTCTGAATAAATATAGATTTAATTTATATTGTGAATCTATTTATATTTCTGTATCTCTTTTTGGTGTCTGTAAGCCTGGGAGTGCCGCCTCCTTTGTATGAACCAAACCACTGAGCTGCAGAATGTCCTGTAGTGAGCTCAGTGAAGAACGTACATTTTATGAGTTGACTGTTGACTATTTTAAATAATGCACAAGAAGAGTGCTGAGAAGGGCTGGCATAGGAGAACTAGGGATCCTTGCTTCCTGGGTTCAGGAAGGGGAATGAGTTTGAGTTTTCTGCAGACTCGGAGTGCTGCAGCTTCTGAAGAGCCATCCACAAAGGATGGAGACAGGGCAGAATGCTCCTGTAGTCTCCTGTTCACTGCTGCTGTGGGGCCAGAAGTCCAATGGATAAGTTGATGTCTCCTGCATTGGACTCTGCAGGAAAGGTCATGGAGCAAGTCTCCAATTGGGATTTTCTCCATCACCCAGGAGAGAAGGCTCTGAGAAGCTCTGCAGCTGGGAGGCTGTCCTGGTGGTTGAGCTAAATGGCAAGGGGGCTTCACTTATTTCTCTGCTTGTCAGTAATTATTTACCTATGGCTTTCATCACTGGCCAGTATTAATTATTTTTGTGCTGGAGCTCCATGTCAGCAGTTGTCAATGCTTTCTTTGTTAGGTATTTTCCAGCAATCTCTTTAACAGTTACAGCTTTTCTTTCTTCTTTCCATTCATTTAGTAGTTCAAGCTAAAATAGAAATAAATAGTTATTCAACTACTAGGTCATTGTTAACATTTAAGGATATTTACATGGAAGATGGAAATATATATCCCTCTACCAATAGGAAAGACATTGCTTCTCAGCGGGAGCTCAATCAAATAAATAATGGGGGAGAAAAATGTTAGTAGTTATTAGTCATAGTAACAAGGTCAAAGAGTCCTCTTGTAGTGCATCAAGCTATCTGTTACCTTCTATTCTTTCACTTTTTCATATCAAATTCTATTTAGGAAACATTAGAATCTTCTGCCAAAATCCCCCTCAAATGTGTGAGAAAACCAATTGGATGTAAAGAAATGAGTTTGGAAATATTTAATCTGTATTCTTATAAAATCAGCAATACTGTTCTGGTAGTTACAGTGCAAATAATCATGGATTTCTGTTTCAAGGGAACATTTTATTCTCTTTAAAATATTTTGTGTGCATTAATGTTTTCTTTCTAGTTTTGTGATCTTTTAATTGCACTACACAACTACATTAATATTTAACCAATGTCCACTTTGAATCAACTATGTGTTTTATTGGAGTTAAGATTCTATTACATAAATGAAAATAGAGCTAAATTTCATAATTTTCAGAATCAGGTAGGTAACTCTTGAATCATGCTAGCTTTAGCTAGTTTTGACATAGTCAAGAACAGTAACCTGACTTAAAGAAAATACAAAGTCAAAGTATCAAGCATAGAAATGCCTAATTTGTGTTATTATCATATGTCTGTATTAGACAACCTATGTTCTGCTAGATATACATTTTCACTAAATTTATAAGACTACTATTTCTTTTATTCCTACAGTTTACCTCTGTTTATTAACTGTGCTAGAAGTAATCTTATGTGGGTAAAAAATTTGGCTGTCTAGGGCTAGGATCCATATTGAATTTTCCATCAGTGGATAAACACAGGAAATGGATTTCTTCAATGAGAGGTTGTCATGTGCTCGTTGCAGGATTTTGGAAAAGAATAAATGCTGTTGCTTATGCAGGATTTCTGTGTGGACTCTACAGCAGTGCTGAACCTGTAGTGTGGGTCTTTTGCTCAGCTCCAACTCTGAGCAGGATTTTTTGAGAACTTCACCAGCCCCTGCTTGCTGCAAAAAGGACCTCTGTGTTAGCCACCCAGAGGCATGCCTGGGAGCTGGCTTCACACTAAGTCAGAACCCACTCAGAAAAATCAGTGCTAACCCTTGTCTGAAGAGGCTGCTCTTGTGGAAACTAGAGCAAGTCTTTAAAATCAGGCTCCACACAAGATGCAGTATGCCCTTGAATGTTTTTCTTCTGTTACCTTGAGTAACCTCCATCGGCATGATCATCCTGTGACATATTCGGGTTTTACATCATTAGAGAAACTTGAGGTATTTGATCGTTCACAGCCATAAAAGCGTAAGGAGCCAAAAGCGTGGTCCTGGGTGAGAGTGGGTGCTGCATAATCCCCCTGATGTAGCCAACAAATAGACAAGAGTAACCACAGATGTCTTTCAAAGCACTGTTTTCATTTCTGCCAGAATTCTAACCACAAATTATCTCTTCATTGTAATTTTCAACAATTTTACAGATCTTAATGTTAATCGGTGACACTCTTCCAGGTACAGTGAGTCTGGCTTACAGTTGTGGTTCACACCCTGTTAAAATTTTGAGAATTAAATTGTTTTTGAAAGTAAATATGCAAGTTTGTCAAATTTGGAATAGGATGCAGTTTGTAAAGAAGATAAGGCAAAATAACCTTGCTGAGCTACTTGTACTACATAAAAACATCCGGTTCTCTTTGACAGACGTCCAGAGTAATTCTGCAGTGCATTTTCAAAAAGGTGAAGAAAAACCAAGCATATTATCTTTTCTGTTGTTGCAGATTCCATCCCCATACTGAAACAGTAAGACATGTAGTAGCTGTCATTTTTAATAAGATGAATAAGAGTAAAATAAATTGAAAAAAATTACTACTGTAAAACTTGAAATAATTTTATAATTAATGTGACAAAATGACATTTTTTTTTTTCATTTCAGAAATGTTTTGCAATAATCATGTAAAATTTAGTGGAGGTAGAGTGTTAGAAAGATTAAACACATAATAAAGGAGAAGAGCCTTCCTAATAGCAATTTAGGAAGTGCTTAGGGAAAAAAAGTGTTCAGGGGGAGAAAGTGTTATGTAATTAATAATTGAACATTTTGAGAAGATAGAAAAGAGGCAAAAATTACTGTTTTTCTGCAATGAAAATTGGTGATGACTATCCTAGTTGTGGGAAATATAGAGAAAAATACAATACCAGATTTTGAAAACAATAAAAGCATTTTCCTCCCATTGAAATTAAGCACCCAAATAATTAGGGAAGCTCTTGGAGAACCCGGAAGGAGCGCTGTAGATAACATTTTAAACCTTTCTTAGCCCTCTCCCTGAAAACTTGTCGGGATAATGACACAGTTTAGGAAAGTGCCTCAGGACACGTTAGGAAATTACAGGCATTCAGTTGTTAACTAAGCTATTAAAACCGATGTTAACGTGTCAAGAGGGAGAACACTTAGGCACCCACAGTTTTGTTAAATGTCGGTAGTGTAGGTTAGGGAAAAGAAGTGGTGTTGTAGCCAGGGGCGGGGAGGTGGAAGAGGAGATGCTAACTGATTAGGAATTGAATTTCATAAATAAATAAATATATTCTGTAGGAAACATCCATGGCAGCCTCAGAATTATCGGGAAGTTTTCAACACAGCAGAACAGCTCTGTGACTTCTTTTAAAATATTCCTTTTGGCTTTTCCTTTTCGTAGGAAATTATACCTGCCAAAATTGTCAGATAGCTGCACTATTTACAGTATATATCTGGGCAGAGGAAGGCTGTTCACTTCTCCTTCCCTGAAGCAGAAATCTGTAGTAGGTGTACACAAAATGTCCATTTTTAAGTGCTTGTCAACCACTGCAGCTTTTCCTGCCCTGAAAACCAGGGATATCGTGTTTGTGATTGACAGAAATATCTTACAAGTTGATGAACAGGAGTTTAAGAAATACTTAATATAGGTGTATTTGCTAACAGGAATATAATTATAAATTAGAATTCTGGTCAAAAGATGTTGGATGTATTTTGTGCTCTCATAGTTGGTGGTCAGCTGCTAAATAAACAGGAGAAAGCATCACTAGTAGCTCTTTTGGAGGGAAGAAATGTTATATTTAAAGTATGGCAGTAAACTTCAAATTGTTCTTAGAAAAGCAGATAAAAGGTAAAGATTAACCCTTTTCTTGCATCTGAGTATTGTTGCCTGTTTTTAGTTTATAATACCATTTTACTGACGAGATAGATACATAGATGTGTGCGTGTATTTATTCTGTCTCAAAATATCTTACTGTTAGCAGAGGAAAGTGTGCCTAAAGTCCACTTTACAGTGTAAAAGAGCCAAACCCATAAAAAAAAAAAAAAAAGGAAGGAAAACTACATCAATTCCAGTGATCCCTGAAGTCTAACTTTTGAATATTCAAGTAGATTAGATATTATGAAAAGCTGTCAGAACTTCACAGCTATGGATGCCAAAGCAATTATGTTTGCAAACCTTGAGATGCATCAACCTGGTTTTTTACCCTCTGACTTGGGAGCAGGGAACCAATTTGGCTGAATATTTAGGCAATTAATGTTGAAATTAGCTCCAACTTTTGAATTTTAAAGAGTTTATAGAACTATAATCAGATATAAATGAACTTTCTGGTACTTTGAAAGAATCTAATTTTCTGATTCAGACATTATCTTCCAATCAGCAAAACCTGGAGTTTAAAATGTGACTGGAGGTGAGAGCAGGACTCTTACAATCCTGTCCCTGCCTGAGCTAGGAGCCATTTTGAGGCATGAAGTGCTGGAGCTACAGCCTTAATGTCTTGCTGACAGAAACTGGAACCTTGCACTTTAGGGACAAGTGAGTGGCAGTATCGAGGGACGACAGGGGCTTGGGGCATGGAATTTCCCTGACCTGTATTCACTCTGCTTCTTACTCTGCCCTCCCTTTGGAAAGAAGCTGCTCTCTTTGGTGGCTTCTCCAATGTTGTTGTGGGCTGTTTAAGTTAAAGTTATGCAGAAACATCCCATTTATCCTTCAGAAAGTGGGATCAGTTGCCAGGGTGCAGTTGGTCTGAATCTCATTGGAGAAGGGGAGGCGTTAAGGCATGGCAGTAGGAAATGATCTGTGGTCAGTCATGTCAAAATACTTCTAGTATTTTATTTTGAGAAGGCGAGTTAAGGTTTATAAAGGTTTAAATCTCCCAGAACCTAGAAGGAAATGTCACAACATGGCAGAAGGCATACATGGACAGTGGCATTGAGTGCACCCTCAGCAAGTTTGCTGATGACACCAAGCTGTTTGGTGCAGTTGACACGCTGTAGGGAAGGGATGCCATCCAGAGGGACTGGGACAGGCTGGGGAAGCCGGAGCACCTCTCCTATGAAGGCAGGCTGAGAGAGTTGGGGTTGTTCAGCCTGGAGAAGAGGATGCTCAGTGGTGACCTTCTTGTGGCCTTCCAATACCTTAATTAGGCTTACAGAGGTGGGACTCCTCTTTATCAGGGAGTGTAGTGATGGGATTGAGGGGTAGTGGTTTCAAACTGAAAGAGAGTAAATTTAGATTAGGTATCAGGAAGAAATTCTTTACTGTAAGGGTGGTGAGAAACTGAAACACGTTGCCTAGGGAAGTTGTGGCTGTCCCATCCCTGTAAGTGTTCAAGACCAGGCTGGATGTGCCTTTGAGCAACCTGGTCTAGTGGGAGGTGTCCCTGCCCTCCATGGCAGGGGGACTGCAACTAGATGATCTTTAAGGTCCCTTCCAACTCTGACCTTTCTATGATCTAAGATCAAGGCTTTATTATTGGTTAATTTCAAAGCCCTGCTGCAGGCAAGTGGGGTCTTTAGGGGGAAGTTAATATATTTGAGTAGGGAGAATTTTTGGCCATGGGTAAAGCCAGAAAGAACAGCAACTCACATAAGTGATGTACATGGTGAGGTCGTGTGAGGATGTCTTGATCAATTTTCTAGCTATAAATTGCATTCTCGAGTTTTTTTCAGCATGATGGTGAATTGATGTCCAGGAACAATGGAAAAATAAGTACTATGACATTAAAAACTGAATTAGTTTGACCATTAACTTCAGTCAGTTGCTGTAAGGAGCATCATTACAGAAGATAAAGATCTTGTCTGAATGGTTATTACTCTCTAAATTATAGAATCTGTATTATTAAATAGATGTTCCCCTCCTTTGCAGGTTTTTAAGGTGGAAACACTTTAAGGTTCCATTCGACACCTGCTCACCTAATATTTATCTTACAAATGTCAGCCTGGCAAGAGAAAGCTTTACTAAGCCTGCTTAGGAGTTTGTTGTCAATGTAGGTTGCCTTAGATGCTGCATAGCAGACAAGGGTGTGAGTAGGTTGAGTAGAAGTTGATGGAAAGCAGCTTAATTCAAGTGTCATCACTGACTGGCACTGAAGTGGGGAGGTTGCAAGTAGGAGTAATTTGCACATGCAGGACTTGAGGGCAGTAAAGGGAAAAACATTTACTGAGCTCAGAAGAATCCTTACACTCATTTTTCTCCTCTTTGAGTATCCCATGACATAACTAATATCACCTGAGGTAAAGTGTTTAAGATAGTCGCATAGAGCAATTTATATGTCTGCCTTGAGACATATAGCCAAGTTGGTTGGAGTGTCCCAGGAGAAACCATGGGGTGGGTCAGACTCCTACAGCAACACCCAGAGGTGATGGCAGGCAAAGCTTGTGACCTGACACACTCTGTTGTGCTCTGAGCCACCCAAGGTTTGGGAAAGTGTTCAAGCAAAACCAGAAAAGGGTGTTTGTCTTGAGTAGCATTCCTAATGTATAACCTGGATACATGGGTTAAAGTTGCATGTTTCCTTGTAGCAGCTTTTGAGATTGTTAGATGTTGATGTATTGGTGCTAAAGGCTTGGTAATTGGATAAGTAGGTCTATGTCTAAGGAATTAAGTGTAGTTTGATTTCAAAGATTACTACTATTAAATACATGCTTTATGGTTTAGGTATTTTGGAATTTAGGTGTTCTTAGAAATCATTTCAAGTCCTCTTATTTCTAATGGTAACTTCTCCTTTTATCATTTAGACAAATCTGAGTGACTGTAGTATTTTCACAGCAAAGACTAATCACATTGCTTTTAGGTGTATGTAGTCCCTGGGACAAGTGTGGGATTTTTGTTTTGTTTTGATTTTGTTTTCTTTTAATAGAACTAAACTAGTGCAGCACAAGTCTTGTTTTTCTGCTGGCTCTTTCACTTGAGGAACTCATGAAATGTGGCTGCGAATTGGTTGTGTTTATATGGAGATCTTTTGAAATTGATCAGCAAGGAAGGAACTAATACCATCACATTCATTATCATCGCTGACATCAAGAAAGATCTCAATCTGATTTTAGGCTCAAACAAGCCTTGGAAGAACTATTGCCCATTCTCATCCTCTCTTATAGCTGGGTCCTAAGGTAACTCAAAAAGGTGATCCTCATATGAGAAACAGAGAAGATGTGTCTGGTTCTCTACTCAGGCTTGAAAATCACTTATCAGGAACCAGTGAAACATTCCATCACAGAGAAGACATTCATAATTTTTGAGAGATGAAGGTTTACACAGTTCAGCTTTACATTGTTTTAACATACTATACAATACTGGTGAAAGTGGAGACAAATGACCATTTATTTATTGTTCTGCTTTTTTCATTATCCAAAGTAAAGCCAAAGTAAAAAGTAAACCACAGGCTCTTGTGGCCAATATGTTATTTCCTCAGTATTAGACCTGTAAGTCCCAGGCAAAGTTTTTACATGGATATGAAATGTTCTTCTATGATGCCCAAGTGAGTTGTTCTATTTAGTAGTTTGGTTTTTTTCCTTTTAATTTCATTAGAGGCATTTTGTTCGAAAGTGGGGCACACAGAGCTAAAATAAACCAAGCATTGATACTAAACTTGGACTTTATAAAGAGTTAGAGGCTTGTATGTTTGAGTTATGAAAAGATGGAGAAAATTTCCATCAAATTTTGATTGCTGGTTTTGAAACAACTACTTTAAAAATGTAAAATAATTTGGACTGGTTTCAGAGAAGGGTGTTAGAATATGGCAACTCTGAAAAAAATTATTGTGTGTGATTAAAATATAGAACAAGCTTTCAATATTAGGAAAATGGACATATGTCTGCAAGTAAATGAGGTGTTGTTTATGCAGTATGCAATTTTTGGTGGACTATGACAGCAATTTTATTTAAATTTTTATTTCCAAATTCGAGAGAGTGAAAGTTTGACTTTTGTACTTAAGTGGCCTCTAGTGATTTACTGTTTGATTCCTACTTCTCCCAGCCGCTTCCTCCGTAACATTGGGAAAGTCATATCATGATTGTGTGATTTTAGTTCCTCGTCAAATATATAAGGGTAGTAACGTAAAACCTGTACCTGATACACTATTCTGTTTAGGTATATGTTTTGGTTTTAGACACCTTTATCTAAATATAAATTAATTATGAAATGAAAGTCCATTTTGGCAAACAAGACTTGCTGAATAACAATGGTATATATGTGTCTCAGTTTAAATGTCTCATGTAATAAGTAAACTGACTGCATTTATGAGAAATGCTGTAGAAGGGTTTTGAGCTTTTTTTTGTTTGACTATAATGATTTTGTTTAATCCTTATCATTGATGATAGAAATTGTATGTAGAATTTGCTGCAAAATACAGCCTTTTCTGATATTTTTTTCTTAGTTTATTCCAAAATACCTGTGATCAGTCAGACTATAAGCATATTAAAACATAATTAATTTCAGTCCAGGAAGGAGCAGAATTTCCTTTTGTAGATTTGTCTTTATGCAGTGAGTGGGCAAATATTTCTCTGAAATCTAAGAGCCTGTGATTGACATGAAGCAACAGAGTAGCACATTGAATACTGTTACAGCGAGAACTATTAAAAATGCATGTAAATCACTTGCTATTTTCCAAAGACTTAATTCCATTTCTGTCTGCAAGGAGGGGAGGAAGATGTATGATGTCAGCAGGAATAAGTGGTAGACCCTTGCAGGACCCTCTCTGAATGGAATTATACAGATGACAGATTTCACTAATTCTTGATTTTGGGCTGATTCTGTTTCATACTAGGAACTGATATTAAAGAAGGAAAGGGGGCTGATCTCTGTGTAGAAGGTATAGTTGTATGGAGCTTCAGAAACACAAAACGCACCAAGAAGAACAGATTGGTGCACTTGGAACCTTTCCTGTTACCCTCCAGAAGTTCCCTTTGACCCTCAGGAAAGAGATGATGTATTATATTGCGGAGAGACAATAAGGAGTCACAGACCAGGGGAGGGACGTCTGTTAAGACTGTCTGGTGGTACCGCTATAATCTGCATAGGTTTTTGGTATTATCTGAATACTGTTAGTCTTCCTACACACAGCAGCACACTTGGAAATCACTGCTTGTAGCCTGGTTCAGCAAACTGCTGTGTCACAGCAATTTCTGCAGACATCCTTCCTGGGGCACGGTGTTTTCACTCTCTCTCTGTTTTTAGTCCATTCTATGTGGAGAAAAGAGCAAGGATGAAGACTTTGGTCAGTACGGATGTGGCACAGGAGATTAGGGTAGTGTCCTGGTGGAGGTCAGGAGAAGACTTTCCACATCTTGCTGTACTCAGTAAGGTAGGAACTGGGTTTTTCTCCTTAGCTTTTGGAACTGAATTAGAGATCCAGTGGATAATATTGTTAAGCTAAAAATTTGTCTTCATAATTGTCTTATACTGACTTATACTAACTAAAATCTATATATTAACCAAGCCTACTTATAAACAATTAATTAAGATCAAGAGACGGGATTATTTTTTTAAGGAGTTCTGTACGTGGATTCCTTGTAAAGATTTTTCTATTGCTCTATCTAAACTGCCTTGTTGTTTTTCTGCTCCTAATTTCAGTTGAAATTTTCTTGTTGTGAGTGGTTTGAATATGTATCATTCTAACAATTTTCTCAGGGAAAATATTGTGATATTTTTCCTGAAAATCAGACATGTATTGGCAGTGCATACTTATGGCCTACAGGAGGCTGAGTGTCTGGAGAGAAACGTTTGATAGTTCTGTATTCATGATATTTTATTTACATTTGTGTAACAAAAAAACCCACGCAGTGAATATTTTCTGATCACATGTATTAAAAATATATCTGCAAGTATGTTGCCACAACAGAAGCCTGTGATGTGTCTTTAATTTCCTGACATACCCTTCGAGGCATAAACCAGTTTGGTGAAGTGGCTGGGCTGCAATCACTGGAAGTTGCTACATCCTGGTGAGGCAAGAAAGAGCATCTCTGCTTCCTCCCCTAACGTGCCCATGCATGCTTCGTCCTCTTGTTGTTCTCTCCCTACTTTGAATTCCAGCTGATAAGAGCTGTGGAGTTTCTCCTGGGATATCTCTGAGGGTAACATTTGGAAAGTGCGGTAAGTGCATAGCTCCTTTAAGCATATTCATGGTTAAGGTTAGTTTTATCTTCTGGAATGCCAGTGGTGGTTGGTAGCAATTTGGAACAATTGAGTAGTACTTTTCTTGATAAACGTTGTGAAGATGTCTACTGCATGCTTAAAATTGTTGATAAGCAACAAAAATACCCAGAACTCCTCTTATTTCCTATAAGGCTCTGGATAATAGCAATGTGCAGAATGAGAAGGTTACATCGCAGGGAAAGGTGCAGCTTTGTACCAGCCCCCAACAGTGTGAGAAGAGGAGATTTCTTCTGGCTTACTTAAAGTACAGGAGAAGCTGTATGGAGAAATCCGTTTGTTTGTCCTTTTTAAATCACAAGAAATACAGAGATTTAGCTGTTGCTGCTACAGTGCAAATGCCTGAGTAATAACGGCTTTGCGGTGAGAAGGAACTGCAGTATTAGGATTATTTCTTCTGTGGTAGCCAGTAATTTCTGAGGTTTCAAGCTAGCTCTGGGTTTTGAGCTAGCAAAGCTCAGGGTTTCGAGTGACAGAAGTTGGGTTACCTCTGACCTGTTGCACTGGTTTTGGATGGCATTAACTGGGGCTAGTTTGGGATGGACTCTGCACTGGTCCTGGTGGGCAGTAAATGTTTTTCAGTCTGTAGATGTTCTTTTGGCAGGTCTGTCTGGCGTGGTTCCAAATTTGGCTTGTGGTGTTCCAAAAAAATATTTGGAATCCTTGAACAGAGAAACAATAATGGCTCATATACTATTTTGAAAGAATTAGATAGAAAGAACCACCAGGGTTCTCTCTGTAAATGGATAGCCATAATGTTTCCAGATGGCTTAAGTAATTTTGCCCCAGTGAGTAGCAAGAAGATGGGAATGGCAAAGGTAGGCAAGTGTGCTTTCTGGTTGCTCTACCAAGGGATTTGTTCAAGTAGGAAAGAGGGAGCCTAAGGCTGTAATAGAACTGTCCAAGAAACAGCATGGCAGACTTCTTGGCATTGCCATAGGAAATTCACTTTTGGTGAAAGTGATGGTTAGGTTTGTTCATACTGCTATTTTTCTCCTGGAAAATGTCCTTTAGTCAAAATTATGTTTCCCCACTGGAAGAATCAGATTTCAGTGATGCTTTAGATTGTATTTTTTGTGGGAGTGGGGGAGCAGCGAGCAGGGAGAGAAAAGCAGTGTCTTGTTATGCTGAAAACATCAGTTGCAAGGTGTTTGTTATGTTTTTTAAGTCTGTAATGACTTTTTTTTTTGTGTTGAGTGTATGCACATTGAAGGTAAAATCACCCGAAATAAAAACTTTGGGTTTACTTTATGCAATACTTTAACTTAGCTGAAATCCTTTTTAGTTGTTCTAATTTTTGCCTCAGAAAACCCTACTTTTGTTAGCCCTGGTTTGGAATGTTGTTGAATGGGTTTTGGTGGGTTTTGTTTGTTTGTTTTTTTAAAAAAGGTGGAATTTTCCACTGAGATGAATCTCAGTTCTAGAAAATCTTTCATCTTAATCTGTATTGTTCAAGTGTTGAAATAATTAAGTAGGTGGTTGCTTTGTGTCTTTAGTATTACCAGGCTGAGTGCAGACTACAATATCATAACATATTCTAATAAGCTAGTAATTATCCTCTTGTATTTATTCTGATCTCACCTGGGATGGGCATGTCAAAATGTTCCATATGACCATAAGGTCATGTCTAAGCCATGCCCCTCTTGGTACGTGTCCACAAGACAAAATTAAATTGATTAAACTCATTAATTCAGAAGTTCTTGATCCTTAGTGAAGATCTGGGAACTGTGCATCTCCTCAGCATCAGCTGCATGTCATCACCTGTTGGAAGGATTTAAACTCCCTCTGTAGGCTTATTTTTTAGGTACTGTCCCTGTCACAGTACTTTTTTTGGTGGGTCTAGTTTAGTAATGCCAAGAGAGATGCACTGTATTTGTGAAAGCAAGCCCAAACAGTGGTTAGTTTGGATAACTTAACTTTTTTGAAGTTAATTGTCTTGTATACAGAATTATTGGTGGTTGTGTTGGGTTTTTTTTGTCTTCGGGAGGTTGCTGCGTAATGTTAGGCTTTATGTTCACCTACTGCCATGTTAGGTATGGGGCAGTGACTATAGGTGGAAGCTTGCTGAAACAGAGTTGCCTGGAGTTGAGAAAAATAGATCCTTGCGCTTTTAGCCAACCCTTTCATGCTGCTGCCTGTTGTTTTCTGCTGAAGAAGAGTGAGGCTGATAGCCACAAGGCACAAATCAGATGTAGCAACACAAAGGACTGGAAAAGAGCTGTGGAAACATAAATGGTTGGAATTAAAAAAGAGGCCAGAAATACCCTCTTTTTTTTTTTTTTTTCACACTGGGTGCTGACAATTGCAAATTCTGCTTGGAACCGTGCTTGCTGCTGAAGTGTGGAATCTGTCCAGTGTGGGATTAAGCAATGCATTGTTGCCTTGAGAACAGCGCTTTAAAAACTGAAACACTTTGCCATTGGATCAGATGGGAATTCTAAAACTTAGATGATTAATGTGAAAGCCTGTGCAGTGCTAAGCACCCATGACAAAAATACTGTCACTTGGAACTGAGTGTCTTCAGCATCTTGTGGAAAGAGATCTGAAATTAGCCATTTCTCTTCAGAGTCAGCAGGACTCTGTCTACATAATTTTCTTTTTAAAAACTAAGGTTCTTAAATTCATGCTAGTAACTCAGTAGTCTTAAACCAGACTATTATGCTTTCAAGTCAGTGTGCAAGGATAAAAAGTAATGATAGCCTTGCCAAATAAAATGAGCAAACCCCACCAGACCGCTACTGAAGTGGTAATCTCACTGATGTGTGGGTAGGAGTTATGTTCATAAATTGTATTGCTGTCCATATTAGAATATTTGCCAAAAAAAAATTTTCAAAGTAAGTTTGGCTCTCAGAAAACTGGTTGTAGGCTGTATTTGCATCTGGAATAATCTGGTTATAGAAGTCGTTCGCAGCATATCCTTGGTTTATTTGAAATATTATCCCTTGAAAATTACTGGACATATCTAGATTTCTGGTTTTGTTCTTGTTGGCTTGTGCAACCAACATTTTTTGTGTACCTCCAGGTTCTCCCCTGTCTCTACCAATTTCCATTCTCTATTGATTTTCTCTTCTTTCTTGCTTCCTCTTTCTTCATCACGGCTGCTTACACACTCATTTTTTTTTTCTACTCTTCACTCTCCTTTCTCTTAGCAGCAAGCCATGTGGCTACCTAAACCAACATATATCTGATGTTGATGCTCAGCTCATTTCAGTTCAGTGATAACTTTTCCTGTCTCCTGCTGGTTGCCTCCCTTCTTTCAAACCTTAGTAGCAATTTAGACCAATCTAATGTCTGAGATGGCTGACAGCTGTACCTGTGAACCATATCTGCTGTGTGGGGCAGCGATGAGCCATAGAGCAGGTGGTGCTTGTGCTGCTGAAGCATCCTCTTCCTGTGCAGGCTTCAGTTGACTGGTTTTGCTGTCTTTCCCCCAGGATTTGGCCTAAGAGGTTCACACTCTTAACTCCTTGCTCTAACTATATTAAAATGATCATAAATAACATGTTAGTGAACATTAATAGATTTTTTCTCCTCTGAATGTTTCCTGTTTTAATTTGAGGTTGATGATTCATAAATACCTGGGAGAGACACTAGTTATATCCTGAATTAGCATGCTGCACAATGCTGGTGTTCTTGACTTCTACTTGACTGCCTATGAATCCCATTTTCAGTCTGGCCTGTGTATATATTTTATTTGTCATTGTGTTTATCTATCAGTTAGCCTATTGTGACAGGCTACTATTAATTCTGAGCAGTAATTTGATGAGCCCAAGTTTTGAACTTTTTGACCAGTATTGTTATTAAATGAGGACAGAATTAGTCAAGGAGAAAAAAATCTGCTCTTGACAAACTGCCGTTATGCTATTGAATAGACTAAAATTAGCCCAGTTGTCGTTCTTCCTGTTGCTTTTAGACATCTCAGGGTAATTATAATAGGCAAAACTGGACAAGCTATAACTCAAATAAGCTGAAGTTTTAATGCATTTTTTTCTGATGGTTTAGCTTTCTTCCTTGTAAGTAAAATAAAGATAATAAAGATTAAGTTAATGGTTTCTTTAAATTACAGAGCATGTATCTGACAAACAGTCAACCAGTGGTTAATTGAAGGCAAATATTCAAGCAGAACAAAATAATAATAATCAAAAAGTGGAGTAGACAGCAAAGGCAGCTGGTACTAAGGAGGGTTGGGTCTAGTCCCACTTCTGATGTTTTGGTTAGTTAACGGCTGTGATTATGTTCCACATGAACTGCAACTTCATATATGCGTTTTGCATTTATTAACTATGTTATGAAGAGGATACAGACAGAGACGAAACTGTTACAGAGGATTTGGGATGGAACAAGCATGCTAATGAGTCTATGCAAAAATGCATCTATTAGCCAGATGGTGAGTTACATTGGCATTAGCTTCTGTTTACCATCTGTTTAATCCTCAGAAAGAGGCAGGAAAGAAGCTGGAAGTGGTTTAGAGGAACAGCAAACAATAATAGTGTAGTAACCTTCACAATAAGTCCCAAATGATCCTTTTCTTACGAGTGAAAAACCCATTTCTTGTATCTGATGGTGGATACCAAAATATTGTGAGTTCTGTACGTTTCTCAGATGCCCAGTTCTCCCCTGTATTCCCCTTCCCGTGTTGCCTGTAAAAGGAAGACAAGTAGTCCACCATCGTGGCCAAGTTACAATTAAAAAAAAAAAAAAAGCCTTAAATGGCTAAATAATGCATATCACTCGGAGGAAAAAGAAAAAGGTCCTGAATTTAGAGAGACAAAGACCTTGGGGTTAATCAGTCCAATAACCTCCCCAATAAAAATGTCGGGGTTTTTTTAAGTGCAGTTTGCGGTCTTAAACATCTCAAATTACGGAGTGACAAAATCAGGAAAAATAATTTCCAGAGTGGTATTGGCAGAGGTCTGTATTTTAGGCTGAAGCTGGAAAGAGGAGTTGATTAATATCCTCGTGCAAAGGCACTTGAATCTTACAGTTGTTGGGGTTTTTTTTTTTGGTTTTGCTTGTTCACTAGAGGGTAGCAGAGAGCGCAAGCGAGAGCACGGCAGCACAGCTTGTGCTCGGTAAAAACGAGTTCACTTGGACCTCCTTATGTTCTTACACAGATCTGGTCCTCTTCAGGCTCCTTTGGCAGAGCAGGAAAGGTATGCTTCATGCTGTAAGTGTGAACCAACATCATACAACTTTAAGAGCTTTCTTAATGCCATTTGATACAATTCTAAATCATTCCGGGTTTTAGCATTGTTATCAACTGTATTATTTTCAAACTTATAAATGCAAGCATTTTCAAGATGCACGTTTTTCAGGAAGCACATCTTCAGGAGAACTATATTGTGCAGAGGGGCCACTGTCAAATTTAAGTAGCAGATAATTTTAAAATTAAATTTAAAATTTTTGAGTAGTAGATAATTTTAAAACCGTGCCTTCACCATAGAAGGTGAATAACCAAAGAAATAACCAACTCTAAATACCTGCCACCACAGTAAATACCTGACAAAAGAGAGCGTTACACTGTGCACATTGCGCTCAATCTGGCTTGCACAACCCTAACGCAACAGCTCTGGAAGACACGCTGGTATGGAGCAGGAGTTAAGAACCTGTTGGGTGAACATGCCTCCGTTCAGTTGTTCATAATCTCTCTTGACATGGAAGAAGGAACGTGTTAGGCTTTCCGAACTGAAGCCTGTATCTCAGCACAACTAGAGATCTCTGTGCAATATGCCATGAAGGAATATTACAAAATGTTACAGAACATTTACACTTTCGCTTAAAACAAAACAGAAAATTCTCATTGTTTCTTGTCATTCTCCAGGAGTATGTCCTAATGTTATGGTTTTGTATAGTCTTTCTCTCCTTTCCCTTTTTTTCACTTAATATTTACTCTTCTTTTTCTTTCCTTCTTAATCTTCTTGCATTTTATCTATTTAAATTCTCCTGGAAGAGAGACCTTGTGGCATGTTTATTACTGCCTGAAAATTCAAGAGATTTCAGTATGAGCTACCTTTATTATTTCTGAGTTAAAATCTTCTGTGAAGGAATATAACGAGAAGAGTTTCAGAAAGCTGTGTTGAAGTGCAGTCATCTATTTTTATGGTGCTAATAGGCACGTAAAAAATGTTGCCCTATAGCAATAAGCCCTTGACATCAATATTTATTTTAATGTATGCTCTCTGGCACTTAAGAAAGAAGATTTTTAAAGTTACGCATTTTTATGAGGTGTTGTTAAAGGTAATACTGAACTGGCTGATGTTCCTACTATGTTAGAAATAATTCTTTTTTTCCCCAAATAATTCATGATTTCATTTGTCTTTGTTTGCCTGTAATGTAGAAAACTGGATCAGGAAAAACGTTCTTGGAATTTTTTGCCCATCTTTCTTGTTTGTAATCTATTGGGCATATGGTAATAAAAATCTGTTGGGTGTTTCATTAAGCAGTGGGACTATTTGCCAACAAGAGGAGCCATCTGAAGTATTGCTCACTTCAGAAATACCACTTAAGGTCTAAAGAAATTACTTTTTTTGTAATCTGTTTGCATTGTATTTGTGCAGGAAGAGTATGGAGTGAAAAATCTGTGTTGCCATCCTCCCTTCCCCCTTCCTGTCTCTATACACATGCAAAGTTGGAATGTCCTCTAAAGTGCCCGCTGCTTCTTGCAACCTTTGAAGCTTTTGTATGTGCCTTTGTGCCAGCCATGCCTTGTAGATGGAGAGGTGGGGGTCATCCTAGGTGTCACCCGGCTTGATGTTCCACCAAAATATTTGGGAAACCTTTGGATGGCTCATCCCTTTGCATTAAAACCTTTCTCAATTTCTACCTCGCTTCTGGTCTGAATTCTACAAAGGGACTGAAATCCACAGAAGGGATTAGTAAATGTGGTCCTTATTAAATATTATGCAAAATCAAAAAGCAGACATGGTGATGAAGAGAACCGTCCTCCTTGTTTTGCTGATTCAGATGTTTCATGATTAAACATTTAGAAACCAAAACTGAAATACAAACTCACTTTGTACGCTGTAGAAGAAATTAAATATGGTCCTTTTCATCAAATTGAATTACTGCATCAGTCTTCAAAGACTTTGGGGGCTTTGGAAGCTTTGTGTTGCAGCATAGCAGACAGATGTCCTGCCTAGGGTTGAAGCTTTATTGTGTTTCACTTGTGTGATGGATCATGTCTGCTCTGTTCTTTTATCTCTGTTATGCAAGACATTTTGGACTTTGATTCATACTGGAGAGTGTAAATAATGCAATTGGTTCTGATGTGCTCCAGTGAGAGGAAGCCATCAGACAGGCAAAGGCCATGTAATATCTCATCTACCTGAAATACAGATTCGAATTAGCTGCAAAACCATCTATATTGCCATTTTGATGAGTTTCTTATGCATTTCTAATGAAGTGTTTTAAGAGAACTTTTAAAAACATATTTCTACAAAATCATGACATTAATTTCTATAGATATACTAGCAGATATTTATCTTTACTGTCAAGCTGCTCAGGAAACTGAAATTTGAATAGCAGCTCTGAGACTGCCACTCCACCACAGCAGTAATTAGTGCAGTCTTAAGCAACTTACTATTTCCTTCATCACAAGAGGCTCGCATCTGCTTTTTCCTCACTACTTTAAGTCTGTGACTTTCAGCTCCTCCTCTTTTCCCCTTCCAGCCTGCAGATTTCTGTATAGCAAATGTACAGGAGCCTGCCAGCAATGTGCTCGCTTGTCTTCACCAGGGGTAAGAGGCACCTAATACTTTCTATTAGCATATTTGCACAAAAAAGTATGTCAGGAAGCATGGGGAATGTAAGCAGCTGTGATATATAGGTAACAAACACTTAGTGGGTGCTCATCTTGAGTCGGGTAGGTTTAAGACTTTCCCAGTCCCTGTCTCTGCAGTCATTTTAATATTCCAGTTAAAAAGAAGTAGTCTGAAGTTCATACTTGGCCAGGATCCTGTTAGTGGTTGTACAATGACTATCTGTACAAAACCCCTTTACCCTGTGCCCCCAGAAAAACATGAGCACCAGTTTCTCCCAGTCCCAGGACTCTGATATTTCAGCCACTTTGGTGTCTGGGGCAGTAGTGATTTGGGGAATCTGCATTTGAAACATTATCTTCTGCCTCTGCTTTTTTGTTGATGTTTTTTTTATGGTCTTCTCTTCCATCTGTCCATTCTGTGCTTTTCACCCAGAAATTGCTAAAAGATCAGCACTGAGCTGGTGTGTTTTGAGTCCTGTCATCTGGGTTCTAAAACCCTTCAAGTAGGCTGAATCAATCTCTATTTCTTTGGCTTCTCGAGTAGTTTTTCCACACAGAAGTATGTATCTCTAGTTTAAGGACAACTTTTCACCAGAAAAGGCTGAAGAATACTTTGCCAGTGTCATGCATGCCGTGATAACCCATTAGCATAGGCACCTAAGTAATGTTAGTACCATTAGACACTGAAGCTTTAAACCACGCTGATCATGTGGTTTGGGATCTGCTTTCCCTATTGTTGACACTCTGAGAGGTTTTTCTCCAGATGTTTCTGACAGATGTTTTCTCAGTATGGGGGCAAAAAGGGTCCTCACCTGCATGATTGAAGGGCAGCTCATGCGGTACGTGGACTAGTCCACTATATGTGTTAAACAGAATTTATGTAATATCAAAGTAGCTGATGGTTATGAAGTAGAAATGTAGTGATTTCTCATCATCCCTGCTTATTTATTTAATTTTCTTTTCTCTTCTGTTGGCTCCTTTTTATTCACCAATATGTGTATGCTTTTTTTTTTGAGGGTGATTTTGTCTATTTATGTTTAGAAAATTCCAATCATTTTATTGATGCCATCAGATCATAAATAACAGTAATGTGATTCAACATGCATAACATATGCATACCAATAGGTAAGGATTTATGAAATTTTTTACACTGTATTTATGAGCCCCCAGAGTATTTTAGATGCATTCAGGCCACTTCAGTTCCTGTGCTTGATGTAATTAAACTGGACTGTTGAATTTTTTTTAACTAATCAACCTTGATGACCCCTCATTAATAAACAACTTGTTAAACGATAAATTTCTGCAAGCGTGGACTTATTATTCAAGAAGCTGGTGAAAAGAATAGTTAGGAAGGCACAAAGTCATCTACACATTTACAGTTTATGTAAGGATAGCCTAGATTATGGAGAAGTTTCAGTAAAGACTGAAAAGTTTTGAAAGTAGGACGATCATGAAAAACTGTGCAGGGGTATAAATGGCAAGCATGCATGTATGCACATTATTTCCATGAGTCATTTGACTAATTCTTGCTCAGTGCCAAACCTTGCATCAGTGTTATTTCCACCTTCCAGTTCTTGACACTGGAGATGTATGTTGACTGGGTGTTGCTGGCTTGTTCTTTAGAAATCTCTCTGCCTTCCCCTCTCCCCAGTGCGCTGGTGCCATGTGAACACCACACCTCTGCCTTCCTGTGTATCTGACGTGCACAAAGTCTGACAAACTGGCACAATGGGGTTGAGCCTCCTCTGTGACACGGTGACAGAATTTATGCCATTTGTTAAATATTTTGGTATGCCTGCTCCCATGATTATCCTCTTTGCATGGCTGTGCATTTCAGAAGTGGAGGGTGGAGGGGTACAGCCAGGCTTAATGCAGTCATGGGGGCGACAAGCTGCTGACTTCATACCAACACTGGACATAGCTGGATAATGGTGTTCCTTGTCTCCTCCATCTTTTTGCTCCCCTTTGAAAGTCTTCTGTAAACATTCTTCATGGCAAGGTACAAGTTATGTTGGTTTGTAAGGAAGAGGAAAAGAGAGCCTTAGTTGAACAAATCTCTGCCTTTCTCAGCCTTATCCACAGGGAAGCTACAGAAAGTTATTTTTAACGGATGTTATATATTTGTTGCAGGGGTAGGATCTTGTGTAAATTAGGTTTAATACAGAGACACACGTATGTGGTCATGTGTGTACAGCCTCATGCCTGAAGTGCATGCCCCTGCTTCAGCTTGCTCCGAGTTCACTTTAGTTTGATTCCTTGCTACAGTGTCTGAGTAATCTTATTAAAAATTGTCCAAATCCTGCACTTTGGAATAGGCCCCTTGCATTGCTTTGGGTGAATATAGATAACCCCTGAACATAGGCATCCCAGGAAAACTAGGACAGTGTTCTTGGTGAGAGTGTGCTTCGATGTAGCATCTAGAAACTGAGCTTGGACACCTAATTGATGTCAATAGTGTAACAGATTATTTCAAGTCTTAATCTTTGAGCATTTTAATAATAAAACCCGCATATATTGTGATCTGTGAGTGTATTAAGACCTTTTTCTCTCTCTCTCCCACTTATGTTTTTAGTTAAGAAGAAATGCGAGTTTTAAATCTAGTAAGCGACTGATTTCATATAGTCTAGATAAATGAGAGTTATGAAAGCACAGTGTGTTTAGTGAGGGAAAGCCCATGCTGACCTTGCCTCCCTGAGGACAAGGAGCATTTTGGATGCCATTCCACAGTCTTTCATTTTTATTGGATAGTTGGAATATCTTCATTGAGAAGTTACTGGCCTTTTTTAGGGATTTTAAGGGTATGACCTATAAGGTATGGAGGCAGCATGGATTGTCTGCAGGGTGCCTGGAGGTTTTAATAATTTCAAATGTTTAATATATCCTAGCTGTCAGGAATATCCAGAGAAGGGAGTGTGGGGGAAGTCACTCTCACCAGCAGTGCTTTCTGTGCAGCAGTGGAAACCCATATTCAATGGGGAGCGGAGAATATTTTGACCATTTTAGTTTTTTAATCTCCCTTGTACTTATGCATGGAGGAAGTGTATTTGGCACATTGTAAGCACTGATTTTCTCAGTAGGAAAAACAAGACAGTGTCAAATGAAGCTGCACAACAGACTCCAATCCCTGGGGTTAGACCAGGAAAGTCCCCTTTATGCCTAAAGGGAAAGGGGGTATTTAGGTGCAGCCTTGCCTGCTTTGTGTCGGTTGGGCATGCAAAACCGTGGGATTAGCAGATGCAGTTTAAGTGGCCTCATGCTGGAAGTGGCACAATAGTTTGTTGGTGCATAACTTGTGTCTGTTGACCTGGTCACTGGTGCCTGGGTGCTAATGCCCAGACAGAGGAGTCAGCAGTCACTTTCACTGTGTCTGCTTTGTAAGAACAGCCAGGGGAATAAAGCAAATGCCCAGTGGAGATTAAATCTATACACATTGAGTCTTCATTTGCAAAGTCCTAATGGTGGTGGTAGAAACAGGAGGGGGAACGACAGGTTTTTACAGAGTTATTCATCCTCTTTTGCTGAGGAAAAAGACAAAATGCAGCCTCAGGAACTTTACATCTCGCTGGATGGATTCTCATTCTCGTACGAATCTGGTTGATTAATAAGTGATGTGTGCAGTGACAGCTTTCTGGTGCATCTTCTCCCTGCCAAAGCCCTGACATGTGAGTACTCAATATGCAGAGCTTCCATATCAGCTCTGAATTTCAGCAGTAATTTCAGTATTTCAAGGTAGAGCTAAACGTGCTAATGATTTTAATTTTTCCTGAGTATTTCTGAATCAGGACTTCATTTATCTTAATGATTTTGCCTAATCTCCAGTAAGTTTTTGAATAGCTGTGCAGGTTAGAGAAGCCTCAGGAGAAGTAAGGCAGTTAACTTCATTGAAACTTTGTGGAGTTTTGGATACATGAGTTATGTATGCTCTTTTGAAAGTCTAATTGGTAGTACTACTTGTTATTTTTCTGTTTTCAAAAGAAGCACAAAGTAGCACTGGTAAGTTTTATGTGTTTGTTTTTTGTACAAGATACTGTATTGCATGCATCTCCTGGGGTCTGTTTGTGTTGCTACTGTGGCTGCTACACCACAACAAAGAAACTGCTTAATAATTTTAATTCAGTGTTTTGATCGGAAATCTCTTTTTTGTGTGTGTGTGTATTTCCAAACAAGAATGAGCTCCTTCCTGTGTTTCCTTGTAGTCCTCTTGTAGCATTACAGGCTCCTTTGTTCTTTTCTGTTCTCGCTAGGGAACTACCCCAGTTTCAGCAGTGAGGCAGACAGCTTGCCAAGCCACCTCCTCCTGCGCTGAGCTCCAGTACCACAGACCAGTTCTGAGTGTGAGATGAGGGAGCCGCTGTACAACAGCAGGCAAAGGCACAGCAAGCAGCAGGAGCAAAAATGAACCTTTTAAGGCCGCATTTAAAAAAACCTGCTATTTGAATGTCCCAACAGATAGGATGCATTCAGAGAAGAAGCAAACGTTATATATATTTTTTTTTTATTATTATTTATTATTTACACTGGCCTTGGCTTTAGTAGAAGATCTTGCTCTGTAGATCATTTTCAGAGTTTACCTGGTGACAGTATTGTTGACTTTTCAGAATAAACACAGTGAGGCTAGGGGAAAAACAGTAGCAGTGTCTAAAACAGACATTAGTTTTCAGCCTTTTTTTGTTCGTGGCTTTGTTTTGTTGTGTGTGTGTGTTTGTTTTTTGTTTGTTTGTGGGTGTTTGTTTTTTTTTTTTTTNGTCCTCTCCTCTCTCCTTAACTTCCCTGATGACTTCTCAGCAGTGCAGAGTATCCCTAGACATTGCTGGCAGCAACAGAGAGGAGCAATGACTCCTGCCTACAAAGGGGGATACAGCAGGGCCTTTGATCACAATCTGGAGGGCATAAGGAAAACATTGTGGAGAAGTATCCAAACAAGGACTCAAAAGAGGTTGCTGGCAATAAAAAGGAGGTGGGGAGAGGAACTGAAGGAGAATTTCCACAGAAAAAGAAAGAAATTTAGCCAACTCTGAGGCCCTCTGCCTAATCTGTCTACAGTGAGCTTCACATTTGCAGGTTTTCCTTCTGGTTATAAGGAAAAGATTAAAAAATGATCAGTGAGTGAGTGTGCATGTGGTTTTTTGGGAGACGGAGAGAAATAGAGAGGGCCACAACCTGTCCTGTTCTTCCTTGCGTGGCATTTTCTTTGCTCAGACGTTTAGGGGACTAATAAAGCACAATTACACAGAACAGTGTCTGTAAGTGCTCTGCACCTTCAATAAACCCTTGGGTCTTTCACCAAGTCTAATCCACTCTTTTTTTAGGCTTTAGACATTCTCAGATTTTTGTTTTTAGCAGCTGGCCATTCTTACTGAACAAGCATTGTTTATAATTATTTACATGCACTTTTATTTTTAATGCAGAGGATTAAAACTTGCTTGTAAATAAAGTAATAAGTTTCTTTAAGTACTGCCCTATTTCCTATAATTTGTGCTAGGCTAATAGGAAGCAAATATTTCTATCTGTTACACATATGAGTACCACAAGCAGGTCAAAGAGTTCAGATGATGGTGGACAGCAGCTATTTTACTTTTTGATGAGGAAAGCCTCTGATTAGTTGATGTTTCAGAGTAAGTCTTTCAAGAAAGCACAATATGTAAAGTTAAAGCAAAGTCCTTTGTACTTCTTTGGACGTGTTTGGCCAGATTTGGTAACCTCATGTGATGTCTGCTTGAAAGACTGGGGCTACCTATGTATGTCAGTATCTATATCTGGGGCTATATTGTTTATGTGTAGTTTTAAAAATATGATTAATATCACTACAAAAGCCCCCTCCACATAGGATGCTGCTTATCTCCAGGAAAGGGATCTGGCTTCAGAGAATGGATGGAAAAAGACAGTGTGAGGTTTCATGGTTCCCATAAATTTCCATGTAAAAAGGCTCCCTCATGATGGCACAGCTTTTTTGGATGCATTTCTGAATGGATCACCAATTGTCTATATTTTGGCATAGTTAACTGAAGGCAGTAATTTGAGATCTCAGTTGTGTTTTACTGTCAACCGTTCTGGTAGAGAAGATAGTAAATTTTATCTTATAAACTTGATTTAGCAAGTGTTTAAGAACGTAAATTTTAATCTCTTCCACCACTTCCCTTTAAAGCTAAGAAAACAATTTTAAACGTATCACTGAATTGGGATTTTAGATATGTTTTCTTCCAAATTTAGTCATGTAGTGTTTAGTGCTCATCTCAAATACCAAATGTTATCTATCTCTATAAATCACAAGGACTAGCAATTTTTCTGTTACTTTCTGATAAAAAGAAAGTGGTGTAAAAATACTTTAAATAATGTAATATATTCCTTTTTGAAGTAACAGCATACTTAAATGAAAAACATTAAATAATTTTGTGTGTCGGGGAGCAGGTGGATGAAACCTCTCCAAACACGACTTCTTAAAACATTTCTGAATTAAGATCTCATGAATCCCTGGGGCTGGTGAGAGTTATAAATTTTTTAGAGACTTTTGGCGTTCTTGGTGTCCTGTGAAGCTGCTTGAGGCTGGGCATCTCTTTAAAGCAGAATTGCAACAACATGGCTGTTTCCTTGGAAGAGACCCCAGCAAATATCTATGTTAATAAGCAGGATTCACTGTCATCGCAAGCGAGGAAAGTTTTTAACCCTTTTAACTTGAGGTTGTAACAAAAAAATACTTGTTTTTATTGACAACACTAGAAGTGGAATGCCAGTTACTGGATAAAATTACACCTTGCATCTGCCTGTTCAAATATTATACACATTTTAATTTCCTGAGTCAAATTGCCTGGGCCAGACTCTGAGTCCAACAGGTGACATAGATGGAGATGAGCCATTCAGCATCTTTTGAGGACTGGTCCTGTAATTTTGTCTATCTTTTAACATAGAAAACAGAGCTGTGGCTCACTGAAGTGCATAAATGCTATTTTCCATTGTTGCTGACTGTGGTTTAATTACTATAACTGATTGCATCTGCTTTTCCAGTGATAGAGTTCTTATTTGTTATGCTTAAGTATGTATTTAATATAAGGATACAAATATTTGTAATGTATTAAGCCTTAGATTTAAAAAAACATTTGTAAATAAATGTAAGTAGACATAAAAGATTGTAGTATAAAATAAATAAAAAAGAGAAAAATGTGTTAACATCCTGCAGTGAGCTTACGCCTCATCAATGTAGTTCCTTAGGCTCAGTGGACATGCGGTGATTCGTTACTTGCATTGAGGATATAGAAAGTCTACAGGAGATTATTAAACAGGAGATGAAGCTAGAACACATTTCATTTTCTAACTACTTTTTTTAGCAAAAGCCTTGTTTATTCTGTACTTTGGACAAAACTCCTTCATTTCTAGTTCTCTTTGATTTGCTCTCAATAAGCTGCAGAAAAACTCAATGCATACCATTGTATTGGGGAAAGGCTTCCTATATATGTATACTTCCTAGATACCTTTTTGTCCTACAGCCATCATTCACATTCCCAATTTATGCAAATTTAACAGGACTATTTACTTCTAAATTTGTGGTGTGAGAATCTTTCAAGATATTCTATAAAACAAACATTAGAATAAATTGAAAGTAAGGCCTCTTTCTTCTTGGGTAGGGTGTTGGGAGCCACTGGGTTTGCAGCATCACTCCTCTCTCAAGAAGTATTTAATTATTTGATGCAGAGTGTACTTAGTCCACCAAAAGACCTTCTCTCAGCATTTGCTACAGCATGTTGGTGAAACATTGGTCTGGTTGATTTGGGATGTGGGTTCAGGCTTGCCCTGGCAGAGGAGAGGGTATTTGAACCTCCTTCTCCTGCCTCCTGCGTTGCTCATGGTTGGAGGCTTTGTGGTAGCAGAAGGGCATTGTCACAGGTGAAAGAAGTGGTATGCACAGAGAAAGGCTTCTGTAAGCTTCTCCTCTCGTTTCCCGTCTGCTGGGTTAGACTCACCCCAGGTGAACATACAGGTGCCTGCAGGTTCTGCCCTTCACATACTGAGCTTTTTCCCTTGCTGACCTAAGTGTACTTAGGTGTCTTCACAAGGTATATAGAAGCCAGGTGCAATAATGCCCAGCACAAGGATCTCATCCTTCTTTGAAGTTAAATGTAGGCCTAATGGGCACTATTTATTTGTGGTTTTCTGAGTGAATGAAGGAGCAGATCTGGACTGTAACTGGAGAAGCATGCAGGAGACTGTTGTATTTAGTGAGCTGAATGCTGAGATTTAAAAAAAAACAAACAACATGCTATTTACTATTGATAGATTAGCTTTTATAATAGTTAATCCAGTTGTGAGTTTTTTTTTGATACTTTAGAGTTTCATTTTAGCTCCTTATTTAAAAACAGTGTTGTTCAGCAGCTGAGTTCTGTATGATGAAGGGTTTGTGGTTGGCTGCCATGTGAAAAGGCTTGTTAATAAGCTGTTTTCTTTACCATGTGTAAATAGTATTTGATTTGGTATGCGGTTATGTAGTGATTAAAACTGAGTTACACGCTTAGTCATGTTAACACAAGGTGAAAAAATGAGAATTTTGGAAAATTTTATTGGTTTTTCTTCTTATTTAGGGGGTCTTTTTTTACTTACTTGATTTTAAGATCAATATCTACAAATTACATATTCGACACAAAAATTGAAATTCGGGTATGAAGGCTAGAATGGTTACTTTGATGTGACTGCATCACCTCACTAGTCCTCTAACAGATTATGCCCACTAGTAAAACTAGGGATTTTTTTTTTAATTTATTTTAGGGTGTGTAGAGGGGGGAATGAAAAACTAGACAATTTTACTTCCCTCTTTTCATAGCATTTTGTAGTTACATATCTCGTTTTCAGTAGAAATTTTAAAAACTTGGTTCAGTTAAATAATTGTATACTTTTGCTCTAAAATCTCAGTCCAAAATCTGCAGTAAAAAAAAAAAAAAAAATCAATGTTTTATGTTTATGGGATTCTCAAGTAGTATTCTTAGTGACCTAGAAAAGAATGCAAGCCAATTTCTGTGGCTAAAGTCGTTCAGAGGCCCTTGGCTTTATTCTACATTTAATAATAGGTATTAAAGAAAAATTATTTCCTTACAAGACACTTATGATATAGCACACATTAGTTTTGTGAGCAGGGATAAAGAATAGTAACCCCTGTTCCAGATGTTAAAATAGCTAAAGCTTAAAATATGAGTGAGGCACAGCTGTTGTGACTTGGCTCTCCTGGGGCTGCACTGGCATCCTGTGCGATGGCATCTAGTCCCTTATTCTGGTGTCTCATCTAGGCACTACCTCACTAAAATTTTAGCTGCCTTTTCCAGAAGGGTGATCCACTCCCACCCTGCCCAGCATAACTACCTGCATTCCCTGGGCAGCTGTTGGAGACCTGCATCTCTGGGAACATGAATAGGCAATCCTGCCTGCTTGCCTTAGGTGTTTGCCTTTATCTGTCACCTCTATAAGGAACATATAAATACCACAGGGGAGTGATCCATACAGTTTAACTTGCATGAATGCCCGCCTGCCTGCCACGTTTTGTGTGAGCATCTCAGTGAAGGGAAGAGTTAAGGTTGTAAGCACTGTCTGACTTTGAGTTGAGGTTACTCTGCAGCCAAGAACTCAATAGTCATGGAGCAAATGAACGTGAATCCAGGCTCCAAGTCAGGGATTAGGGTGTTTACCCGTTTGGTCCCAGTTTCCAAGCTGGTTCTTGCTTCTAAAATGCTTATTAAGTGATCGAAAGTGTAACATGCTTATGTGTGTTTCCATCATTGCTGCCGCTACAGCAGTCTTTGTCACATCTAATTTTTCGTGTTTTAAAATAACTTAAGCTGTTTGCTGGAGCCTGTGTGTCCTGGAGGACAGCTGATCAGCAGATGCCTATCTCCCATAAGCATATGTGCAAGTAATTAGGTTTATTGTACAGGCAACTTTTCCTGGAAACGTAAGGAGTCACCTATTGAATTTTACTGTCTAGAAGGTTAGGTAGTTTGGGATAATGAGTGAGTTATATTTGTCCTACAACTTAAGTAGGTTTTAAGTTTCACCTTTGTATTTTATTTCCTTGGCACTTTGTGTTTCTGCTACTTCTGGGCTCCTGAGGGAGCTTTTAGCATGTGGTGACTTTGTGGCTTCCTTCTCTCATCAGCAAGCTACTGGTCATCACTCACACTTCTTATAAAAAACTGAAATAACTGTAAACTGTTGACAACTAGAGTTTTTGAAAATAGGATCACTTGTCCTTTTTTAATTTATTTTTTTTTTAAATTTATTTCATGAAGGGAGCAGTCAAGTAAGGCACATCTTGGAGATATTTCTGAGCTGATTTTACTGGTTTCTCTGTTATCTATCAAAGAAGGGGTTATGTCCTTTATCTTGCCCTTGGGTGTGTTACTATATGTGTGTGTGGGAAGGAAGAGAAAGGGGAAAATGTCAGGATGGGAAGATAGGCTTTCCTGTCAAGTGAATACTAGCACTGACAAATGGACATCACTTGAATTGCACATAGCCTGTTTTGTCTCTTGTCCTCTGTTCTCACCAGCATATGCTGAGCATGTTTACGAAAATTTATTGCATTTTCCCATTATTAACTACTTTGCTGTCATATGAGGGCAGTCTTACTAGGCCTTCCTTGCTGAGTCCATGACAAGTAAAGAGTGACTGGAACTGGCACATTTCTTTTAAATTGGAAGAAGTCAGGAAGAGAAGCAGCAGCAGATTGTGGGTGTTCTAGCTCTGCACTGATGCCCACCGACAATAATAAACCCAACATCAAAGAGAAACAAATGAAATGTGTGTGGCTCAATGCTTGTTCAACAGCCAAGGGTGAGTGTTCTACAGAGTTACTTCTTTTGTGATTCACAGAAAGAAAGAATAATTTATTAGCTGGGCATAACATTACTTGCTATAAAATTACTGTTTCAGTTGTGAAACATAACTTACTGAAATATACACAGGAGTAAAAGTAATAGTCTGAGGCATAGGAATTTGAAATGATACTTAGTTACTGTGCCCAAAGACTTACCTATTTTGATAATGTATTAGTTGAAGTAGCGGACCCTGATGAGCAGATCACTCTTAGGATGTATATATTTCTATTAGGGTCTGTGAATAATACTATGTTTCCTCTTATTTTCTGAAGTCTCAGCAATAAAATTTCATCATCGTTAACGAAGAACGATAAAACTTATTTCCACAATAAGGTTTGTGTCCGATCAGTTGTATGTGTTTTTTATAAATAGCATTAACTTAAAAAAATCAGATAAACATATTTCATTGAGAAATAGAATATGAGCAAAGCAAGGATATGGTTATCAAATAGTTTTTTAGCTTGATAATAATATGCCAGCATATCACTCTGACCAAAAGCTAAGTAGAAAAAATGAGATTTAGTGTATAGAGAAGCAGTCTGCAAGATTTTGTCCATCTCCACACAAAGAGAGGCCAGGTCGGACATTGGGTCTGTTGTGATAGTTTTGTTCAATTAATTTGTAATCATTTTCCCTTTATAGTAGCCTGAGACTAAAGGTTTAGAAGAGGAAAGTATTTTAAAGAAAAAATTTAATTTCAGCTGAAGTGAGAAACTAGCACATAGGAATCCTGATAGATAGGGAGGAAGGAATGAAAGCGGCAAAGGAAGAAAAGGGGAGTAATTGAAAATAATAAAAAATAATTAAGGGAGGCCCACAGAAATATGTCATTTGAAGCACAATACTAACTAAATGATTATAGAGGAAGACTAGGAAGGAGTAAAATTGCTGCTGTTTTGTTGGGTTTTTTTACCTTAGTTAAGGAAAATAAAAGCAGTAGCATTATTGCCTCTTCAAAACTCACTTGATATGTGCAGTAAAAAAAAAAATAAATAAATAGATGGTCCTCCAGGTGAAATTTATGGTGTAAACACAATTGAGTGTGAACTAGTTTTGGTTTATGCAGCCTTATAAGTGTGTGTATGGACATTGCAATGATGCTGAAGTCATAACTTCTTCCCTATCCGCCTTTGGATATTGTTGGACCAGTGATCAGCAACTTGTGTCATGAGAACCTTCCAGGGATGATGTAGGTAGAACAAGGTACAAATTAATTATGTTTTATAAATAGTCTAGTATTTCAAAATATATATAAAAAAAAGTAAAACAGAGAATAAAAAATCCACTTCACAAACCCTATGCCAGAGTTCAATAAACAAAGTTATTAAGTTAATATTCTGAATTTCTATCTTGCTGCTTTCAAAAATAGCATCTAGTGAATCACCCTTTGGATGAACATTTTTGGTACTGAAGATTGCTCACTAAGAGCAAATCTCCTGCTTATGCATTTCAAAAAGCCAAAGAATTAAGTAATTTGTTTCAGCACAAAGATATTTTTAACCTCTCGGGCCAGGAAGTGTCAGCTTTGTTGCCAGGCTTCAAAAGATGCCCGAGCAGTGCTGGAGCACCATGTCCATGGATGATGAGATGGTTCTTGTCTAAGCAGTGCAGCAGTAGCACTGACAGCTTCCCAGAGCTGCTCAAGCTCCGATCCTGCTTCATTGGTCCTGCTGCAGATTTCTTTTTTTCTTTAGGTACCCTAAATTGTATCCACCATTACTTATTCTTCAGATCTACTAGATTATTTGAATTCAAAGTATGAAGGGAATTCCTCAGCAAATAGTGACCTTCACATTGAAGAAAATAAAAACTAATAAAATGCTTCTGTAAAAATAAACTTGGAAAAAATTGTCAGCTGTATTGCAATAGAGGATCAGTTGAATTTATTTCCCTGAACACAGTACACTTTGTGGATATTTCTTCCAACCACAAACAACTTGAAAGGAAGAGAAACTTTATTCATGAGAATGTAGGTCAGCCAGCAGTATAAAACCCGTTCTTATACACAAAGGCCCCGTATTTGACAGTCTATATATAATAAATAAGTAATGATTGCGTGTGGACAAAACAAGCTAAACAATTTATTAAACTTGGAGGAAAACCAGCTAGACAGTCTTGATCCAGTTGGTGCCTATGATTCACTTTGAGGTGGTCTCCAGAGCCTTCGCCGTGAAAATGAGCTATTGTTTGGCATGCCTGCAGTATCTTCCCTCGTCTTCCAGGCCTGCAGCTGGCTGTCTCGCGTGTCTCAGCCACCTTTGGTCTCAGCACAAGGGAACATTTCACCGCTGAGCTGGCTGCTGAGGTGAGAGCCCAGAGGCATCCTGCTCACAGGGCTGGGAGATGGGGCAGACGTGCTCGTCTTTGATTTCCCACTTGCGTCTCCAACTCTGAGAAGTAATAACTATATCTTAATGAGGATAATGAGGCAAGTCAAATTATTTGAAGATGGCAGTGGTGTGACCCAAGAGATGGGAAATCAGCTGCAGTGTGTTTCTGCAGTGGTAGAGTGAAGGGGACTGGGAAGGTGAAGGCTGTGAGAATGTAGGGCAAGGCATGAATGAACTGTGCACGGAAAAGGATTATTTGCTTGTGTGAGTATCATAATTCATCTGGATAAACTATGTTGCTCCCAAATGTCTGTCTTTGCCCATTCCTGCTTCTTTGTGTTCTTCATAATAGATTACTCCATCCCTTTAAACCTCATTTGAGTGGGCTCTTCCAAAGAGAGTCGTCTGCTGCTTCTGAAGGATGGAATTTAGACATGAAGGGTGATGTTTTCAGAAAAGCTTTTTTTCTTGTAAATAGCTCTTGTATTGGCCTGTTTGTTTATCACTGCATTCAAATCCTGTGATTTATCCAACAATAAATAGATATTACTGCTCTGCAAAGTAGGTTGTGAAAAAGGGACCATGTAAACCGACATGTATATAAATGCACACACTGTACTGTAAACTTGAAGTCACTCTGGAGTAACATCTGGACTTAATCTAACTGGACAAGAGCTACTGTTAATGGTTTTCGTGTAACATGTTGTGCCTTTTGTGGCAGAATGAATTGAGATACACCTCTAGGACTGCTGTGCTTTTCCTTAGCAGGTCATGGCAAATCCCTGTGAGCTGATAGACAGCAAAGAAAGACAAAACGTATGAAACTCCTATGGATCTGTAGTGGCACAACTCTGTTCTTGCGACCCTGTCTCATACATAATTCCTTATTTCTCCTGATGAATTGTGTGAATTTAAAGGGCAGAATCATACTAGAAGGATGTCAACATGATGATATTTTCCACTATAAATTTGGTGACAAAATTCTAATGTGCCATCAACCAATACTCTCTCAATCCTAGGTGGACTATGGCTGTGTTATTCCCTGCTCTTTTATTCCTTCTTTTCCCCTCAAATTGTTTATAAACATTAAAGAAACACCTCAAACCCATGATGTGTTATGGTCCCAGTAAGAGTTCATGTGTATTTCAGCAGGTCTGTTCTACTCAAGATGAGAAATACAAGTTTCCAAAGGGTGAGCAGAATGAGATGATGAAGGGAAAGCAAAGCTACGGTTAAGCGTCATCTTCTGAAAAACCTCTAAGTAGATTTGTAAATGCAAGTTTATGTTGCCCAGGTGTTATTGTTGGCAATGTCTAATATTTTAAGAAACATCTATTAGAAATTTAATTTTTTATCATGTGCAACTGTAATCATAGATTATAATCTGTAACTAAGATAGAGCCCTTTTAAATTCATGACATTGTTATAGAAACTCTAGTCTTAGCCCATTTAAAACGTTTGAGGCAAGTTGTAGATCCTGACTAAAGAAATGAGCAATTTCTCTTTTCCTCTCTTGAACCTATGTGAAACGATTGCTACATTTCCTTGCATGCCAGGCAAGGCTTTACAAGTTCTTGTGGACCATAAGTAAATGAATAAGTGGCTGAGATGGTGCCTTGGGGCTAAATGCTCGTGTAATGATAGCAGCCTGTCAAAAATAGCACTCATCGGTAGATGTTGATGCCTGAAGGCTGGGAGGGGTGATTTGCCTGAGGAATGATAAAATGATCATGTTTTCAAGAAGACACGTTGTGTAGAATGACTACATGTTTTGATGCAGGGAATTGAACTAATGCAACTTTAAAGTTACACAGTTAAAAATCATAACAATTCAAGGAATCTTGAAGTTAAGTTCCAATGGCAAAATTGGTTCAGGTTCCCTGTGTGCCTGTTCTGTGGCTCTGCATGCATTCAGTAGTTCAAATAGTAGTCTAACCTACCCCGCATCAGGTTATATGCAAAAGGTAAAGCAGGAGTGTAAAATTGTACAAAAGCACAGCAGAGGTAATGATACTTTTGGAACCTTCTTTTATGTTTCTTGGTGTAGCAATTAAACCATAAGTGTTCTGTTACTACATTAACCTAGTTTTAGCTTGCCTAATATCCTGCTTCTTATAAAGCAAAAGAAAGCAATTGCTGCCTTGCAGGAGGAAGAGAATTGTTTTTTGTAAATAACAAGTGGACAGTGTTCAACCATTACTGCTCCACAGTTAATAATAGTGCTGCAGCCCTGATCACTTACCTGCCCCATCTGCGAAGTTACACTTGAAATTAACTTAATAATAGATTCCCTCAACATGTGCACTGTAACTGGGGGGCCCTTGCTCATTTTAGGGCTCTAGACTTGTACCCTTTGTGATTGCCCCCCTTTTTGTGACCGCAAAACTGGAAGGAAAACTGATGTAGAGCACTGACTTTGCTTTCCAGGCAGGGAAAAACAGTGTGGGCTGAACCCTGGGCTTCCTTCACTACTTGCCAGCCTTGTGCATGGCAGGGTTCATCCTCTATTGCTCAAGCTTTTATGGAGCAGGAGCCAGTCTTTAAGTGGGTTATGTACTCAAGAGCTTCCAAATGGGAGGGTGATCTGTTCTAGTCTTTGAAATGTCTGGAAAAATCACCCTCCTACTGACTCTGCATAGACTTCTTTGCCATAGCTTGTACTTGGATCTTCTTCTATTTCTTGTGTAGACCAGCTGTCTGCTATGCCTTCATTTAGCTCCAAAGCCACCACGGCAGCTGGGACAGTGGGGTGACTTTCTCTGTTGGGTCAAACATGTCGCATCTTTATTTCCTTTTTTGATGACTACTTTTACCTGAATGGTGCAAAATTGCAGATTCACAAATTCAGATACCTGTGTAAAATTGCAGGTTTAGTTTTCATTTAGTAGAGACATGGGGAGGTAAATTTTAACTTTCTAGAGACTCAATTTTTGTGAAATCGCATACTATATTACTTAGTGAAAAGCAACTTTTTATACAGTATGCTCATTTTCTGATAATGTGAAGAGGTATATAGCATGGCTTGAAATTAAGTACTAATTTAATCATTCGTTCTTTGTGGCCTATAGCTGAAATGTAGTTTAATTTCAATTAGAAACTTCAGAATTCTATTTTAGCCAAGGCATCTTCAATTAAAGCAGAGTGAATAGGAAGAAAAGGAATACGGGAGCTTGTCTTCATCTCGTTGGATAATAGATTATTCTGGAAGGTTGATACATAGAAGCAGACTTTCCCCTAGGTTCTGTCTGGAAGAGACGAAGTGCTGTGGTTGATGATAGAAATTTCCACAGATTGTCATATCTTTCTGTTACATGTCTTTATGCGGGTTTTTATGCCTGATTGCTTAGGAGATAAACCTTATGTCTCCCATGAATAGACATATTTCACCACTCAGGTCAGATCTGGTCTTTAATGTCAATACTCTCCCTCCTATACTAAGATTTATTTAGTGCCATTTATTTTCCTTGGTCTTTGTGTTGTGAATTTGGCATCTGCTTAATCATGTACGTACCAGAGAGTCTCATAAAAGGTACCGGGATAACAGTTGGAATTTGCTTTAAGTCTTTACCTACCTGGTTTAAAGTGTTACTAGTTCCCGAATACAGGAACTATTTGCAGGAACTCATTAGCTTCTCTACTCTTGAGCACTACAGCTTTTATGAAGTGGCTGCTAAAGATGTGGTCAGATATGGCCCAGTGAGAGGACAAGAGGAAATGGGCACAAACTTGTAAGTAAGAAGTTCCATCTAAACATGAGGAGGAACTTCTTCACTGTGAGGGTGGCAGAGCCTTGGCACAGGCTGCCTGGGGAGGTGGTGATGTCTTCACCTCTGGAGACATTCCAAACCCACCTGGACAAATTCCTGTGCAACCTGCTCTGGGAGGACTTGCTTTGGCAGGGGGGGTTGGACTAGATGATCTCCAGAGGTCCCTTCCAACCCCATATCATTCTGTGATTCTGTGATTCTGTGATGTACTGCACAGATTTTGTTTTTACTCACCAAAATGCAATGAGCCCAAACATAATGTTTTGCCAGAATCAGTGGGGATTGTTGACCTACTGCCTGGCATTGCTGTAGAGAAACCCTTTTCACCCTGTTACCAAGTGTTATGCAGCCATGTTTCCAAGCCAAACATGTAGTCTTGTTCCTGAGGATCTGTGAGTGATGACAGCTCCCAGGTTTGCTTGAAGACCTCAGTTTCCCTCCCATTGGTGGTCCTGATGATGCCACCCAGGATGGCAAGAAAGCTGCTGCCTTTCACTGTTGTAGCACATTACTCTTCATCTGATGAGCTCATTGACTGTTCCCTGGTGCTGTATCCTCTTGGGAGAAGGATTAACTGGCTGTAATTACTGTAACAGGAAGTGGTAACCTCTTCCTTGTTATGTTTGACTTCATGAAGCCATGAACTATGCTGGTGTTCAGTGCCACAATGACCAGAGACTCTGCAGATCTGTCAAGAAGTAGCTGGTAGTTATGGAGCTGTCCTTCCTAATGAGAGGCTGCTGCTGAGCCTTGGAGGATCTCCTGAAGTCACAGTTAGACCTCACAAGTTGAAGAGCTTTCGAGGATGTTCATTAATAAAGTTGATGAGTTGGAAGGTGAGTGCCAGGTTTCTGGAACCCTCCATCAGAGTGGTTGCTTTCCGAGCTTATGCTTGGAATAAACATAACACGGAGAAGCCATGAGTATGAACCTGAACCCCAACTCCCCAAAAGTCCAGAAAGGTGAATAGTTGCAACAGGAGCCACGAAAAAAATGGTATCCTGATGTTCTGGGTACAGAGGAGAGGTGTAGCTGTTGAAATATGGCTAGCTGATGATGAGATGACATTCATCACAGAATCATAGAATAGTTTGGGTTGGAAGGGACCATTAAAAGTCATTTAGTCAACCTATCTGCAATGAGCAGGGCTATCTTCAACTAAATCGGTTTGCTCAAAGCCTTGTGCAAACTGAATGTTTCTAGGGATGGCGCATCTACCACCTCTCTGGGAAACCTGTTCCAGTGTTTCATCACCCTCGTCATAAAAAATGTCTTCCTTGTATCTAATCTAAATCTTCCCTCTTTTTTTTTTTTTTAGTTTAAAATAATATCCCTTTGACCTATCAAAGCAGGCCCTGCTAAAACGTTTGTCCCCATCTTTCCTGTAGGCCCCTCCTTATATATTGAAAGGCCTCCCTGGAGCCTTTTCTTTTCCAGACTGAACAACCCCAAATCTCTCAGCCTCTCTTAACAGGAGAGAAGCTCCAGCCCTCTGATCGTATTCGTGCCCCTCCTCTGGACTCACTCCAACAGGTCCCTCTTATGTTGAGTCCTCCACAGCTGGACACAGTACTCCAGGTGGTTTTGCTGTCTAACGGGGAATGCAGAAGAGGGTGGTTTATATTAAATGTCACTTCATGAATGCAGTGATTACAGCGCTTACACTGGAAGTGGGATTTTTGGTAAAATGCTTTGCTCTTCCTGAGAGAATTTCAACCCACTTCCTCTAAATTAAGTGCTTTAGGAATAAAGTGATTTGGGTGCTCTGAAATCAGTGGAAGAGTCTTTCTGTGCCATTCTCTGCTGCCAGGACTGCTTCTGTATTTTACATTTGTATCAGAGTATGAGTCTATTCCTTTTATCTTGCTTCAGGTTCATGAAACTTACAATCCAGACAATCCACAACGTGACATGTTTTCAAAATAAGCTAGAAATGTTCACGTATGCTATCCATCTAGACATTAATGCTATTCATATTCCTATTGTATTGGCGGTTCTGACATATATGAGTGTTTCTCGCAGCTGTGCTTCTCCATTTCATTTTGGCTGAGCAATAATCAAGATAAGCTTGAAAGTGATGGTGTCCTTAGTGGGCAGGTTTGGAGCCCTTAGTAATGACGAGGTGACCCTGGGGTTGCTGCAAGCACATTTGATTGCTTATGTGGATACAGTCTTCACAGCCAGGGCAACAGTTTCAGGATTAATTCCTAAAAGGGGGAAGAGCTCAGCCAAGAGGAGCAATAAGTTTTGTGGGAAGTTGAAGATGAGTATAAAAGGATTTTGATATTTTATATGCCTAGGTTAACAGATGGCAGATGCAATGCAGTACACATTAATGTAGAATAAATAATGAATTTCAGAGAAAAGAATATGAGGAAACATCTGCTGAACTGAAACATGATGTATCGTATTGACCAAGAGAAGAAGAGCAAGTTACCATGGAGAAATTCTCAAATTGGCCAATATGAAGAGCAAAAAACTCTGTTACTGTAATTTTTTTTTTTTGTTGCCTTCTTTTATTGTTAATTTTTTAGAACGTGTTTATCTAGGGGTATATCATTGCTGTGCAGGAAACATATATATTAGTTTACTAGTTTAAAGAACTTCTCTCTCTTGGACACTGAGTATAGAGCTTGTACAGGGATACTGAGTTGCCCACCAAGGGTGCTTTTCTGAGAAATGTGCCAGTAATTCAACGGGTAGTAAAACAGCTCTTCCCATCTGAGTTAATATAGCAAAAGTGAGATGGTGCAAGGGCTTAAGAAATACACAGCTTCATGCATGGGGACAGGATCTAGTAGCTTGCTCTGTTGAATCCTTTTGCATGAACCCATAAATGAGCTTATTTCTGGCAATGCTTCTTCACCATAGCCAGGGAGGGACTAATTTTATCATAAGCAAGAAACTGTTTCAGTCTTTGGTTTGGTGAAAATGTTATTTCCTAGGGAAACAATCTTCTGGTTCCTTCTGGCACTGATTATTGTTGTTATGCATGTTGGTAAATTTTAATTATTTCTTGGTGTTTCTATTTTAAGATTGTGAAATGAAAGGTGGCATTGATATTGTTGACAGGTTCAACAATACCAGTGCTGTAGCTGGCTCTATACAAGGTAGGTGAAAAAGGGTCAATTTCCATCCTGCAGATTCTATGAACTAATGACAGAGATACAGGTAAAAAGACTTTCTTTTGTTCTTGAGCCTAAATTTATTTTGTGGGTTTTTTTTTTTTTTGGTTTTGTTTTTTTAATGAATGTTAAGTCAAAGAAATTTAATACCATTCCAGTTAATATTAAACTTGCATGTTACCCTGGAGAAGATATATATAAATGTATAAATGCTGTACAGCTATATATTGCTATACAAATTTCAGTGGTGATTTTAATATTTAAAGAATGTTACTGTGGTGTTCCACTTCTAGTATTTGCCAGAAAAACACAGTCAATACCTTTAACCTATGTATCCAGAAACTGTTTATTCATATTTGCAAAATAATCCAGAAATCTGTGAGACTGTGATATATTACTCTGTATATTTTATAAAGATACACTGATGGGGATTCTGGATTCTTATCTTATTTTTTTCCATTTAGAGAATAAATTGAATAACGTGACATTTACATTTAGAACAATTATTGTTGTTCAATAGTTGGTGCTCCTGGAAAAGTATAGGATGGAAGGAAGATTTCCTGGATTATTAGGTCCAATGTGTTGTAGTGCAAGACAATAGCACAGTGGAAGGGTCCACGCAGCATTCACTTTGTGATACACCTTCCCTCAATGACAGAATCAATTACCTACAAAACGGTATGGTATTAAGGCCACCTCGGCAATTCAAATGAAAATATGAAGTTGTCTGGAGAACTAAAGGTGCCAAATTCTTCTAGGACAGAGCTGCTGTTGGTAGCAGCATTTAAAACTGCTTGTTTCAGTGGTTTGTTCCTGCCTGTGGCTTAAATTAAAATTGGGAATTATTTTTTAAAGATATAAAAAATATCACACCACCATTACAGCAGTATATCTCACTGCTTAAGTCCTATCCAGTCTGCCCCTGTGGACCAGGTCAATGAGGAAACAGAGTTGTTCAACAAATACATGCTTATCCCTACCTTTGCGCCTGTGTTGTTTTTTATTTCTTACAGGTTTGTTACTGACTAGTCCTCTTAGATTGAGGCAAAATCTGGATGGTGCAATACTGATCTCTCTTCTTCTTCCTGAAACCTTTATGTGAATGAATTTCTTCATTCTGTCTCCTAATGAAAGAAATACCACTTGCTGCAAAGCTATTCACTCTTGTCTGTAATTTTATGGGCCACTTGGAATTGTGGTATCTAATTCAACACATTTAAAGGAATAGGAACCTGGTACAAAAAAGGGAATATGATTAAAAGGGAAAAAAAAAGAGTGAAAATGACTGGGAAACTTGCTGAATTGGTATGTCATGTTTACTTGTCAGTAAAGAGTCCCCTGAAAAAAACATCAGCAAGCAGGCAAACAAATGTCTGGGATGTCATTCATAACAAACACATATGAGCATTAGATTTAATGTATTAGGTTTAAAGTAGACACTTTATGGTCTTGGGAAAATTAAAAAAACAAAACTAGAGAAACAGAACCATTGGAGAAAGCCAAACTAAATGCAGTGGAATACTGAAAGTTAAAAATAGTAGGCTTCTATGTATTATGAATGTTATCATGGTTAATAAATATTCTGACAAATATTAGAAGGCTATAAGGGCTCTACTGAGAGTTATGAAGTTTTCCTTGGAAAGTAGGATTTGAAACTCTTCGCAATACTGCAAAAGTAAGAATTTTCATGGGTCACTTCAGACCCCATAAAACGAGTTTCTACCAAATGTTATTCTATTTTGAACTGTTACTGTTTGTGAATTACTGGCAGCTGTGACCTAACAATTATGCCATCGTTCCTTATTTATATTTCCTGCCTGATGTAAAATCTCAGCAGCTATTATATATCATTTGGCCTTTTCAGTGCTTCATATTTTTCATCCAAGTCAACAACAAAATATTTAAATTGGCGTTAGAGAATATTCCCGTAGCACATAAGAATGTTTGCTGATTGAATGTAGAGAAGAGTGACTAAGACAAAGCAGTTGTTGTGAAGTGTCCCTCCTGATGTGAAAGACATGCCGTTACATTTTTTAAACATTATGTTACTTGAGTAATTCAGTTTGACATGTGGCTTGTAAATAAGTTAGCTAAAGACTGAGTTGCTTTTGACGTGGTCTGCCTGTGTGTGTACAAAGCGTATTTTATAAATGTATATGTCTGTGGCAGCAAGTGTGATAAATAGCACAAGGTATATATGCACTTGTATGATTTTTGACAACTTCATTTGCGGTGTTTAGGCCGCTAGGCTTATTTTTCACATTCCAGGTCTCGAAGAGTCTTCAAAGAGCTGCTAATTATAAAACAAGGCAAACCCCTGCTTGCTTTGATAGGTGTTTGAGAAATGGCTATGCGTTCCTTTTCCAGAGGAGAAACACTCAAATTTAAGGTGCCTGAGCTGCTGCAATGGGTGTGGGGTGGGTTGGGCTGCCTGGGTCTCCGGTGCCTCATGCTGGACTCCTGTTCTGGACACCGGCTGTCAGCACAGCCCATCACTCTGGGCTCTGCCAGCATGAAGAGCACTGCAGCCAGGGTTATTTATTCTGGCAGCAAACATTTATGCCTGGACACCATCTTTTTCCAGGGATTTTCCCTTGCCCCATCATCTGCAGTAAATTCAAAAATTTCATTCAGGCAGTGGGAGGTGGGCTGTGGCTGCCAGAACAAGCTGTGCCGCCTGTGTAACTGAAAAGAGAATCAAGTCTGAATTCAGTAAAACACATCGCAATATTTCCATATAGACATTTTTATCTTCTTTGTTTAGAGGCTCAAAACCATTTGCTAAAATGTAGATGGTCTAATTATATCTGAATAAGGAGCTGGAGAGTTCCTATCAAATGAAGTACCTCAGTCATAAGGTAGCTACTTTATTTTATTGATACTTTGATTGAGTCTACTTAATTAAGGTTTATTTAAAATTAAGAAAGGTAAATATTTGGCTATAAGTGAAAAAGATGTGGATTTTTTTGTTCCCTAGTGCTTTCATTTCCATGATCAACTTAAATAAGGGTTACACTGCTGGGTTTTATCTTACACTGTGAAGCTCAGTGTCTCACAAGATCAGGCTTTTTATTACACAAATTTATACTTGTTTTGCCACCTGGATTTTGAAAGGGGTGAAAAAATGTAGGAACATTAGGCAGAGCCAGGGAAGAATATTTTTATAGCAGCTGAAAAACATTACACAAATAATTTTATTATTTGTATGCCCAGTGTGACATCTTACTTATTCAACCATTGAAAGGCATATTAAATGAAAACTCCCTGAAAGTGTGGAAGAATATTTGCAGTTATAAGGTATTCATAATGTTCATGTTCACATTGTTGGTGTTTTTAAAGGATCAAGCTTTGGTCAAACGTTAAAGATACTGGTTCTGCTTTTGATACCGTTACTGACCTTCTGTAAGATCTTGACCGCCTCTTGCTCCTGTTCCTTTCCCCATAATTTACAATCTAATATGAAGGGTAACAACTCTGGGGCAAGTGGTCAATATTCAGCATTCAAAGCGTGTCCAATGTAAAACCAGCCCAGTCTTGACTGGAACTTCACTGTCATGTGAAAACACACATTGTTATTAACTCTAGTGTAGTTCCTGAAGCTGATTTCAGGTTTTAGGGAGGCAATGCATGCTTAAAACTTGCTCTTGGGAGTTACAGTAAGCCTGCAGTGTCTGGCTGTACAATAAGTCACGTTTCAAAGAATTAATTAATATTCCTCTTTACTGCATTCTGTGCCCATATACAGAAGCAGCCCGTAGCACAGGCCAGGGATTTTAATGACGTGGCGATAAAAGTGCCCTTGAATTGATCGGGTGGTTTTACTGAGACATTCCTTCTAGGAGCTTGCTGGGACTGGCAGCCTCCTGCTGCCCCCTTTGCAGGAGTGCTTCCCAATGATGCTTCAGCCCCAGACCATGAAACCCCCTTGGATAATGGTGGGCAGCTGATGTGGCAATTCCCCTTCTGTGGGGTAGCGTTAACCTGGGAGCTGGGTGCTTGCTCTGCAGACATCCCACCTTCTAGAGCTCATAATCAAAAAATTGTGACTATTTGGGACTTTGCTATCTTCAGACTGCTGCCAAAAAGTCCTCAGCATAAGGCAAAATTAAATAGAAGAGTATTAAACACTGTATTGCTATGCTGCTGATGGTGCAGCATATTGCATATGAGAACACCAGGACAGGCATGAAGTAGTTGTGTAAATGAAACCTTCTCATGTTTTAATGGGGTTGCAGTAAAGGAAGTCCATCATTTAAAAGCTGCTGCTTAAAATATGTTTGGAGAGTATAAATTGTGGTTTGGCACATTTTTGAGGAGGTGCTTTGGCTACCAGAACCGGTTTCTGCTCTTAGTAGAATAGGCTTAGTAGCTTCAGGCTTTGTCCTGTTGTCAGTTGTTAACGCTTTGGACAATTATGTGTTGGGTAGTGAGTCAAATGAGAGATGGTCCTCATACTGGCCAGGCCACATCCTTTCTTCCAGTGTGGATAATCAAAATATTGGTTTCTCTTTCTCAGAACAAGATAGTGGTATAATGTGTTTCCATCTGTCACTTCTGCGTTATACTGGTATTTTGGGGACAATCTCCTGTGCTTCAATTGAGCATCATCTTCAGGACAGCAGTGCATGCATGTGCAGGAACCCAGCTCAGTGGAGCCAGCTCCCATTCCCTTCTGCTGAAGCCACAGAGACAAATCCCTGTGGTTGTGTTTTCCCAGAAAAAAATACACAGTAGGTAACATTTGTTCATTTTAATCCCACTGCTTTGTCATCATCTACCCAGGAAGATCGCAGGAGCAGTTATTTTCTTGTTAGAGCTGTAGTGATTTTCACTGGCTTCAAAATATTATTATTTTCTTTTAGGACCCAATATTTACTCTGATAACTGCTTCTTTCAGTATCTTAATTTTGAAGATGTTAGTCTTCATTTCCGACTGCAAGAACATGGTGAGACATAGTTATTTCCCTCTGTTACCTATCTAATTTCAGAATTCCCAGTGGGCTTCTGTCCTGCAGGATGTCAGGCTATGTCTTCCTTCAGTTGCCCTCTAATCTCTGATGTTGCTGGAAAGGTTTTGGGTTCATTACCATCGGGAGTTTAGGAAATGTACATTCCGTGGTTGTTCTTTTTAGTGCTGTTGTTAGAAACCTTCACCTGGTAGAGGTTAGAAACTTATTTTTAGAGATGCAGGCCTGACCTAAAGGCAAAATATAGAAATCAGTAGAGCTCAAAATTGACTTTGCTGCTTTTGTGAGTTGTCTGCATGTGCCACAATCCCTGTGTTACGCTGGTCTGTGGGGGGTTGGAACGCTAGGTCTGATAGACTCATCGCTACCCTGTGAGAAGCTGCTTGGGAGGACAGAACGGTGTCACCAAGGACAGAATGGCCTCATGGAGGAGAGGCGCAGAAGGACAGCATGAGGCGCCAGCCTGCTCGTGAGCACAGAGCCTGTACCTTGAAAATGTGAGTTGGCTGCTTGTCCAGCTGACAACTTAGGACAGGACAACCTAACCTTTGGAGGTATGTGGACTGCCTTTAAGTTTTCAGGGTACCTGCTTTGCCCTGCTGACACCTCCCCAGCACCAGCGGCAGCTTCCTTTTGCCGGGTGTCCCCAGGGAGAGGTGCCGGGAGAGACTGGAGCAAGCCCTAATGTCGACTTTTAGCAGCACAGCACTCTGTGGCTTGAAGGTGATTACTTTTGTGGCAGAATCAGGATATTTAAGATTTGGAACCCAAATCATTATTAGTAGTATTGCAGTCAGTGAGACAGTGTTTGCAGGGAAAGTAGTGCTTTTCAAAGTTATCACAGCACTAAACAGAACGGGAATTGCTGGCTTTACACAGCAGCTCTTAGACTTCAGGCCTTTTTTTTTTTTTTTAAATTGGTTGCGAACGCCCTAAGTAGGTCAGTGCATATTTCAAACATTTCACAGAATACTAGAGCTCTTAAAGCCTAATTGGGAGTGGTTATGAAATGCTTCTTTCATTGTTTTTCACTCCTTCGTTCAATACATTGGTTTTCAGTTCATGTTCTTTGTGTCTTTATACTGCTTTGTTGTGTGTGGAACAGACTGCAAATTATTTTTGTTAATATTTTTTTAAAAATCTAAATAGCTGGGGATTTTTCTGTTTGCTTTGGGTTTTTTTGATTGCAATGGCTTTTAATACTTAGCATCATTTTATTATAGACTGAAACTTTCTATTGTTTCCTCATTTCTGTTTCATAATACTTCGTGTCTTTTAAAAATATCCATTAAATATAATGACTTTGCTTTACTTACTCCCTATATTGGACTGCTGAGACTCGTATAATCTTTTCCTTTCCTGCTCGTGATTTCTGTTTTCCTTTTTAGACAAGGTCTCTCTTTAGAAGAATACTTTACCTGATCAATAACTCTCTTTACTCTCATTTTTAAACTGTCTTTTGGAGCTGGAGGAACGGGGAGACCTATTAGACTGCTTCTGTTGTTTGGGTTTGGTGCTTTTTGCTTTTGTGCTGTGCTATTAATGTGCCTTTCTTGTATGGTATCTCCATAGGGTGTCCTGGAACAAGCAATTATTTTAGTCTTTTAATTGCTCTCTTAGGTTTTCTTTTAGCTAAATTCCCTGCTTTTATGTAATTCCTCTCTTTAACAAGTAAAACACAATGGGGTTTGCACATGGGGACAGGCAGTTTCTTCAGTGCTGTGGTGACCAGCAGCTGCTGCAGGTGGAGAGGAAGATTTGGGCTTGCGAGGGAAGTGGTATGTGCTGTGCAAAGGGGAGCAGGGTTGGAGTGAGGAGCGTGTGGCGGGAAAGGGGCAATAGTGAATACCAGGTTTATTTAGGGAAATACAAGGTATTTGAGTCCTTGTGGGAAAGAAGGCAGAGACAGAAAGGACAGAATTCAAAGGAGAATTGCAAAAGGGAAAAGTTGATAAAGACTGTAAAAGACACAGCGTGGATGAATGTTATTTGGGAGTAATACGATTATGTTCAGTCATTTCTTCTGGCACAGAATCACTGATAAGACTTCGATGCAAACAACAAGGCTCCTCCATAGTGATTGTCCCTAGTCTAAGCTTTACATAGTATGTCTAAACACAACTTATTTATGTTTGTCATGAAAGAAGGAGCAAGAAGTATTTGCATGGCCCAGGTCAGTAAAGGGATCCTTAAACTTGAATTCTTATTCCTGCATAAAATGCTGTTGGTCTGACTCTACAGTTGTAGAAACCCGGAGTCCTCTGGTGGTCTGAAAGTCCACATGAGAAAAAATAAATGTGTATGAGTAACTTATATACTTCAATAATATTTATACAGCTGCAAGGGTTCTACTATACTTAAAAATTTCAACAACTGCATGTAATCCAGAAATGATTCATTCCATCAGCCTTTTGAACACCGAACTTAAGGTGTTGTAAGTGAAGTCCAATGATCCTACCCAAAAGCCCATGCACGTAACACACTTTGTATTGTGGCTTGATAAATCTGAACACCCGTTCCTTATTACTACCTTTATTTTTTCTTTCTGAAGAGTATTTACTTTGCTGCCTTAAAACTGATACGATAAGCAGCTCAATAGCATCAATGTGTATTCTTGAAAGATAGGATAGACATATATTGTAGCTGCAGATGTTATGAAAGTTTGACAAAAAAGTTCTGTAGTGTTCAAGGTCATAGAACAAAAATTTCTTACATACTGCAGGAACTTGGTTTTAACCTGCGAGTCATAAAATAGAAGGTGTAAAACAAGTCTGTGAAATATAGTAGGAGAATATTAGTTGTTTTCAACTGACAATTCATTTTGTAGGTATTGGAGTAGACTCAGCTGTGTATCTGTTCATTCTTGGGGAGAGAGAAAGTGTACGGTCAGCATAGACTAATGGCTTTTATAAGGAAAGGTTTTTATTCCATTAGTACGGTAGGTTGTTGAAATAATAAAATATGTACTCTTCACCTCTTATTTTCATTTCCTGATGTATGATAGCTTGAACTGCTGTTGAGTAAAATTTGCAGCAAATGTTCTTCCTTGTGCTCATTTGATATAATTCACACTCCATTAACGTCCTGATAGAGAGAAGGACATTACTGCATAACTTTTTTTTATTTTCCTGTACCTCTGATATGACTTTGGGACACCATACTGTGACTGCAGATGACTGCAGAATATCATATGGGTTTTAGGTAGTGTCGGTGCAGTGGGATGGATTCTGCAGTGCTAATCACAGGCTCTTAATAAACTTGATCATCATATTCTGAATTAATTTTTTTGTTTAATTTTTTTAATCATTAATTTATAGCTGATTTTATCCCATTGTGCACACAGTTGTTGAAGCACTCACACTGTGAATGCCACTCTGGTTCCAGCAATTACTTTAGCTAAGCTTATCTGTAGGTCCTTTCTTTAAAGCAAAGTATTTCGCATTGTTTAGAAATAAAATACCGGCAAAATTACCTGTCCATGACATTGCAGTAGAAAGGTGTTTTCTAGAAGCAAAAAGAAAATTTGTCTATTTCTAGTTGTTTCATGCAATTAAATATTACTTTTTTATTTCCCCTCAGCTTAAGCATTTTTTTTGTCTTTAGTCATTTCTTCATCAGCAGATTATATGAAGACAGTGTTTTTGAAAAACTGTCTCTAACACAGGTAGGACAAAACTAGACTAAGTCACCTGATGGAGAGAAGGTACTGAATACAACATTAGTTTGAATACAAATAATTGTTAAAGAGGTAAAGATCTAAAAATAGATACTAAGGGAACTGTCTGAGTGGAAAAGATAAGGTAACACAGATGACTTTAATGAGTGTTTCAGATGAAATTTAAAATTGAAGTGCCTAAACTTGGCACCAAGAAATGCTGAATGCTTCTCATTCCTTTTAAGTGAAACAAGTTTCTATTTGAAACTTCTTTTTTCATCTGAGAGGTGGTGTTTGTCAATCTAAATACATGACCTGTCAGAAACAATAAGTATTTGCAGATTCCTTTGAGGTCACTGGGAGTTGAGTGTTAAGCAACCTTTCAAATCTTCCCTGAGTGTCTGTGACAGAGTGCATGAGCCTTGGGGCTGGTGGCGTAAGGAAAGGGTTAATTAACCAACTCTTTATGGAGGGGCCCCTGCAGCTTATTCTTATCGGAGGATCTGCAGTGGTATTGAGTAGGATCTGTGGGTGTCTGTGACTCTCTCCAGTCTGTGTCAAGTGAAACAGAGCAAAACGGAGTAAAATGAGGCTGGAAGGAGTCTGGCTGTTACTGGGGTAGTGTAGATATGGCAGACCACCAATTTGAGCTGATTGTATCAAGAGAAAACTCAATACTTGTTATGTCCAATTTCATTCTGTATATATATAAGCAAACTCAGGCATAGGGTGCCCACATTTGGAAGATCTCATTGTTTAACTTTGTCTTTAAATGGGCATCACTCTGTCACAAGAAGGGGCTTAGTGTCTGCAATAATGTGTTCCACCACACCACATTGACCGTCAGGCTATATTGTATTATTGTGTGGTTTGGGTGCTGTACAATCAACTGCGTGTGCTCAGAGGAGACTTGAACTGATGTTGCTATGACCCCCCTGCCCTGTTTTTTTTTTAACTGACTTGAAGTCACAGAGGCTGCAGATCAATGCCAAACTGGCCTCCTTATCTGTTTGATCCCAAAGCGATATGTAGAAAGTGTTTGTTATCTACAAAACAAACCATAGAAACAGGCAAACCCCTTTGTGATGTACCTGTGCTACTGTAACATTTGAGTGTGGGTAATATAAACAGATTTCATCCCCAAGGTGTGACTTCTGGCAATAACTCAGCTGAGACGACATTATTGGTAGGAGCTGCTGGTTTCCAAGAAGAATGAGGAGGGGGAAAATAAGGAGGCTGTAAGTTATTTTTTCCTTTGCTTATAAACTTTTCCATTTCAATTATTCTTAAAATTATTTTCTAGGACTTGTATTTTGGATTCCTAATGTCATTTGACAACAAGCTACTCTTAATCAGATTTGAGAGTCCTGAAAATTAGATACCAGTCTTTTTGGTATACAAAACATGAGGTATTTTTCATGCATGATTTAAGCTGGATTTTAAGTTGATATGCTTGAACACTGACCTGAGTTAAGCCTAGTGGGAGCAGGTCAGAATGGGCATTGAAACAGATATGTGCTCAAGACCACCTAATTGTGTAAATCAGGAGCCTAAGAAGCTGAGGCTTCTTCATGCTAGCAGCCATCTGAAGAAGAGCTGACACTGTCTCAATACCTCACAAAGCACCGAAACTTTTGACCAACTGCTTTCTTGGCAGATTTGTAAGTCTGCCCAGTATGAAGCACTGTGCAGGAGGGAGAACATCTCCATCCATTTTCTTGATTGTGTTTCAGTTTCAGTTCAGTTCAGAAAATGTCAAGATTTTGCAAACTCATGCTATCTTGACTTGTATCAGGTGTTCATCTTTATTCATTAAAAAAACAGCCAAACAAACTAAGGCGGTATCCCAGCCTCTTACTCGTGTTACTAAAGCAAAGACATGTCAATGTACAAGTCATGTCTGAACTGTTGTTGAGGAGGGTGTCTTAGGTAGTGCATCAGGAACATACCCACGAGAGTCAGAATAACAACTTAGAACATACTCGGGATAAGTCACTTTAAAGGCTTTGGAGGCTGGGAAGAAAGCCTTTCTTTGACTTCAGGGTTATGATTGAACAATTAGATGAGAATTTGGTTTCATCTTTGGATTCATCTCAAGAGTAAGCTGCAATTTTTATTAATAAACAGAACATTGTGTGAAACTTCTGAAGAAGATAATGGACCAGGCAGACACCTTTCACTGATTTATGGCTTCTTTGTCATTATCTTAGATTTCTGTGAGATTCCTATGGATAGATAGGAAATAGCAGTTGATGTCCTGATTTTTTAAAAAAACTTTCTCAACGATCAGGAGATGTGGCAGACCACCAATTTGAGCTGATTGCATCAAGAGAAAACTCAGTAGCTGTTATGTCCAATTTCATTCTATACATACAGTGATGTATTTGCTTTCCTGTCTCTGGAAATTTTTTGTTATTTACCCCTGAGAAAAAGTAAATTAATTAGTGCTCATTGACAGCCTCCTAGAATTGTAATACTTGCATCTCACTACTTACAATTCATGTTTTTTTCACGATTTGAAATATTTCACATTACTTCTGCTTTTTTGCTTTCCCTTTTGTTCTGCTCGCCTGTTGCAGGAAAATTTCTTCTAGTTCTATCAGGTGTGATCTTTTAGAAAGCTTCAGCCTCTGGAGCCTTTCTTTAAATTTTTTAGTAGACAAAAGCATTGAGTTGTACTCAGATGAAAATTCCTTTTCTTATTTTTGTGCAATACATGAATTCCATTTTCACTCCTGCAGTTCCTGAAATATAACAAATAAGGTACTTTCTAGTAATGACAGGTATCAAGCAAGCAGCCTCAAAGTAAGCTGAGCATTTGCTGAGGCTGCAGGTTTTGATTCCATGTTAATGAAATAAGTGCTGTCCTGGGGAGGCATTCCTCTCCTTTTCATGATAGTCTCTACTTCTCCTTTATTTTGGAACGCCTCAAAAATGTAGCTTGCTCTTTTTGCTGTACCATCTCAAGACATTTTCACTTGCTTGAAGACTCTTGCCTATTCTGGAAGTTGGCAGGCCCGTACTTGGGTGTATCTGGCCACACATTTCTAGTAGTGACTCATCCATCGTCCACTGCAGACCAGCCCCCCGCCTCCAAGCAGTGTAATCGGTGAGGATGGTGAGCTGACAGCACACATTCAGGCCCTTTTTCATCAGAGTGCTGGAGTCAAAGTAGCACTAGTTCAGCTCAAACTGAACATCACTTGTTTCTCCAACCATATGGCATTTATTGTGAAAAGGAGTTTAAATGACCACCTATATAAGATGCTGCTGAGCAGCCACGTGGAATATGTCAAACTACTATAAGATTAATAATGCTGAAAAAGAATGTGCAGTTCTTGTGATTGAAGACAGCTGTTTAGTGGGGAAACATGATCCTGGGGACAGCTCGTAGGAGCCGAGTCTTGCTCAGGTTTGTCAGCATGGCCTCTACGGAGGTTCATTACAGAACAGTGGCAATGTTTTGCCAAAAGTCATGATGCTAAACTCGCAGAGTGTTTTTACTGTCAATGTTATTCCTAGTGACCTGTTAGAAAAAGGAAAGGGTGCAAATGAAGTACCAAGAAGTTGTTGGACACCCCAGATGTTGCTGGTCTGCCGCTGCCCTGATGCCACAGAAAGCAGTCTACAAACTTGTGGCAGGTGTGTTGTGCCCTTCTATCTGTCCTGGACTTGTGAGGAGACCTTTTTTCAGGGGAAGTAAAAAATCTCAGTCTTTCCTCATAAGGGAATTACTCCGATCCCTTAATCATCTTTGTTAACCTGTGCTGGACTCTCTCCAGTAGTTCCTGGTCTCTCTTGAACTGGGGAGCCCAGAGCTGGCTGCAGTATTCCAGTTGCGGCCTCACCAGTGCAGAGTAGAGGGGGAGAGTGACCTCCCTTGACCTACTAGCCATACTCTTCCCTATGCAGCCCAGGATTCCATTGACCCTCTTGGCGACAAGGGCACATTGCTGGCTCATGGATAGTTTACTATTTACCAGAACTCCCAGATCCTTCTCCTCAGAATTGCTTTCCAGCAGGTCTACCCCTAACCTATATTGGTGCCCTGGCATTCTTCCTCCCCAGGTGCAGGACCCTACACATGCCCTTGATGAATCTCATTAGGTTCTTCTCTGCCCAGCTCTCCAGCCTGTCCAGGTCACGCTGGATGGCAGCACAGCCCTCTGGAATGTCAGCCAGCCCTCACAGTTTGGTATCACCAGCAAACTTGCTGAGGATACACTTGGTCCCCTCGTCCAGGTCATTGATGAATATGGTGAACAAGACTGGAACGAGTATTGACCCTTGGGGCGCACCACTGGTTACGGGCCTCCAACTTAACCCTTCTCCATTAATTACCATCCTCTGATTCCTGTCGCACAGCCAGTTCTCAATCCACCTCACTCCCTCTCATCTAGCTCACACTTTCTCAGCTTACTAATGAGGATGTTATGGGAGACAGTGTCAAAAGCCTTGCTGAAGTCAAGGTAGATGACATCTGCTGCTCTCCTCTCATCCAGGGGGTAAATCAGTTAAACCAGCAAGGCAGGTGGGAAGGTGGCCACCAAGAGAGGGATCTAATGTTTTCTGACATGCTTTGAAGGTTAGATGCAAGGTCTCTTGGAGGTATGAGAGAAGCAGATCATGCTTTTGAGCAGTCAGTATTTGCACTATGAAGTATGTGTAATGAAAAAATTCATGCTTACAAAAGCAACAACATACTCATTTATAAACCAACCTGTCGTTCAAATGTTACCTTGTGAATCAGGGGACTATAACGCTTCCTTCCTGCCCCAATCAGCCTTAATTATGGTTGCTTAGCCACATTTGATGATTGTGGTTGGTTCCGAGGTAGGGAATTTGACAATTTACATTGTGCTTGCAGTTTAATTTGCTAAGTAAATAGGCTTTGTTTGCTCATGGTTTTTTTCTTCTTTTTCATAAAGTTTTAATGGTAATCATATCTGACCACATTTTTTAATAATGCCAGATATATACCTATAGAGATATGTACGCTTTGAAACCATCTTATACTACATAGTTCAACAAGGCATTTGTAAAACTTGCACAGTCTAGCCACTAAACATATAAAGATTCAAAGCACCTGTGATTCCATCCTTCTGGCAAAATAAGAACACCTTTTGAATAAATTCTATAGAGAACTACTGTTTTTAAAAAAGATATTCTTGTGGTTTTGTGCAAAAAATACCATTCCACATAGTGCAGAAACTGTAGCCAATTTAATATGTTTGAGTTCTGTTTTAAGCAAAATATGAATCTTTTAAAAAATCTACACATTTTGTAAGTTATGGGTGATAGCTGTTTCTTTCTCAATAACAATTTTTTTCTCACACTTATACAGTTCAATGTATAAGTGTGTATAAGTGTATTCAGAACAGCCCAGATTACATCATCATAGTTTGAAAATTTATCTCATCCACCAATAATGCCAAAGCTACAAACTCACAAAACTGTTTATCATCCGGTGTCTGATCCTCATCTAGGAGTAGTTGTGCAATGGGAGTTGTTCCTCTAATACTAAAAGTCTCATTTAAAAATCTTTTTGAAATTACTTTAATATGCAATGCAATTAAATAAGTCCATAAATAATGGAAAATATGATTTCAGAAAAATAAAAATACTGTCATGTAAAATTAGTTTTAGTACATCCTTATTTTATATATGGTCTTTGAAATTTTAGGTTTTTTTAAAATGTGATTCACTCAGTTGGAGTATGCATAAGACTCTCATTTAACAGAGACAGGAGTTATATCAGGTGCTGGGCCAAAGAAGAAAAAAAAGTAATATCAAGTTAATGTAGTTAAAATTGCTACTAAATAGTTTGTTCTCTTAATAAGAGGATTTATTCTTTTTTCTTAATGCTTAAAATTCATGTCCTCTTTATCTGTTGACATGTTTAAGTTTACACTCTAGCCTTGAAAACATGTAATGCTGTGTAAAGAGCTGGTTCTGGGCAGTGCTCATTTATTCATCCTCTCCATCTCTCCTATAGCTTTCGTGCTTATTATTGTGATATCACCATTAAAGGTGGATTTCTTCTGTCACCTTTAGTTTAAATGAAGAAGTTTCATAATCATAACTGTAAAATGTCCAAACGAAAAAATGGTTTGTCTGTATGCTTCTGCCTGCCTGTTTCAGAAGTTTTTGTTCAGGTAGGATTTTTGTCCTACCAAAATCAATAATAAAAACATTCATAAGCTTTTGGAAAAAAAAGAAAAAGTTTGCCTAGCCTGATTTGTCATCATTTCCCCTATTTTTCTCATCTATCAGTCATTTCCATGGAAGACATGTATTTGCTCATTTTGTTGAATTCTGTAGCCAGATATTTATGTCCAACCAACCAAGGTGTCTTCTGTAGCAGAATGACTGAATTTGGGGATGGGAACACAGCCGTCAATGCTATTTATCTTGATGTTAAATGGTCGTTCTACGTTCTCTCCCACAGTATTTTTGTGCTCAAGTTGGGCCATGGTTAGGGTGGGTGAAGCAATAGTGGGATGGTGAGGCTTGGGGCTGGTGGTCTGTGCTGTGCTGTGCCTGGAGACTTGTGGCAGGGTGGTCCTACAAGGGCTCATGTGGGACCCATCATGTTTAACCTGTCTATTGGGACCTCGAGGAGATGACAGAGGGTATACTGTTGAGTTTGGAAAGGACACCCAGCTGGGATGACCTCAGGGGTAGAGCCGCCATCCAGAGGGACTAGGACAGTCTGGAAGGAAGGGCCCAGAAGGACCTCATGAGATTGAGCAGTGGTAAACACCAAGTCCTGCTTCTTAGAAAGAAAAGCCCCTTGCAGAGGTCCAGATCCTGGTGGCAGTTGAGGGACAGGAATGCCCCAGGCCCCACATACAGGGGCATCTCCAGGAGATTGAGAGGAGGAATCAACATCCTCCACTCAGAACTCATTAAACCTCATCTAGATCATCTAGATGCAGATTGGCTGCGTGTTGGTAGTGCGGGTGTTCTCTGAATGTCTTTTTCACTTCACTGTCCCTTTTTTTAAGAGTCTGAGTGGTGTTATGTGTTATCTTAAAAGTTACTGCAAAGCTTTAAAGTGTACAGAGTCAATTTAAATGAAGAAGCATGGATTTTCTTATCAATGATTGATGTATTGCTGTGGTACAGCAGCGGCGTAACTCACTAAACACAAATAACTTTCACCATCTGATGTGGGGTGCTGCCAACAGTGGTACCATCAAAGACTTGCTGTTGCTTTTTACTAAGCTTGAAGTTAATGAAAAGTTAATGAGTTGTAATTAAGGACTGAAGAAATTGAATTTTTTTTTATCAAAGTTCCTAAATTCTGCTTGGTGAATAACAGTAATTGATAAATGCAAATGTATTGATTTATCCCTTATTCTAATTGCTATTCTGTGAATGGTATGGACATGTCCCCCCTAAATTTGATAACAGATCATTTTTGAGGGTTTAATTAACTGTTCTTTGAATTCTTCATTCGTCTAAAATTAAACTTCTCTGACAATTATGCAACTTCAAAAAAAATCCCTTCTATGTAACATAAACTACAGAGGCATACATTGAATTGGCAGCCTACTATTAGCTTGCAAATGGAAAGATTTATGCCTGGAAAAAGCCAGCTGCACCTGTTGTTTTTGCTGTACAAATCACCCTGAAGTACACCATCACTCTAGCCTGCCACTCTGTCATTTGTGTTGCTAGGAAAGTTGTTTTCTCATCAAGAGCACGTATTTTTTAAAAATAAGTAAAAACACACAGTTTTCTGAAGTCTAACTGGCATATTTATGATTTTAATGGGGTCTTATGGACCATTGGTAAAATAATACACTGATTTATTAATAATATTAGCTATAAAGAAAAGTGTCTTAAGTTTTCAGGGTAGGTTTGGGGGTTTTTTACCTCTCACAGAGCCAGTGTGAGATTTGTGCTTGCGTGTCTCCATTAGCATCATGTTGAATTTTGACCTTGTTTTTTCACAGTCACCAAAATAAAAACATTATCCAATTATAAACTTTCTGGAAATAATGGATCATAATTACAACTGTGGTCAAGGAGGCTTCAAGGTATCACATTTGTGTGTCACCTGAGTGTAGCTTTAAGTGAATTTTGTGCAGACTTGGACTGGTCCTGAGGGTTGTTCGGGGTTGTGCTCCACTGGGAATGGAGGAGTGAAGGGGGTCTCTCCCCTAACACTGTGTCAAGCATTTTGAGAGGGGAGAGGGTTGAAGTTGCTCCATGAGGGAAATCCCCGGGGCAGCTCCTTGCATTCATGTGAGCAGGCAGATGAACGTTTCTCTTGCATTTCCATAGAGCCCATTTCTGTAACAACTTGTCACTATATATTCTTGCCTACCTGGAAATATGCCTAATGTGGTACAGACATGATAATCGGCATAATTTTCCTCCTCTTTTATCCTAATCTCTCCTTTCTGATTGCTGAATCTTTGCTTCTTTCCCCTGTTGTCTGCCCCAAATTGCCTGTCACCAGCAGCTTCCCCAGGCTGTCCCAAGGGACTGCTCTGCACGGGCACCTGCCAGGCTTCCTCACCATCACGTCTCAGTTGTGCGTGGGTGAGTAACACCCTGCAAACTGCAATGCTTCCTTTTTCACAAGCTTTGTGGTGTAGGTAGCCTAGTAAAACCTGATGCTCAGTTGAATAAATGGAAAGAACCACCAAAGGAACAACTCTATCTGCAGATTCTGGTGGCTGAAATAGAGAGGGGACCAAGGCTGATGTATAGTATAGGAGCCACTTTAAGATAATGCTAATATGCCACAGTACACTTGGAAAGTATAGGATTAGATCCTGAATCTAGACCAGACTCTTGTTTGACCAGACTCTTGTTCTGTGGTTAGGTTCTGCCTAATTAAATTACCTGTGCAATTACATTTGAATATAGAACCCTAAATGGGTGGATTTAATCACTAGAATTAAATTGGTGTTGCTAAGGGATAAGCACCTGTAGTCTTATTAATTGCAGAATAGAAAAACAGAGGTAGTTGCTGTTAGTGGAAGAAGATGTCTAATTTGTTTGTGCTGGAGAAGATTGTGGGGAAGCTTGGGCAGAAAAGTTTAGGCAGAAAATGTTCCAAACCATTGTTAATTAAATGTGTTTTGTTGTGAGTTGTTTGTTTTTGTTTTTTTTTTCTCTGTTGTTGTGTAATTCTGCTCTTCAAAGGTATTAAGATGTGTGTCATACTACTTGGCAAGTGACTGAGAATAGGATTATTTTCTCCAGTTGAAGACATCACTAATATGTGAAAGATACATTAGTTAAGGTCTCATCTTTAGACCTGG
>VXBJ01007355.1:99722-229396 GCA_013400055.1 Nycticryphes semicollaris
CATCTTTAGACCTGGGGGGGGTGGGGGGGGGATTACTTGCTTCAAGTTAACAGTGTGGTCACTGTCTCCGTTCTTATTCTTTTGTGGCTTTTAGCATTGCAGAATTGTTCTATATAAAGAAAGTAGCAGTAGTTTTCTTTACGTTCATGCATTATCTGGGAGCTATTTGAATTCCCAGTTGCAAAACTTAATGTTGATGTGTAAGGAAATAATTTACAAACTTGTCTTTAAAGACCAGCAGTAATTGAATAGATCAATTTGATTCTAATGTTAAATATGGAAGTTACTCAGATCCTATTCTTCCCCCTGAAAGGAGTCTTTATTGAGATGAGAAACCAGATTTTCTTGACCCAAGTTACTCCAGACTTTCCCCTATACAGACCTTTTCACTGAAAGGCATTTTAAGGGCCATTAAAATCAGTGGCATCATAAAGAATTGCTCTCAGAATTTATAACATTAATTTTTAATAGCTTCTGAATTATTCTGTTTATTTTATGGTTCATATAATAACATGGTAGATTTGGTGGTTGTATTTCAGTGCAAGGAATTCAGGTCAGACGTGCTGAAGCCTCCCCACTAACAGACGGGTGCCTGTTAGTAGCACAGAGGGGCTTACTGGAGGAGAGTTACTGTTCTCCTTCCTATTCTTCTATTTACCTGTTTTCTTTCTATCTCTCTTAGTTTTTTCTGTTTTTAAGTACACATATCCGTCTGCTCTTTATGCAGCAGTCCTTATAGCATCATTTTTATTTTAACCCTTAAAGATCAATCAAGAACACATTGAAGTTAAATTTGTCTTTTATTTCATTAACAGTACAATTAAAACAACTTTGAACTAATACCATATATTTTAATGTCTTTTATTCATTACACCCAACCAATATAGTGTCAAGAACAGCCAGATCACAGAACACTGTTTAGTGTAGTAAATAATGTGCTCTTTGGGAAAAAGAGTATGCATTCAAAACATTGTTTTACCACTTTCGTTAGTGGTTCTTGGCAGAAATGCTAGTCGTGCAGTGTCCTCTGTATTTTAGCTTGTGTTAACCTGCCTTCACAAATGGCCACTGAGCTTTTTTTCAAATGAGATTTTATGTTTATATATTGCATTTGGCATGGTCTACAGTTTATTTTTCCATGCAGAAAATAGTTTGGGGTTGTTAATAGTGTGCTTCATAGACCCTTCTGTTTTAATGGTAGAGTTATTGGTTCTTGGTTTTTCTTGGCTGGAAAAACTACGATTTCAGCTTTCTTTGGTTCATTGCCATCTACTATTGTCTCTTTGATCACTGCATTGGATTTTCCCTTTATGTTCCTGATGAACAATACCTAATGATGGAGGCTGGAGGAGCCATTAGGGCAAGCTGGACACCACCCCAAATTTATGCCAGAAATACAGAACTTGCTGCATTCCTAAAGCATGCTCTCTGCTGCAGCCTTTTCAGACTTAAGTGCTAGTAATTGGGAGCATTTGTTGTCATTTATGTAAATAAGGTAATGAATCATCAAATATGCAAAGCAGGATATTAAGTGATCTGCATGAAAACTCCAGATTTCAGAACATTTACTCTCTACAAGTATGGGTAGATTGAAACCAAGAATATCTCTCCAGGTTGCTCGAGCACATGGGGATGCACTGCTTGGGGTTTTTAGGGGAGTAGTGGTAAACTCAGGTTACCTGAACTACCACATATAATTATATAACATAAATCAGTTGAGTTGTTTTAACTAATATGTTCATCTCTCCAGAGTTGCTTAGACATCAAGGGATTGGGCAGATGACTTTTTGTAGACAAGTTACCTAAATCCATGCAGTCAGCATTATGAAGCACTTGATAGAGTGCTGTGAGGGCAGTAAGTTACAGAAGGGGTCAAATTCATCACCAGTCACTTGCAATTTTGATGCAGAAGAGAAGCTCATGCATCATATATCTTACATTGAGTTAAGTAATACTGTGTGAAAAGTAAAGCTTGGTGTAGTGTGATGATGCCCATCTTAAATGGGAATTAGAGGAAAGGGACTTTTTTTCTCTTCTGCAATGGTCAAAAATACACATGCAAAAATACAACTCTCCCATTTTCTACCTTCTTATCTCCCCAAATACCAAAAAAGTACAAAGTATTTCTTGAAATATTCATTCATGTTTCTCTGAAAAAAATTGCTTCTCACAAATAGGCAAATACATTTTTGTTCGGCTAAGTCATCACTCCTGGGGCTGGTCCTGAGAAGAAGACACTGAATTGGTATAACACTCTCTTTCTGTGCCTGCTGGCAGTTTAGTTAGTGTCTCTGGCTAGTTTTGCTCTAAAAAAAAAAAAAAAAACAAACCAAACAAAACAAAGGCCCCCTAAATGAGTTCCGGTCTGAATTGTTATTGCAAGATCTGTTTATAAAGAGTCCTGCATCTGCTTATATGCCTTCCCATTTCCATAGTCCTGTGGAGATTTTTCTTTACATTTGAGGTCTATGGTGGAGAAGGACTGATAGTCCAGCCAAGAGGGCCAGAGCTAGAGGCTGCCCCAGACAGCTATTGCTTCTTACCACCTTCTTCAGAGGATGGCCATTATCTTCCCATTGTTCTCTTTTAATTAGAATCTGGCTCTTGCTTATGAGAGCACACGCTGCAGCATCCATGCCTGACAGTGCCATTGTTGGGACTTAGCTGGATGAGGAACAGCTAAAATTCTTCCTGTGGGATATGAGTAAATTACCTCCACATTTGTAGCTTGACCTCCTTTCAGTTACGTCTCCTACTTACTTTTCCTGATTTTTGGCCCATATGGGTGATGTAGAACTTCAGGACAAAAGAGGAATATTGAATCAATTAAATTGGTTTATCTGTGAATTATGGGCAGGGTGATTCTGTCAGTCAAGGTTTGTATTTGTGTCTAAGCATATCCAGTCTATTCCTGCTTCCTAACCCGTGTCCTTTTTTTCCTCATTCCTGGATTTCATTCCAACTATTGTATGGATTGACTTTCTGTAAGGCATATTTTATCTTCTGTAAAACTTTAAGCTCTTCGTGTTGTATTTTTGATGTGCTAGAGCTCTTTAAAAGGTTATTCTTTTATTAAGAGGTGGTCATTTGAAAACAGTAGTACAAAAAGCTGAGAAGGCTGCAGATACACTAAAGCAAATTAGCAACTAACATTTGAAACTAACGTTTTCTGCAGAGTAGAATGTCAGTGTAGTGTTTTGTGTTGCTTCTTTCCCTCTCCTTTTTATAGTGGCATTAAAGACTCAGCCAGCCATAGTTTCACTTAGACAATTTCAGAAAAGATTTTAAAACTTTAATGCTTTTCTGTTTTATTAAAAAACTACTAATGCTATAAATTGGACAAAAGATATTTTTGTGCACATCTTTAAAATGCTTTAAGAATCTAAGGTGAAATAACTGCAGATCTGGAAGACAGTATTCATATGGTATTTACTAATGAAGTAATAATGGTAGTGATCTGCTGTGATTTTTGGCTAAGAGGTATTTCTTTAAGAACGTATTGAACTTAAGTTCTTATTTGATTTGATTAAAGCATCAAAACAACTGAAACAACTTTGAACCAAGATTGTATAAATTTCATCTCTTTTAGACATTACAGCCAACTCACAGAACACTGTCTGGTAGAGCTTAGTTATGATTTACATACATAATAAATCTTTTGATTTTGTATTTTTCTGTGAGTGCCTGATGTGTAGAAAAAGGTAACATTCTGGAAAAAAATAAGGTATTTGCTGTGAGTTGCATGGGCAGCTGCTCACAGATGATTGCTCCTTGTGGAATTGCTTAGTGATTAACATCTTCTCATCAGGATAATGTAGCCAAGCCTGCCAACACAGTTGGCACCAGTTGGAAACCTTAGGAACAATCTTGGCAAATACTTCAAATATTACTGGCGGCGTTTGCACACAAATGGCACACTGCTTTGTTCTTCTGCACTGTCTGTCCATGGGTGGATGCAGTTATGTGTGTGCAAGTGTGTTTAGGTCTCAGGTGGAGAAGTGAACCAAGCGTGGTCACCAAGAGGCACCCTGAGGACAGAACGGCCACCAGATGAGGTGTAACTATACTAGCTTAGTAAAATGGTAACCATGATATAGTTCGATATGTGTAGACACTTTTTTAGTAGGCCACAGATCTGTCTACCCAGGAAAATGTGGGACTTCGAAGGTCTTGAACCAAAGCCAAATGTAAGATGCAGAAGTGACAGAATAATAAAGAAAATTCATTCTGCCCTTACTGATGGTATTTCTGGTTTTGGGGCAGAATAAAGTGTTCAGATTCCACAGCTGTAAAGTCTTCTATCTTTAAGAAAGGTTTTGCTGTGGTTCAATTTTGTAAAACTTGAAGAAAAGGAATGAAACTAGACCTGAAGGGCTTTTTTTTTTTTTTTCTAATTTTGATTTTTTCTTAAAGTCTTGGAGCTGAGATTAAATTTTTATGGCTGAGTAGTAAATCTCTGGAACAGGGTTTCCTGATAGAAATGACAACTCTGCTTTAATTATAGCATCTTCTAGGCAGTTATTATATTACAGCAGGACCCTTAACAGACTTTTCTTTTTAAGACCATATTAAAGAGTAAGAGGACTTGTCATAATTACAGCTTGCTTTCTGTTAGGGGGTTCACCTGCCTTTGAATGTCTGACTAGGTTCCTTTTGCATGGGTGTTTTTTTTCCAGGAAGAATGTTTTTAGATTTGTGTGAAATGTTTTAAAATGTGTCTCAATATATTGAACATGAAGCACCTTCTTGTATTATGCAAGTATTTCAGAAATCATATACGGAAATATAAAGCACTGGCATATAGTTCTAAGAAAGCTTTAACATCTGCAAAATTAACTTGTCACTAATTTTGCATGCTTCAGTTACTAGAAAATGTACCTCTCTGAAGCACTAAACTTTTTTTTTTTTATCACATTACATAGCTATCTGTGACTTGCATCTGAAATTGTTTTCATCACTGATCTTGTTCTTTTGGTGCCTATACATTTATTTCTCATTTCATGCTGAAATGTTATGCCATCTGGTTACTTGCTCAATTTTGTAAAGAGAAGACTTCATTAATTTACGATTTTAACTTCTGCACCTGCAACTTCCATTTACTCGTGTAGCAGTTGTTGCCTCTCAATAGTTTAGAAACAGTCTGCTGGATTTGACATGTTTGTATATGTATGCTTCTTTCTTCTTTGGATAGTTGCAGGCCAAAGAATTTGGTAAGGCTGCGTAAATACCACATCCTAAACCATACATCATCAGTTACCAATTATTCCTGGTTCTTACGTGAGGGATACTCTCCCCTCCTGAGCTCTTCATGTGCAAATGTAAACTATAACTTCATGGATGCCCAAAAAAGGAATTTTTAGGCTTTGAAAATGCTTTGTTTGGATTAATAACATCTATAGTCATGTTTCTTTTATCCCAGGGGGCACAAATGTTACTTAACAGCAGTATAATAACCTATTTAATATGCTATGGTAAAAATGCCTCCTGTTAGCTAACTCTTAACAAATTCTTGTTGTTATAATTCAGCAGTTAATTTATTTTCTGGGCAGGAAAGAGCAGACTTGTATTTTGAAACTAATAGAACATTGTTTTAAACACTGTATGGAAAGTGTACAGTATTCTAAAAAGATTACTTGTTTACATATATGTGATTATTCAAAAGCATAGACTGCACTGTTGGTCTTTTAATATCAATTTCTGCTGTGTGAGGCAGTGACAGAGTTTATTCATTCACCTAAAGCACTAGAAAACTTCCTGCAGCAGTTCACGAAAATCTGACAAAGTGAACTACTTTTTACTTAATGATATGTTACATCAATATGATGTCTCTACCTAGTTGAAGTTGTTATCTGAAATCTAAGGGAAAAGGGTTGGGTTTGTTTGGGGCCTTTTTTTCCCTTTGTTTGTTTTCAGTTAGTTTTGGTGGTTTGGTTTTTTCTTTAAGTAGTTCAAAAGAGTACCTCGGGGCTTCAGAAAGCCTGAGAGCTGATGAAAGCCTTGCTGCCTGGGGAGCTTCATTAGGAACCCGTGGTGAAGGAGCAGGATGGGAGGGAGGGACCTGCCCTGCGGCTGGGGGAACCCAGAGTAGGGAGAGGACCTGTGCAATAGCAATGTGGGTGATAAGGAGCTGGCAGCAACCCTGGGGTGGATGCTCTTGTGCTCTTTCATCCCACGAGTAAAGTAATTTACTGTGTCTAGATCCAGCCCAAAACACAATCATCCAAGCAACCTGGGCTTATGTTTTGGAGTTTTTTTTGGTTTGGGGTTTTTTTTGAGAGGCTTGGTGCTCATGGCTAGAATCACCAGCTTCACATCTCAGAACCTTTAAAACAAACAAATAAGACCTTTCATGAGAATGCTGTGCCACAGATGGCAAGAGGCTAAAAGGGAGCAGTTACCAGGAGGGAAGCAAATCTTCCCAGAAGTGGCATTTGGGCATGGGATAGATTAATTGCTGAGACTTCAGAGAAAGAAGGTTGGGTATCTATGGTTGGACAGATTTAAAGATATTGAGGCATCCATGTGATAAATAGGCTCAGAATATATTTTAACAATACAGAATAACAGAACAATTGAGATGGGAAGGCACCTCTAGAGATCACCAAGTCCAAACCCTGGCTCAGGCAGGCTCAGCTACAGCAGATTGCTCAGGGCCGCACCCAGTCATATGTTGATTATGTCCAAGGATGGAGACTTCATGACCTCTCTGCTTAATCTGTACCAGCATATGGCCACCCTCACTGAAAAAAAAATTAAAAAAAAAAAATCTCTTTTATGTTCAACCAGGATTTCTTGTATTTGTGTCCATTGCCTCTCATCCTGTTGCTGGGCACCACTAAGAAAAGCCTGGCTCCATCTTTACTCCCCCATCAAGTGTTTATACTGACACGTAAGACTTCTCTGAACCTTCTCTCCTCCGGGCTGAACAGTCCCAACTCTCTCAGCCTCTCTTCACATCACATAATGTCATTAAGCACCTGATTGCACTAAGATATTACTGAAAATCACAGAATGGTAGGGATTGGAAGGGACCTTCAGAGATCATCTAGTCCAACCCCCCCGCCAAAGCAGAGTCACCTAGAACAAGCTGGACAGGAACGCATCCAGTGCTCGTCACCCTCAAAGTAAAGTTTTTTTCTCATGTTGAGGTGGAACTTCCTGTGTTTTAGCTTGTGTCTGTTGTCCCTTGTCCTGTCACCAGGCACCACTGAGAAGAGCCTGACCCCATCCTTTAGATATTTATAAATATTGATGAGGTCCCCTCTCAGTCTTCTTTTCTNTCACATAATGTCATTAAGCACCTGATTGCACTAAGATATTACTGAAAATCACAGAATGGTAGGGATTGGAAGGGACCTTCAGAGATCATCTAGTCCAACCCCCCCGCCAAAGCAGAGTCACCTAGAACAAGCTGGACAGGAACGCATCCAGTGCTCGTCACCCTCAAAGTAAAGTTTTTTTCTCATGTTGAGGTGGAACTTCCTGTGTTTTAGCTTGTGTCTGTTGTCCCTTGTCCTGTCACCAGGCACCACTGAGAAGAGCCTGACCCCATCCTTTAGATATTTATAAATATTGATGAGGTCCCCTCTCAGTCTTCTTTTCTGCAGGCTAAACAAACCCAGGTGTCTCAGCCTGTCCTCATAAGAGGGGTACTCTGGATTTTATATCACAATTACCCTGTGCTTGGGAGCATTGAAATACGTCTATGTAGTATCAAAGACATTATGATCACTGCCTAAAAACTCTTCTTAAGAACAGACTATTGGTGTTAGGTAAAGAAATCATAGTGGAAGATCTTAAAAATAACTGTTTGCAAAATAGTCCGGTATATTTATAGGGGATAACAGTACTTCTTAGGCTCAGTACCACTGAGCTCTCGTATACTCATTGGCTTTCACTTTTTCTCTGCCTTCTTCACTTGTTGCTCACTCCAGTTACATGGTTACTTCTCCATTCATCTTCTTGTTTCACTCCTGTTTCTGTTCTCCATCTCCTTCTGCATGACCTGCTGTGCCTGAGCACTGCTAATCAGCCCAGTTACTCTCCTGCCTGTCAGGCCCCTCCTTGAGAGTTGAAGTCTTCCCATACGCTTAGAGCTCCTACTGGGTTGATAAAATAATATGCAGAATGTTATCAATATCATGGCAAGGCGTGCTGTATTGCACTTAATCTCTGCCATTCTTGATGGGGCACCAAAGCAATAGACAATATGTTTTATAGATGAAGTATAAACAATTCCCTTCTTAATGTGGGATTCTTGAAAAATAATATGGAAATAGCATGCAAAAATATTTTACTGCCATCTCAGAAAATGAGGAATGTCTGTAATAGTTTAGTCATTCCTGTCTTTGGTTTTAAGTGTTTCTCCTAAATAACTATTAGTACTTTAGCTTTGGTAGTATTGATTTGTTTGTGTTTGTTCTAGCTTTGAAATAAAATTTTCCCTCATGCTCTGTTATTGATACTGGTTGTCTGGGTTATTGAGGAATACATTGTAAATTTCAGTGTGAAGATATTACTGTAACTGTGATATTGTCTCTGGTTTACACTGAATATTTTTTCCTTTAGAAATTGTTTGCAGAATTACGGTAAATGGAATTTTCTTTTCGTGTGACCAAATACTGTGAGCCTTGGCAGCATTCACAAGCGCAGGGCTGGCAGAGAAAGTTAGGCAGGCTTTGCCTAGGCGTTTTCACAGAAAAGAACCCAGGAACTGAGGTTTGAAATAATGCAGCCTGAGGTCAGGAATTTTTTCTTTGAAGAGTTGGTAGAGAATGTGGTTATCTGTAGTGTGCAAGAGGCCAGGGGATTTTGAGGTGTAAGAGTGAAAGAGGGAAGTATAATGGGCAACATTTGGTGCGGTGTTATTTCCTAAGCAATGCCAGTTAATAATAAGGGCTTTGGGCCATTTTTCAAAAAGAGATGATATTCAATGTTGATCCTTCATTTATTTTAGTGAGTTAGAAAATACAATGGTAGGAGAATATGCATCATTTAATCCGGTTTAAACTCGCACCTTGCTCTAACTCAAAGTCAAATGGTTCCTTGACATCAGGCATTTAATGCGTAGCGTTGAAAAGGTGCGGTTTTGGCACATAATGAAGGAATCTGCTAAAACAAGAAAGCATTTTTCTGAGCGGGAGGGTTGGGAGAGGAACACAAAAAGGTGCTGTGTGCAGGGGTAACCCCGCGCCTGGGTGGTTGTTCATGTTGTACCTGCGTAGGTGGGGCATTCCCCTACTGCTCCGGTGCTCCCCAGTGCCTTGTTGGCACATGCTGGGAGCTTCAGACGGTCCTGGGAAGAGCATCTGCTCCACACGGCACAGTTGGGACTCAGCACCGGAGCGGAGTCATCTGTTTTACCCCAGCACACATTTACATTCCGCAGGTCTGGGAAACTGTCTGCGTGACCACCCAACAACGCCTGGTGTTTAAAACTGATCGGACTGGCAGCACAGCACTTCACATCCAGCTGCGCTGCACACACGAACTCCCCAGCCTCTGTGCTGGAAAGTGAGCTGGGAAGGATTTTTTTTAGAAATTGCTTTTGGAGCAGCAGGTACATTCCTGCACAGGCAGAATGTCCAAACCCTCTCGCTTGGCTCGACCTTTGTCCGCTAATACGGCTCCTAAATCGCCTTTGTCTAGGAAAGAAGATTTTAACAGCCGATCACGAAAAATTAGGCTAGGTGAAAAGATTTTGAGAGCTGGCAGCGAAGGAAACCTGGTGAAACAGCATCAGCAAGAGCAGGTGGAAATCACAGAAGTGCTTGTGCCACGGAGGGCTCCTTTCCTGAAAGGTAACCGGTTATTTCATGCTGCAAAAGAAATTATCAAATGCATTTGCAATTACTGCCTTCTTAATAAGCCCCAAACATCAATTATTTTAGAATAGAGGGTGTGTATGTATGTGCGTATATGTCTGTGGGTGTGCTATTGTTTCTAAATGACAGACTCTGGTACGTAAAGCATTTATTTTGAAAATAAAAGGAATCAAAACATATTTATTGTTCATTTGTGGTTGGGTGCTGTATACAAGCTAAAAATGTTGGTCTGTCAAAGTGGTAAATCACAGTCTTTTACAGTCTAAATGTGAACATGTATCATGAAGCTTTATTTGAAATTATAATTTGAAATTACTAGCAAGCATGAGAAAGATTAAATAACATGAGAAAATAGACATCAGAGTAGGCATGGAATCTCATTCAACCTTGCAAGTAAAACTCCTGTTTGTAGATTCTAACAAGGGAGCTGTGAGTTGATTTCTTGTACAAAAACTAAACAGATCGAGTGTATTTGGAAAGGCTTATATGCTTTTAGATTTCAAACAAATGTGGAGGATAGTATAAGATTATAATCTACTTTTGACTGATCTGTTAAGCAATGGGCTGCAGGAACATTACCATTGCCTCTTTTCAACTTAGTTTTTGTGACAGTAGTCCTTAAAACTGCATTTAAAAGTATCCATTTAATCTGCACGTTGAAAAATGAGGGTAAGTTACCATTCTCTTAGGAAATAAAAGCAGTAGTATTCTAATTGCACTTTTAATAGCTTTTATATATTTGAAGATGAATGAGAAGCAGAATCCTTTCAACCCAGAATAGAAACTGCTGTCTCTCCATCCTAAATCCATAGGAAGAAGACGTGTGAATCACAGACCTTTGTAACTTGAAACTGTGTATTTTCATTGCATACACATGGCATCCAAGGGTACAGTTTTATTCCTGGCTGAATAAGGTTTAAAAGATTTTTTTTTTCCCCTGTAGTATGACTTTTATTATTTCTCAAAGAAAGGAGAAATGATGACACCTAATCTTACTCAGGGAGATGGATGATCTGTTTGTTTCTACAAAGGAAACTGGGTCTGAAGCACTTTATTAAAGGCAGAAAAGAGCAAATAGAAAAACTGGAGGTGGGAGGGCTTAAACTTCTGGTCTCACTCACAGACCATCTTGCTTATTTAGCCGTGTAATATGGAAACTCATTTTTGATCTTGTGATGTATGCAAGAAATTCAAACCTTTATTCCAAAAACAAAAAAAAAAAAGAAAAAAGAAAAAAAAGAGTAGGTGTACAACACTTTCTACCCTGGTAAACAAATACGTGTTGATGCTGTAGTAAATTACATTTCACAGTCAGGTTTTATAAAATTTGAAAACTTTCATAGAAAACCCTGTAACAGTAGGGTGTTCACCAAGTTAAAGGCTTTTAAACAGTAGTTTGTCCCCTTTGTGTTTTCTCATTTATTTGGTGCATTGAGGAAATGAAGTTACGTTGGAATTTCCTAAATGATTCTATGATTTACAGAATAGCAAGCGTATCCTTTTAAGGGATGTGATTTTTAAGGAGCTCTTAGGGCCTGCTTTTACTCATTTTACTTAAATGTTTTTGGGGCTATATAGTGCTTTGCAACTAAAAGCAAGGGTTGTGCTCACTGCATAGTGTTTTAGGTGAGATTTCTCTAAAAGAAAAACCCAGTGGCTATCAGTGGTGCTGCATCCTGGCATGAGCTTTTAGTGTTTATAAAATTATGCTTACTGGTTTTTGGAGCATGAGTTAATCCCTGTTAGGTGCTGGCTCTCTGCATTGGGATGATTTGTGTACGTTAGGCAAGATGTTACTGTGAGTTGTTTTTGCAAGAGATGTTGAAGAACAAATACTGATTCTTCTGAAGGAGTGTGTCACAAGGAAGATGGAAATGAGGAGCCTGTGGCTTTTCTCTGAAAACAGGACTGGCTGGATGGAGCCAATTGAGTCTAAGTGTTGGACAAAAGAATTTGGAAGATGTTTTGTGAGAAGCCGGTGTAGAGCTGAATAGTCGAGAGACAGAAGCTGTGGCAGAAGCCAAAAAAGCAAAGGTCAGTGCCCTGGGATGAGGCCAAGGAAGACAAGAGTGTGAGATGCAACCAAAGGGTGTTCAAGTGGTCTTGTTGAGGAAAAAAAGGAATGAGGGAGAGGTGCTAGAGGTCAGGTACAGGCTGAAAGAGAGCGTGATGAGGGGAGGCTGAGAGTTCCCGTGGGAAGAGGATGGGGCTTGGAGGACGAAAAATGGCAAAGGAAGATTGGATTTTAGGAATAGTTGAGGAAATGGGAACGGGAGGCTCTGTCAGATGGGGTCTGTGGTCCTGAACAACCTGACATCAAAGAGGGGGATTTGTTTGATCAACCTTTATCTGTTGTTATGTCATGTCAGTGAAACCCCACGTGTGTGTTCCCCCTTCAAATCCCATTTTGTGTGCAGGAGAACAACCTGCACACATCATGAGCACATGACTAGTTCCTACTAGTGAGCTTTGCATGTCTTCATGAGCAACATGATGGCCTTTCTGGCCTCTTTGAACTCCTTTTAAATTAAAACCAAAGATAATGTGTATGAGTGGTGTAGTCAGGCAGCAATCCAGCAAAGCTCAGTGCTTAACAGATAGAAAATCCAAAATTATGGTTACAATTGTAATGGGACTGTAAAGCGTGAAGACAAGTAATTTTATTTATGACTATCTGTTGTTGGATTTCTTTTAATACAGGATCCCTGCCCTGCATTGTGCATGGGATGAGTTGTCCTTAACCAATATGTTGGATTGTATAGGCAGGGAAGCAGCTCGTGACAGAGAGAAACAAAGGCCTTAGAGGTAAAGCCGTTAAAAGCTGGAATGGATCTCTGCCTCTGCCATGGAGCTCTGTGTGGTATTGGACACACTGCTTCAGCTTTCACAGGGGAATTCTGGCTGTGCGGGTTTCCTCCTCATTTTAGCTTTTGGATGTGCAAGTCTGAGACCACAGATCTGATTTGCAGTGCTGAACACACAGTAACAGTAACTGAAGTTGGTGTCAGCTGTGATTTCATTGCATGAAGTACTGACTGGTACAAAGGACTCAAGAAGGTCATCTTGTACTTATCCGTTGCTCTTCAACTGAATTTAATGAACATCTTTGGCCATAATTTCTCTGGATACCAGCTTCTCGTCTTGCTAAAAAAGGGAGGAAGGGGTAGAATAAGATTGGAGGAAGGGGTAGAATAAGATCCTTACTTTATAGGAACTGTTGTGAGAGTGTCATTTCACAAATATTTACCTGCTTTAATATGATAATGAGGAATACTGAGGCCCAGGCTACAAGATTTGTTATGTGGTCTTCAGACCAAGGTTTGACAAGCATGTGGTATGTGAACATCAAGTCTGCATCCAGAACAGTTAAGGTGAAACATTTGATTCCATATGTGTGAAATGAGCCCTGTTCATTTTGTGCAGAGAACGAGACGATCGTCAGTGTCAAAGATGGGGTGTGTGAGGGTACGAATAGACTGTATTGCAGCGTGTGTGCACTTGGGGTAGGAGACAGGGTGGCAGGGACAGTCTGACTTTTGGCTTTTCCCATGTGGCGAGTGACTACCTTCGCAAACTCAACACCATTTTAGGATTTGCTGGTTTGAAATAAAAATGGAGATAGGTAAACTTTTCATTTTTCATTCTCTCTTTCAAGACTGAATCAGTTAATATACGATCTTTTTCACCTCTGGGATATGTTACTGATAGGAGAGCTTTATGAATGTGTCACCCATACTTTCCTTTAAGAAAAGCAAAGAATATACTAATGACTGTCTTTTCAATTTCCTTTCTCTGTCCCATTTTATTGAGTTTTGATATTTGCTTTATTATTTGGTTTCGCGTAGTTTCACCTCGCTTTATTTTTCACTCTCTTTTTTCTACTAGATTTTCCTCCCTTGTTTCTCTTCTGCACTTTACTTTGTAGACTATGGTAATTGGAATGCAAAGTGAATACTTTTATACTAAAACTCCTGGTATCTCATATTCAGTTGGATCCAAAACTAGACAAAATTGGTTTGTCCTATTCCTAGTTATTAGGTAGGGGCCAAAGGACTTTAGGGATATAGCAGGATTCATATCTATGGGCTCTTCATGCAAAAGAAGCAATAATGGAACCATAAAAAGTGGAATTAATGTTTTCCCCATTTTATTTTTATTACAAACTCCAACATAACAATGACTATATAATCCATATGTCTATTACTAATTATCTCCAAGCTTGTTATGGTTTTTAAATAAAGAGGTATTGAATCATGGGCCAAGTTTGGCAATAATTCTTTCTGACATTCAGGTAATATCTATGGAATTTTTAAGGCCAAGGACTTTATTTGTCAGGAACTTCCATTTCACAGTATTTCCTGACAGAGATGTACCTACAAATACAGAACACATGTAAGATTAGGAGTTAGCTTTCCAAGGAAGTTCGTTATTAAAAGAATAGCAAACCAAAGAATGTTTGTTTTTAGCCTACAGTATTTGTGTTTCCTCTGCATCTGTTTAATATTCATCAAGACAGAATGCAGGTCTTATAAGTACTTGTATATACAAATTATTACGATTATTTCACAAATTCAATGCTAGCTGTCTTTTTTACTGCCAGTACGGGTTTTTGTTTTTTTTTTTGCTTTTAAAATGCAGAATTTTTAGTGCAATCTTAAAAAAAAAAAAAATCACAAATTTTCCTGTGTTGCACAGTAGTCTGAAAAACTGTAATGAAACTAGGGTTGGTATCAGATGTGTGCATCCTAATATGGTTAATTGTTCAAAATTTCAAGCTTGAGACAGATTTGCAAATCGATAAGGAATGTATTATTTTAGGATATTGGTATTAGAAATGAACAAATATCATGGACTATTAAATATCAAAATACAAAAGAAATCTACATAAAAACTTTTCAAGCTGGAAAAGAACACTATTAAAATAACTCTTGGAATTTACAGAAACATTGCATTGCGGAAACAGGGGTCAGGTACGAGACAGTAGACATTCCTTCATCATCCATGTACACTTATTTCTACAGCTGCTGATGTAGGACTTCACCTGGAGGATGAATAGGGCAACTGAACATTCTTCCTTCCAATTAAGATTATGCAGTATGTAAACTGGAGTTATGGTTATTGAAAACCAAATATCTGGACATTTGTTTAGGTAAGGAATGATAGGCCAGTCTCTGTTCTTATTTGCTATGAGATCATGACTCAGACTTAAGCATAAAGTATATCTTGCCCTTTTTTTTAAGCATGGTTTCCTGCAAAAATTGGTCATGTCAAAACTCCTTGGCAGGCTTTTCTTCATCTGTAACCTTTTGGCCCGTTATCTAAATTTGTGCAATTATGATGGAAAGGTAAGTGTCTTAAAAATGCTGCATTTCTATGATATACTGTATACACTGTATGCTGTATAGGATAGATGTTCTGTACCTGTCAGATAGTACATGTCTATATTTTTCTGTAATTTTGTGGAAAATTGCTGGCTAGGTGGAGAAGGAAGACCTTATTAATCTCATGTTCAGGGAAAAGCTGCAGTGTGTGCTCAGCTCTTAAACGTCAGAGAGTTCACGTGTGGGTGAGACCTCATGAAAGCCATACCCCAGGGACAAGCTTCGTTTGTAGCTAATACCTCAGACCATTCATCAGAGAGGTAAATTCAGACTGTGGAGGAGATTGCATGAATTCTGATGGAAACTTTTTGGACCTGAATGCATGCTGAAACCTAAGCATAATTAAGTTTACAAAGTCAGTAGTCAATCACAAGAAAAAAAAAAAAAAAGGGTGCACTGGAAGTCAGGTTACAGCAGTTGCACTGCTTAGAGAGCTATTTTTCCATTGCAAAAGTATATCCACTTTGAAATCTTTTCCTTTGGGACCTGGCGGGATTGGAAGGAGAATGCTATACATTCCCTTGGGAAACTCAGGATCTTTCATTTCTTATACTATAAGGGCTAATAGTGTAGGGTGGGAGAAAAACTCCACCAATTCCTCCCACAACTCAAGAAAAGCTTAAATCATCTAGATGAAGAAATTTTGGAGAGGCTATATTTTTGGGGGAAACTAGGTATAATTTTTTTTTTTTTTAAGATTGACTTTGGTTTAAATTGTGTCTCTCTGAAATCAGTTAGAGGTTTTGATGTTTAGAATAAATTAAGGAAATGAAGAGGTGGCACAGACTGTAGGTATTTAAATGTTCCTCATTAGTAGATCCCTGTTCCATAACGTTACTTATCAATATCACTTTCCTATATGTAGGATGTAAGTATGTATTTCATACAGCCTATGTAACTTTCTAATGTATGTACAAAATTTATAATGATTTAAGAGTGTAGTGCTACTCTCTGGACTCTCTCAGGTTGGCCTTGGTCTCCTCTGAAATAGGATTTTCAAAGCTGGACATGGTACTCTATCTCTGAGTGCAGTGGACAGATTATGTTACATTTCTTGCAGACAAATATTTGTAAATCCTACTGCAAGTATATTTTTTTACACAATGGCATACTAATATTTTAAGCCTCTGATTAACTCCCAGAGCCATTTTTGCTGTTAATCATCTTTTAAACCTTCTAGGCATTTGGAAAGTTCCCTTCTGTCCCAGAAAGATGATCATCCTAGCTGATCTTAATTCCTAAATCCTTTCTTGTCTTTTAATGTTAAGAATAACATTGGCCCTTTTCAAATCCTCTGGTATTTCACCCATTCTGAGTGAATTCAGACAAATACTAAGAACACAGACGTTTTCATCATTTAGTTCTTGGAGTGCCCTAGGATGAGATTCATGAGACCCAGCACACTGGTTTCTTTCCTTCTCTATTTAGATTTTATTGCTGGTATTAATTACAAAAGACACGTGGTCACAGCTGACTGTCTTAAGGAAGTCTGATATGAGAAAGGCATTCAAAATTCTGCTTTCCCCATGCCATTTGTTAGAAACTGTCCTTTTCCGCTGAGTAATGCATCTGTCTTTTCTTTGCTCTTTCACTGACTACTAAGGCATTTAAGCAATATGTAGTCATCCAGGCCTGATGCTCATTTTAAGCAAAGACTCAGGGCCCAGTCATGATTTCACCCTTTTTACTTTCTCTGAAAAGAAAAAAAAAAAAACCAAAGAAGTGGTTACTAATGCTGCTTAAAAAAAAAAATAAGTAAAAGAGGGGGTGGTGGGTGATGGAGGGAGAAGAAAAGGCAAAGCTTCAAATACATGAAAAATCAAAACATCTGGAATGCACAGCTAGCTGGCTGGACATATGCAGAATATTAATATCTAGATATTTAAGAACAGACAAAGTTGTACTGTTACTGGGGAATGTGTGCTTTATGATAGCCATCTCCTGCTGATACAGGCTGTGGTTGTATCCTGGTTTAGGTAACATTTATCTTGGGCCTGATACTTCAAGTTTGTGAACAGTCAAATGTCTTTGCTGCAGCTTGGAAACTTCCTGGGCAGTGAAAACTTTGGAAAGACACCTCATCAACGTTCTGTCTTCCAAATCTCAGATTTATCTGTAGCATCTAGATGTGGGATAGATTTAATTCAGTTGTTTGAAATGAAACTTCGTATGCACTCCTTGTTGGAAAACACAGGAAAGGAGGTTTAGCCAGAGAAGGTGAAACCATAGCCCCGCTATATGAGGTGTAGACCCTGCCTGGCTAAAGTGCAAGTTTGGAAAAGAGCTGTCCTACCTGGCTGCATTTTGGCCATAATAGGACTGGAATGTGCATCGCCTTCTTTTGAGCATGTTTCTGGTGGTGAGGATGTGGTTCCAAGTGGTGATGATGTTCTGCCTGCCTGGAGATGCTCCCTCTCTCCTGTTACGTATGGTTGCTGGCACCCAGCCATCAGGACCTGTCTCTCTTTCAGATCTCAATTTCATTAGGATAAATGCCTAGCATAGCACTGATGTGGATGATCAAATAGCACCTAAAGGGGTTAAAATTAATGCAGCATTTTGAGACCAAAGCCCAGCCTCCCCTAAAACTGTTTCCAGTGCAACAAGCCTTGTGCTTGCCTATCAGTTATTGTTTTGTAACACAGATTTACCAATGAAGCCCTGAGTGAATGCTAAATGACCTCATCCACATTCTGGATGTTCCAGGCAATGTTAAAGTCAGGCGTTCTGTTCATGGTCTAGCAATGTAAATTCACATTTTACCGTTTTCTAGCCTGCATGTCTCACTGTGGTTTTCTTTTCACACTGACCGTGTGCACATCATTTGTAATTAAGAGAGGCTCATCTGCTACCTTTCTTGTGCTTTCCATTGTTACAGTTACACAGTTACGAGATCCAGGTTAGCTCTGTGCTGATTTACCTCTTGTATGACCATTTGATTGAAATTCAGATAATTGTTTCCCATTTTTCAACCTTGAATAGCTGAGATATTACCTGGAACAACAGCTTTTGGCCTCAGTAGTGCTTGCTGACCTCATCCTGTGTAGGGCTCTGTAGCTTACAGCCCCATGTTCTGCAATGATTTGCATTGTCCATGGTTGGACAAGAAGCTCATTGTGGGGAAAAGCTGCAGGTTTTGGGCAAATTAGAGTCCTGACATGAAAAAAATATCTCTATGCAACTTCAGAAGTCCTTTAGGATCAAAAAAACAGTTTAAATTGTACTGCCGTGAATGATGGTTAAAGTAGGTCATTCTGGTACCAAAACATCCTTTATACACCTTTGTAATGCTTATGCATGAGTTCATGGTGTGTAGTGTTACATAAATCACCCACTTGCAGCTGGGGTAAACACATGAATCTCCCAGGGAAGTTTCTGAGGGACATGTTGGTCTTAAGAATTGCCACATAAGTGTCAGACTGGAGTTAGCTATCAGGAGATGGTTTTAAGTAGAAAAATAATATAACTAGAACTGACAAAGCAAGTGTATGTTCTGTGTACTGCCTCTCCTGGGCACTTGTAATGTGTAAACAGAATTGATTTTGTGTATCCACTGAATGCAGATTATCCCAAGCTAAGAGGCTTATTAGTTTATGTGTAAGCTACGTGAATCATGAAACACAGCTCAACTTGGTTCTTGAGTTGAGTAAAAGATGCACAAAGTCAAAGGATCAGAGGCTGCAGTGAGTTTTCACTCTCCCTTTTTATTCTGCTGCAGAAAGCCTCTGCTGTGTTCATTGCCCATATAACACAATGCAAGTAATAGGTAAATGGAGGACACTGAAATAGCTCTGGAAAAGTAATCCTTTAGATATTGAAAACATTCCTTTATATATTAATTATATCACAAGCTTTCTGTCTAAATGATAAATACAGAAGGGTTACTATTTTCTTCTTGTAAGTTTGCAGAATGGTTGTATTCCTAATCAAGAAATCAAATTAACAAGTTTTCATCGTATATAGCTAAAGTTAAAATGGTGACCCAATAATGTCTCCTGAAGGAAGAGAGGACGAGGAAATGCCTGAGGAAATTTCCTGCCTGAGGAAATGTAAACAAACCTTATTCCCTTTGTTTTATAGTGTGCTGTTTGTTTGGGGTATTTTTAATATCATCAATTTGATGTTTATCACTGTGTGTAAATAGAAGTGCAAAAATACTTGTTCCAGTTCTTTATTTTTAGAGGAGTTGAGGGGCTTATCAATCATACAGGTATTTCTTCACGAAAGGTGTCTCTGTTCAAATGCCGCTACGTTCTAATATAATCAAAAGCATAGTGAAGAGAAGTTTAACTTTCATAAATATTTTGGTTTGTTTTCCATGATCTTACAAGCTTGTCTTTGCTAGAAAATTGTGACATGGTTCTGGAGAGTGATTGTAATTAATCCACTGCCATGCTTGTCTTCACAACTGGTGAAATTAGGGAATAGTCATACATAGCATAAGGGCAGCTGCTGCTAGTTAGCTGTATGGTTTGTAGCAGACAAAACAACTCCTTCTTGCTTGACTGACAAGTTATTTTAACACAGTGTAAATGAAATATTTCAGTAGTGTTCCTAGCTGCCTGAAATCCCCTTGGGTGCCTTAATGACATGACCTCCTTGAACATAATATTGGAACTTGTTGCTTATTCTGGGGGTATTAGGAGTTGCTCTCTCATCCAGTGGGCCATGGAGCTACTCCCCAAAATCGTTAAGAGCTTCATTTTGCAATATCATCCTGTTTCAAGGATTGGGGGCCAATGACAATAGCCTACTCATGTACTCAGTCTGTATTGTGCATCCAGAAATAAAAATGGTAGCCTGTAGTCATCGTCTTTGTTTAGTAGTTCCTGATCAGCCTTTTATAAAAATCTGTAATTTTTCAAGAAGTCAAAATGGACTGGTTTGGGGTTTTTCATTAGCTAGTCACTGAACATGCAGAAAATCATCTTTTTGTTTCCACCAGTGCAAAGCTGAAGGAACAAAATATGGGAAACTCTAGTCTGCTTCCCTGTCATGTGGAGCAGAATGTTGCTCCATCACAGCTGGCCCACAAAGATCCACAGAGGTGAACTACAGTAGTAGTAGTTTAATAATGATTTCTGTATTTTCCTCTCAGAAGCAACACAGGAGCTAAATTTCAAATGGTAAGTTACAACTATAAAAGCATCAATTTTAATTTCTCTAGCCTCTTCCCTTTTCTGTCCATAAGCACAAGTCTTATCGCAGATGACAGGTCTTAGAGGTTTTTTCAAGCCCTCTGTGAAAATATTGTTAGGACATAGCAGGTGCAGCCTTAATTTCCACTGTTGATCACCAGTTGGTCTTTTCACTCTAACACCAACTGGTCTTTTATCTTCCTCAAAAAGTCGTGTAATGCTTATCACTACATTGACTTAAGCTATATCCATCGCAGTTGGAGCTGTTCTGTGCTGCTCTGTGGCATGTAACAACTCGTATCTTTATATCCTATATAATCTAAATATTTATTACATGTAATAATTCTGATAAAATGTCATCTCTCAAGCAGAAGCCTTGTCATGCTTCATTTTTGAAAGTCAAATCCAACATTTACTGATAATTTTACAATGGTGCTGATAGGATGTGTGGCTGATGAGTTTAAGCATTCAGTAGTTTCTCAGGCAGTGTTCTGCAGAGATACGAGAGGAAGTTTTCCCAAGTGTCCTTATCTCTTCAGGAGGCACATCGTATCTCATAGCAGTAAGGAAATGCAACCAGCTGATGGGACTAGATTTTCTTGCATCATTAAAGAAGCTAATATATGAGACGAAAGATCCCTTAGATTGTGACAGGACCATTTAAAGAGAGTTTCTTAACCCTCTCAAGACGTTTTGAGTAAATTCATTTCTGGTTTTCATCTGTGTGCTTTGCTTAAGGGACATTAAAAGTGGGTACAGACCCAATTACAGTTTGAATCATCTTAGAAGCATAGAACGGTTAGAGTTGGAAGATTATTGAGTTCCAACCCCCCTGCTATGGGCAGGGACACTTTCCACTAGACCAGGTTGCTCAAAGCTCCATCCAGCCTGGCTTTGAGCACTTCCAGGGATGAGGCACCCACAACTTCTCTGGGCAACCCCTTCCAGTGTCTCACCACCCTCATAGTAAAGAATTTCTTCCTAGTGTTTAATCTAGATCTCCCCTCTTTCAATTTAAAACCATTACCCCTCATTCTACTGCTACATTTCCTGACAAAGAGTCCCTCTCCAGCTCTCCTGTAGGCTCCCTTCAGATACTGGAGGGCTGCTATAAGGTCTCTTCTCCAGGCTGAACAACCCCATCTCTTTCATCCTGTCTTCATAGGAGAGGTGCTCCAGTCCTCAGATCGTCTTTGTGGCCCTGCACTGGACCCATTCCAGCAGTTCTGTGTCCTTCCTGTGTTGAGGACTCCAAAGCTGGATGCAGTACTACAGGTGGGGTCTTACAGGAGCAGAGTAGAGGGGTAGAATCACCTCCCTTGACCTGCTGGTCATGCTTCTTTTGATGCAGTTCAGGATGCAGTTGGCTTTCTGGGCTGACAGTGCCCACTGCTGGCTCATGTCGAGCTTCTCATTCACCATCACTCCCAAGTCCTTCTCCTCAGGATAGCTCTCCAGCCATTCTCCACCCAACCTGTATTGAGGTTGTCATGTCCCAGGTGCAGGACCCTGAACTTGCTTTGTTTGAACTTCATGAGGTTTGCATGAGCCCACCTCTCAAGCCTGTTCAGGTCCCTCTGGATGATATCCCTTCCCTCCAGCATGTCAAGATACCAGCTTGGTATCTTCCATGCATATGTTTTCTGTAGCTGCCATGAAGATACATGATGAAGTTAGATGGAGGTGACCTGCAGGCAGTGTCAATGTTGAGCTGCACTCTGCTCATTGCCAGCTCAATGGTTCCCTTGTCAAAAGATGTGTTTGAAAAATGTATCCTTCAGTAAGCAAAAATTTAGACACAGCCTGTGTGGATGGACCAGTGAGAGCTCCCTCACCTTAGCCATGCAGCAGGGTGTCTTTTGGGGGAACAGGGCTCCAGCAGTGACAAGGGCTGGGCGGTAAGTGAAAGGGGCTGTAAAGGAATGGACTCAGGTGTATGTTAGAAAACTTTAGAAGCTGAATTCTGGGTCAGAATTGGTGGCAAAATCTGTGTCTTCTTTTCATCATGGTGATACAGGGTTGAAAATACTTGAAGCCTTTGTAAAGGATTCGGAAATTTTTAAATGAAGGCTGATACACATGAAGACAACTTTACTGATACTTTCAATGGAAAAACTGAATAAACGTCTGATAACGCTCATGTTTAAGATGTTAAAAATACTGTATAAGATCTCTTTTAAATTACCACATAATTACTCCTACAGAGATTGATACAAATACCTTTTTCGTCTTCAATGATTTTCTAAAGAACACATTCCATAACATTAAAACTGGTTCTAACTATTTCAGCTCTAATTTTCTGAATTATGAGAAATGTTCACTTTTTCCAAGGATTGAAAGAGGTACGTTTAAGCCCTGGGCTTTTCTCTTTTACTTTCCCAGCTCACTGCAACTGGACTTTAAATAGACTTGAGGTAAGCAAAGCAAGCACCCTCACCATTTATTATATTAGGTGATTTTAGCGTAGTCAAGCCTTGAAAATCAGCATTGTGTTTAAGCCCCTAGGGAGCTTGGTAGCTAGGGAAAGACAACCAAGATATTGATACATTTTTTCAGAAGGAGAGTGCTATGAAGCTGTCAGAGCACTTCTCAGTATCAGAAAGAGCAAAAAAAAATCCAAGCAACCAAAGAAAATAATGGTTTTGGATGATTGAATATGAATTGTATCCTGCCTGCATTGATACTAAACATTTTCATAAACATGTTAAATTAACATTAAAATGTTAATTATCTTTTCATAAACACTGTTAATTATCAGATGATTTTACTAAACCAAAGTGATGCGTATTCAGCAGTTCTATTAAGTGGTCATAGTCAATATTCACGGGTAAGTGGATTTCAGTTGCTTGATGTTTCTTGATGTGTGGGAGAACCAGCTGTAAGGAGGGGAAAAAGAATGACTTGCACAAGCTGATTTAAATGATTACTCTGCTATTTGCTAGCCAGGAAAATTTTTGGACTCAGTATACAGGCAAGTCCAAGTCCGTAGGGTTTGATTTATAGAGAACAAGAATTATGATTTTTTTCCTAGCCTTAAAAAAAAATCCTTCTACAGCAAGAGTAATGCAATTCCTTATTCATGTGTCTGATTTTGCTTTCAACTTCATCTGTCCATAGAAGTTGGGTTATCCTTCATTTGTCATTAGTAGACAGCCTGAGGGCCCAGTTGCTGTGTATAACTAGTACTGTTTCAGCCCTCCTGTGAGGTTAGGAGCCTGGGGAGCAGGTTTCCTCGCCCAGGTACCTTCCGATGGCTGCATGCACCCATTTAATCAGCCGAGGGGTACAAGGGCTCGTTTCTGTGCTGTGTCCCATGGACAGCAGTGAGTTATGTTTGCTGCCCCAGTCCAGCTTGCCACAGCCTCATCTGGGCAATTGATGAGCTGCAAGGCTGAGCTATGGCGAGGACACTAATACTTTATTGGACATAGCTGGCTAGCAGGTGTGTATGTAATGATAGTAAATAACATTGACTAGAAACATATCATCATGATCAAAGTGCCACGATAATATAACACACTCTGGCTTGGGGTATATTTACTGTCTCTGACATTAGTTTTTAAAATTGCAGCCCGGTTAATCTAATGGTATGGCTGTATATTATGAAAGATTTCCTCTTAATATGGTAATGTGAGTATTACCTTTAAAAGGTTCTGTTATTTCTTTCATCCTCTTTCCAATACAAGCCCTTTTAACCATTTCTGCAGTTTATAAAGAAATGTGTCCACTTATTAAAGCCAGACATGCCATTTGTTACAGGAATTGCATCCTGTGAGGCATTCTGGAGAATGTTCCTTTCATCTTTTAAAAACTGCTTCAGCTAAATTACATGGGTATTCAGTCTTCCTGAATACATCCACTCACTTAACAAGTGTTGTAATGCTGACTTTAAACTAAATAGATATTTGGAAGGAGCATGTTTCTCCCTGCTGTGCTGAAGTTCTGGTATTTGCAGTATGGTGAAAGATGCCTTATAAATGTTGTATCTGGACAATTCAGCATAATGCATCTGAAGACGACTATTCTGGTTTCTTGAGAGTCTTCTCACTGTAAATCTCCACTCCCTGAGATGTCATTCCTTAACGGGCATTTCCTTAAGGGCATCTCCCTGCCCACCTCTAGTTTCATAATAGCAAAGCAGCAAAGCAAAAGTTGTAACGCATTAGCAAAATTCAACTTCTGTTTAATGCCCGTGGAATGTCTCTGTAGATATAGAACTTGAACAACCTGAGAATAGAATTTTGCTTTGGAATGTGATGGGCAGCTTTAATTATAAGCAAAACCACAATTCCACTTCAATGAGAGAGTCATGTAGGCCACATAAATACATTAGCTACCTGTTGTATATCTTGTGAGCTCTCTGTGGCACTTTTGTCTGAAGCTAAATGGTGTTCTCAGGGCCAGCAAGGACAGCAATATGTTTTCTTTCAGAGCTGCTCCTTGAATTGGAGCAGAGAGCTAGAGAACGTGTGTTCTGAAGACTGCTTCCTTGTGTGCTGGGTTTATCCTGTCTCCCTCAAAGCGCAAAAGAAAATGAGGAGTGGGAGCTACTGGGATGGGCTGAAAGAATATTTGTGGTTGATCTAAGTATGCATATGGAAGAGGCTGCCATGAAGCTGGAATGTGAGGTGTCTGGAAGGAGAGGTGCTGAGCTGCACTGTTTTCATTAAACTGGCTGTTCTGGAGCTATATGAGTGCCTATGGTACTGCTGTGGGCACTCACAGCCCTGCAGTGTTTTATAGACCCAGATGCAGCACTAAACCTCCCAAGAATCAAACCAATATTAAGCATTGTTTGTGGGCTTGTGTTTAGAAGAATACAGAAAAAGTGTTGTTTAAAGGAATGGGCAATCCCTTCTGAAAGGTCACCAGTTGAATGATGGCCCTCATTGTGCACCCCGGGAGAGCAGTTCTTGATACATCCAAACCTAATTCCTCATCTCCTCAATGGGATCTCATTTTCTTCTGACTCTTGCAGGGCTTTAAAGATCTGCGCAAAGCCTGGTGTTCAGTGGGGAATGAATCTTCTTAAGTAACATATAAGTGTCTGGGAATTGAATCAGGGTGGGGTTACGTTCGGCTTAAACTCACTATAGCAAAATGTATGAAACAGTGAACTGTAAGACATATTTCACAGGAAAATTCAGTGGCTCTAGCAGTACACCAGTGAGAGCTGTCAACATAAAATGTTCAAAAGCTCTTCAGTAGAGACACCAAAATTATTAAACTGCTTAAGAATTAAATTATTTTTAAAACGTGTACACATTGCATTCTTCATAATTTGCTCTCAGATTTTGACATTTTGATATTCGGACTTGAGAACACCATACATGTACTTCATATGTGATATCCAGAAACTTACTTTAAAACAGTGAAAAAAAAGGTTAAATAGTAAAATTGAAAGGAAGCTGATATATATGTATAATCACACAGTTGACAAGTTTAAGCTTGAAGAAAAATGCCAGATACTATAAGGCTCAGGAAGAATCGAAGGAAATTCTTAGTACTGTGTCAAAGCAGAACTGGAAAATGCATGGCTGCATTTGTTACAGCATTGTATTTGCATATCAACTGTGCGTTTAGCAAGAGGAAATCTCCCATTTAAAAAAAATCAGTGTTTTGTATTGATCTGTCTATATGATTACATTGGTATAATGTAGATTTTTGTCAACATATTTGAATATAGCTGTGTTTATGCTTAAGTCATTGATGCTAGCATACCAGCTCAGATAGATGCAAGAATTAGCATTTTTAGTTCAGTGGATCAAAATGACTTGGAAATCTGAAAAGAGTTGTACTTTGGAGAGTAACTAGTAGCAAATGTGACTGTTTTAGAAAAGGTAAAATGATATATAGAATCAGGCAGTGTATAATTTCTTTCTTAGCCCCAGTCTGAGAAACCTGGAGCGGGAGGCACTAGCATACATTTGCAAGTGCAACATGAGCTGGATGGTTGTTTTGGCTGATGGAGAAATAGATAATTTTGCTGGAAAGTTATACAGCATTATTAAAGAGAATTACTAAGTAGATAAGAAAGGAAAATCTAGGACTCCTAGGAGAAAACTGTAGAGCAAAGCCAAAGCATTCTTAAGGTTTTGGGGAAATAAGAGATGGGAGAAAGCTTTGGAATTGTCCAGCTAATTACATTTGATAAAGTCTAGACAGTATTGAAGGGATAGTTTGAGATCTGTGTTACTTTGTGACTGAACTAATAAATGACAGTAATTGGACTTATAAACATAATGAAAAAAGATAAGTAAAGATGATAGAAAGTTTTGGCTAGGCTGTGCATCTGTTAGGTTGGCATTGCTAGTGCATTAAAATGTTAATACTTACACTATATTAATAGACCCATTGTTTTAAAATTGTTCAGTGTTTTTCTCTCCTGTTGTCAGCATTTTAGGTGCATTAAAATACATAAACAAATAAAATGAAAACGTGAGCACAGGCATCCATCTGAGTTCGTGCATATTGGGTTTAGGTTGCAATCATTATCTATTACTACCTGCAGAGTACAGATGGGAACACCAAAGGGGATTTGGAGAGAAAAAGTTTGCTTCCTGCAAGGGTTTAAGGTACCTGAACCTGAAAAGAGACCAGAGAGGAATGGGAAATGTCCTTACGAACACTATTTTGAGTGATGAATTACTTTGTGAGACTCCTGTTGGAGCAGATCAAGAATGAGAGTAAAATGATGGGGAGTGGCAAAGGCTGAAATGATCTTCAGTAGATCTGTCAGCCTCAAGAGGAACATGGAAGAAATAAGAAGGTTGTGAAATGAACTGTGCAGTGAAGGAAGTTTTGGGCTGTTTCATTATTATATGTCAGTAACAAGATAAGCTTATTGTCAGTGGGTGGACAACATGCAGCTTCCTCGTTTTATGGGACTGATGAGAATAGTTTTAAACTGATGAAATGGGATACAAGAGAGTGCGGGAGAGACCCATATGGTGATTGTACAAGCCTTGAAGGCACAGGGAAATTAAAATTAGATAAATGAGACTACAGAATTGGATAAAGGAAGAATATTATTAGGTGATAGATGGCAAGAAAAAACAAGTCCTAGTGCTGGTAAAACTGGAGATGTGAAGATACAGTCAGTGAAAGGATCCCACCTCATCTGGCTGGGAGTTTGGATGAGGTGAACTGGGGAAGCAGTGGTGCATCAATGTAAGAATCCAGGCAAGTGCATGGAAACCTGAGGGCTATCTATGCTGAAGGAAAAAGAGATGTTACCCAAAAAATGACAGTGTATCCAGGAAGGCCTGTATTGGCAAGTGGTTTCAGTTGGGTGTATGTGCACATTAAAGACATAAAGGTTTGAGAAAGGGAAGATGGGCTAAAAAAGAACCTCCAGGAACAGAAACCATTTGGAAGGAAAAGTGCAGGTACTACTATGCAAAGCAGGAATGAATGTCATCTTTAGTTAAAGGCTCAAAAAACTGCTGGAATGAATATGAGTGTATGATTGATATACAATGTAAAAAAATTTCCCCATATTTCACTGGATAAATAATTATTCTAAAAATAGTATTGACATAAGGAAGGAGTCTGCGAGGAACGGAAAGGGGATTGACCCATTCAGAAAAGCGTATCTTAAAAATCAGAAAACATGGGAATGAATTGTAAATTTCTAAGAATCCACCTAAGAGTTAACTATTTTTTAAAAAATAAAGAAGAACAGAAATGCAGCAAGATCAGAAAGATGAGTTTTCACTCATCTTTTGATGAGTTTTTAGCAGTGATATAGATGGATATGTTTTGGATGCAACAGGTAGCATTCCTCATATTTTAGTAATATTATTGAACCTGGGACAAATGCAGGGCAGCTAATAGGAATGATTATGCAGAAATGGAAATTCTCACCTCCAGGGGGAAGCAAAACTTAAATTATGTAATTGTTTAAATCATAAGAGACCATATAATCCACATCCAAGAAATTGCATAATATAATTGCAATTCCAACAGCAAAACCTTTTAATAAATATATCACATCAGGAATTGGTATTACCTGAGGGAATAAATTTTAAAAAGTACTTAAATTAGAAAAAAAAATTACTCAGTTAAAGAGCATTAGTATGATATCAATAGTATGCAAAGTCTTTTACAAAAAGGTTTTAAGGAAAGACTAAGCAAATGACACAAAACATGATAAATGAGTTAAAATACAGTGTAGGATCTCTACAAGAAGGTCATGCCTGACTAAGCTGTTATCTTTAATTGAAAAGATAGCTAAATTAATTATCTAAACAAAAGAAGTAATCATATATCAAATCCATATGGACTTAAAAAAAATACTATGTTTGTCATCTGCTGCGTAGAGATTTGTTAACATAGGAATTAAGAATGAGTTGGAGGAGAGAAAAGAGAATGAAAAAAATCAACTAGAGGCAAAACTGGAGTTGGAGAGCTGGCTGGAGGTCACCAAGGAGCTCCCAAGGACTGATTATGGGATAAGTCTAACTAACGTAGTGTTTCCATTAGTGATTGTACTGGGAAAGAAGAATATTGCCAAAAAAAAAAAATTGATCTTGATGACACAAGTTATCAGAAAAATTATGCAGAACCTGGAGTTCCCTGTCAAAGAAATGGGATGAGCACATGAAGTGGATGAGCATAGTGCAAGTGGGATGAAAGGCAGCTCTCAGAAGTGGACAGTCATGCATTTGGGGGGCTTGTACCAGGTTGATGGGGAGAGACTGGACAGACACTAAAGTGCTAATCGTAAGATAATTGAGGCATAAAAGTGATACATTAGTGGAAAAAGGACAATTTTTCTTGTAGCAAAAATCATCTAACATCTGGAAATGCTGGGAAGTATGTTTCTAATGCAATGAAACCTTGATGCTGTTTTGTATAAGGTAGGTGTAAAGCATAATGCAGAAAAATCTTTGCAAATGTGATCATATGCACTTAAGAAATGTAAATTCAAACTGGAATAGGTGCCAAGGCAGGGTTCTGAAATGCCTTGGGGAATGGAGAGACTATTTTATGAGTGGAGATTAAAAACCTTGCTTTGACTCTGTAAAAAAGAAAATTGAGTGAAACGTAATTGCTGTTTCGTACACAGAAGGATTTGTACATAAAATACAATATTAGCACAGAAAGAAATAATTACAAGCTGCTCTTGAGAATCCGTGGGGTGGAAATTCAGGTGGCTTCCAAATAAGAATCCTGGTGGGACAAGGCACCTGACTAAATTTTAGATGAAGTTGTGTTAATTCACAAAAAAAAAAAAATTGTATATGATGATGGATTTTGTAATAAAAAGGGTTTATCTTCTCAATAAAAAGAGACAGTGGGAACATGGGGAGGGAAGACTCTTTGAAATAATACTGGTAAAGGTAGCGTGGTGATTTTCTTGTAAATTAAGAAATTCATGTGTTTTGGATTCAGAAGGGAGGAAAACCCCATATATTTCTGTCTCAAGAAATACATATCAAAATTGCCTTTTAAACAGAATTTTGCTTGTTTTGGGAGGCTTATCTAATTTGGCTCCTTTCTAACCATGTGGGTAGTTTTGTTAAAGGAAAACCTATTTGTATTTCTAAATATTTTTTGAGTGTTTTCTACTTTATTTTGGTAGAAATTTTTACACTGTGCATCTGAAAAAAAAAAGCAAAACGATATTGCAGCTGGTATTGTGCTAAATTTTTCATGTAAAACCTTGATATGTGCCAAGTGTGACTGTATTTTGCTGTATGTTTATAACAGTAATTATTTTTGATGTTAGCTTTCTGCAGTAAAACACAATTTCTTGCGACTTATGGGAAGCATAAACTTTATGGTTCTCATATTTAGCATAGAGAAGGAAATCTTAGAGCAAGAGTAGTTAGTGTCTGGCATTAATATTTCTATGACTTGTATGAGTAGCTGAGCTGATTATTTTTATAGTCTGATTAAAAAAAAATAGAATGGAATAAATGGGCTTAGTGCAGTGCTGTGTAATATAATCCTCCTCACGGCAGCAAAGAAGGAAAGGTTTCTGCTGGAAATGGCGTTTGGTCTAGCTCAGTAATGCAGTCTTCAATGCACAGAAAAATAGTAGCCTTAGGCTATGTTTTGTATAATGTCACTTAAGTTATTCAGGGTTTTTTGGGCTTCCTTTTTCAGCTTGAAGGAATTAAGTCCCATTGAGACGGCAAAGATCCATATCTGAAATAGCATAAATTGTTTGTTGATTTTGTGAAATGTGTAAGTCATAACTATGTGAGCAAAAACAAATCTTTAACTTTGATGGCATGCTGTGTGCTGTTTTCCTCTGCCAAAATGTTTGTCCTTGGAGGCGATACGTGGTGGAAGCCTTCTAACGACACAATGATGTGTTCCTGGGACTAGAATATTGGGTTAAGTGTTTCACTTGTTTGGTGTTTTTTCCAATTAGTTTCAAGTAAATGACGATAATTTACACAGACTTAGAGGGTTTGGTGAATAAATGAATCCCAGGAAAATGTTAGGCTGTTGCCCATAGTCTTGCTTCAGACAGCAAGCATTTTCCGAAAATCAGGATGATTCCTGCTGGAAGGTGGTGGTTGTGATGGCTACCATGTGGCAGGAGCCAGCTGTGAGCTCCTTACCCTGCTATGCTGCTGGTATCCTGGTACTTTCTCTTCAAACGGGTAATCCTGCTTCACACATAGTTGCCTTTTAGATTGTGGCTACAATCACATTGCTTTGGGCTCAGTTATGATGGTGTAGCTGAGATGGGAATCTGGTGTAGGACCCCGGTGGGGGAGGATGCTCCCGTGCCTGCAGCTTGCCCCCTCTGCCCACCAGCAGCAGCATCATCTCTGCTGAGCTGGACACTGCCAGGCAGGGGAGAGGTGACCTATGTGCAAGGCAGGTGCTTGGCCCTTCGAGAGATGCAGAACTTGATCTAGCATGGTCCTTGATTCACACTATTCTCAGTTTTCCTGCAAGGTCACCAGTGGAGATGGGCAGGGGGAGGATTTTCTCCTGCAGGCAGTGATGAGACACCAGTGGAAACCACTGCAGGTGGGAGACTGCCTATTTCAGGAGTAACAAACTATAAACTAGTTAGGAAATCTAGGTGGAATGAGTATTCCCAGTATGAAGCTAGACTATGTGTAAGTTTGTGATTTCTCAGTGAATCTTTTCCTTCAATATTTTCATTTTGAATGTTCATACATCTCTGCATTTCATAACTAAATATGTTGGTGTTTTTCTGTTATTTCCTGTTTAGACATAACTAGGGCATGTGGAGGATCTTGGAGATCTAAGATAGCTATCATCTGAGACTTCTATCCTCAATTTGCAGACCATGCTGTGGAACAAAATCTGAATATTCATTTTGAACTTTTGGGGGTTGCTTATCCAAACTGTTTTAAATTCACCAATCATTATCAAAGCTTAAATCTCCTTCTCTTTGCTTCAATTACTGAAAGAGATTGCAAATTATTATTTGGGAGAGCAGTTAGTATGGGGAGATGTACTACAGAGCTCCAACTTTGAAAGTGGAACAGTTCAAGATAGATGTTCTATTTTTTGTTTGAAAAGCCCCCCTAAAGCAATGGAGAAAGGATATCTAAAGATTTAGATTTCCTTTTTAGAATTTATAAATAGAGGCAATCCTGCTTTAGCAAACTGTAATAGCCAGCATTGCTATTTGCTTGTTTATTTGAGCAATGATGAAGTTACATAACATTTCTTTAGGTAATACACTCATTGACATAAGCAAAGTCAGTTCCTGTCTTTTATAGCTGGATTTACAGCTTTCTTATTTTGCCTACTTCTTATATATGAATTACATTGGTTTCCTATATGTGAATTACTGCAGCTGAGTCTGCAGAGTAGCACATGGTATCAGTGGAGTATTCAGTTCAACATCACTCTGTGAAAACAGGTTTGTATAATAAAATTTGCGGTTGCCCATGCCACAGACTGTCAAACTTTGTCTTGTGTTGAAGAATAAACAGTCTTATTTCTGTTCACTGTTGTCATGTTTTTCTTTCCCTTGACTTTATTTCATTTTACTCTCTTATCTTGCCTCTGTCTTCCCTCAGCTTTCTCACCTCTTATTCTCCCTGTTGTAAAGGGTTTTTATGTCCCCTTGCTACAGCACTGCATCTGGATTCTCTATGCATTAACGTTTACCCTTTATTTTTTTGTGGCATGGACCACTCTCTGTATTTGGATGCACTGAGAATGAGTGAACATAGTCCTGGGGGTGAAAAGTTAAAGCTTCAAATAAAGGGCAATCAAGAGGCAGAGGAGCCTGTGTGTGACACAGAAGGCTGCTGGTAGGGAAGAAATGTTTGAAAAAATTAGAGGGGAGATGATTGATTCAATTCCTCAAGAGGAAAATTACTAATTCTTGCACACATTAGGATGCTGGTATGGGATACCAGAATGAGCCCCTTCAGGACAGAAGTGTGGAGCCCTCTTTGGAAGAGTTTCTATTGCACTGCGCTGTGAATTGAAAGGCAGGCAAGGAGAGGTTTTTCCTCTGGTTTCTATAACTGCATTTGAAGGACAGGCCTTTGCATGTGATTTCAACTGTGCAAAACATAAGGGAAAAGCATTTAAAAATTAGTCTAAAGGAGTGGTAGAAATTTCCTTTATTTTCAAATGGTCAGGCTAGTATTGCAAAGACTATAGAATGGGAAAAAAAAACCCTCCCTAAAGGAAGAGGAGTTGTTTTGTTTACCTTCTGAGATGCCAGCTGCATCATTATGACAGACCATGTTACTTTGGCAATTAGAATTATTCCTGCGCTGGGCTGTGTGCAGCTTTCCTTTTGCATGGAAGAGAAATGTTCCCGTAAGCCAGAGCAGGCAGTGCCCTTTATGTTTGCAAAGTGAAACATGTCATGTCCAGAAGCAGAAATATACTTGTGATTGGACGGGGGGGAAAATATTAATCCTTTCAAGCATTAATTTTCCAGACCATGCTTTTAAAAGGTACCATGTGTATATACTGAATCTGCTTATCTTAGATAAGGATAGAGAGGAAGGGCAGATGTCTGTGGACAGGAAAGGAAAGAATAGAAACAAACAGCTAAGCACAGGCTCTAGGTGCAACACAAATATATTTATGTGTTTCTGTAAACTGGAACGTGATTAGAAAAATGACAAAATTCCAAATGTGGAAACTGTTAGAAGGTAGAAAATGCCCCTTTGCTGTTAGGAATGAGCATTCCATGGGACTGGGGGCTGGCAGGGCAAGGCAAGGCAGCGAGTGCATCCCTCCTCTGGTGGGCTTGTGCTCTGGGTGCCTGCAAACAGACATCGCAAACAAGTCCATTCCTCACCCGTTGAACCCACACCTCACTGGGGAGGCTGCAGCAGGAAATCCTGCAGCACACACAGCTTCAGAGCCTGTTTCATTTTCCTTCAGATGTCCTCACACTGCTGGAACATAACATGAGCTAGGTGACGATAAATGTCATTGAGAGTACAAGGGACCCACTCAAAGGCTGAGGATGATTTTGTTGGGTTAAATTTCTATCATTTACAAAGACATTTATTACTAATAAAAACTCTTTTTTTAAAAGGTTTTTTTTAACCTAGAATGGGGTATGACGAGAAATGTAATGTGAAGAAGTTCAAAAGATTTCACTACCCCCTAAGGTAAAAAAAACCACAAAATAACTTGCAGATGCTTTATATTTGTTCACTAACTGGAAACTCTGGATTATTTTAACAAGAAAATTGCAAGTAAGTACTTTTTCTTTGGAGTTCTGCTACTGCAAATAAAATGTGATATACTTTCCTTATACAGGAAAGAATTATTTTACCAAATCTTTTGTTGACTTGTGTAAACAAAAGTAATTCTGTACACAGCTATATAAAATTGTGTAAACAACTCTTCTGTTTACTTGCTGAAATGTATTTTCATCTTTCTGATAATGAAAATGTGTTAAGTTACTTCAACCTGTCTATATACATGTATTCCTTTTTTGTATATTAGTAAATTTTTTTGGTATGAGCTGTAAGCAGGTATCTGAATGAAAATATTTTATCCTGAGATTCTCTCTCACTCGTTCATAAGTAATTTTCCACCTTTTTATTTAAGTAGGTGATGAGAAAGATAGGCACATACTGGTAGTTTTTTAATTATTTTGGCTTACACAAAATTCCATTGAAAATGAGAATATGTGTAGTGTGTCATGGCATAGGACTACAGTTATCTCAAGATAGCTGTACCTATGAAACACAAAGTAGAAAGGCAACAAGGAAAATTAGAGTAATAAAAGAGTAGATACTTTGCTTTAGTGAGAGACTGTGTATGACCTGCCCCGGTGAACATTAAGTGAAAATTGCCTTCCTGCAACTACTTAACGTTAGCGTGGTGTGTCAGCAGCCACCAGAGTAATCCAAAATATCAGCCATTTGGGTAAGGAATAATTTTTTTGTTACTTTCTTCTTAATTTATTTTAGTATGATTGTGAACCCGTAAATGTAGTGTTTTAAGTAAGCCATCTTTGGTGTTCCTAGAAAAAAAAAAATCTCATGTCTTTTTCAAGCTTTTGATTTTCATGGTGTTCCAGCTCCTCGAATCCTAAAAGTGGATTTAAACTTCTGATTTCAGGGCAAGAAAAAAGTATCTCGACTACAGAGTTACAAAATAGAAATCATGTTGCCTTCCTGTAACTTAAATGCTCAAAATCCAAAAAGCAAATGAAGAGTCCAAAATTTATTTTGGATTTCACTGGGCATGGGGACAGGGATGTTCTAAACTCAAGAACTTCTTAGCTCTTTAGTTTCAAAATACCACAGAGTATTCAAGAGCTTCTACTCTGTCTCCTCCCACATCTTCCAAGGAGAATAAAAGTTCTGTGGAAACTGGCAGCAAAAAAAAAGGATTAAAGCTGCTTCAAACTCCTCCTGTTCTTTGAATTCAGACAAAGCAGCTAGCTATTTGTCATCTCATTTATCATGTTTTCTTTCTACTCACCATTGAGCACCTTCACATCAGATCTAAATGTAAGGAAAACCACAGCCTTTCTTAGACAAAGTCTCAGTTGAGGCTGGGGGAGGAGAAGGACCCACCCTATTTACTGATTTTACCTTGCGTAACTTCCCTTTAAATTGTCATTGGGTTTGCTTCCCACCATTAATTCCTCTGACACCTGGGGAGGAAGGAGATGCCATCCTCTTCACAGGTTGTTGTGAGATTCTCCCTGTTGCCCATCAGGTGCAACACAGCAAAGGCAGGCAGAGCCTGTGGTGTGATGGGGTTGTGGATGTGGTTTCAGCCAGGCCCCAGGGAGTCCCCTGAGGCCCTTCAGCAAAAGGGCTGCTCCTTCAGCAAAGCATGGCAGTGCTACCATTTCTAACAGCAAGGATTCGTAAACTGGGGGGGATTTTTGCCCAAGTGGACATTTTTGTCCTACTACATGAGCAAATTATTTGAAATGCTCCCAAATTCATCCACCATTACTTGTAGGTGTACAAAAAGGAGATTGACTTAAGATTTTTGTAAGAAGGAGCTTTTAAGAGAAAATCTTGGCTTCTTTCTATGCTTGGTGGGATGACCAGATACAGATGACCATTTTTGGTGATGCTCAGATGAGGAAGCACAAGACCATTTCTCCCCTCTTTCCCCCTTGGCTACTTCCTGGTGCTGTGCTGGGGTGAGACAGGGCAGGGTCTGTCCCTTGCCAGGGCCCAGATCCCAGGGGCAGAGCAGGAGCTCCAGAGGTGCTGGGGACATGGCCACCACCTTGGCTTATAGATGTAGGGAATGTGCTGGTGAGAGAAAGGGGAGGAAAACAGCAATATTCCTACTGGGCTGATGAAGGTGTACACTTCACTGATTTTTTGGCCAGACCCTGTGTAGGAAGAGTCAGACTCCCCACTGGGGCATGGGAGCTGCCATAGTCACGATTGCAAATAGGACCCCAGTGCAGATATGTCACTGTTGGAGCTGGTTACATGGGGGATGTTACTATCCAGCCAGTGATTGGCATTAGTAAGGTCCAATCAAGAGCTAGACACCCCAAGGATTTACTGTGGGGGTTTTATCATTAGTTTAGTTTTTTGCTGGATGCTGCTTTGAGCCAATTGTTTGTGCAGCAACAGAGGTGGATGGGAGCGGGGAGTGCCTGACTCGGGGCAGATGAGGCCTCAGTGATGGCACGGGTTTCACTGAGGCTTAAGAAGACGCTGGGATGGCAGAGGCAAAGAAGGTCTGCTGTCCTTGACAGGTATTTTACTTGAATGTGTCACAAATCTCTCCCCAAAGGTCCTTTCAAGTGACTATAAGACCTTCCTATCGTTCAAAAATGTCTTCTCCTCCGTGATGCAGTGCTCATGCTGCAGTTTTCATAATGTGATCATCCCTGTCACAGATGGAATATTTTTGAAAGTATTCGGTCTATAATATAAGAAATATGCTAAACATCACCATTATGCTGCATTTGAAATGTAGAAATAAAAATATAAGTTGAAAGCTAAAGCTATTCCCTCTGCTGGGTTTATGGCATGTTGTCGATGGGAGCTGTTAACCCTAAAACCTCCTGGGAGCAGCTCGTTCATTGTGGGGAAAATGCTGGAATAGAATTAAGGGTTAATAAAATGTAACAAATTGAATATTTTTTTACAGCTGTTGCTGACCGTTATTTTTCAAGTCCTGTAATAAGTGATTTAACATAGAATGTTAACACAAACTGTTGCAAAAAGAAATCTGCCTGTTAAATCCCACTTTTGTTTTGATTCAGGCGGAGTCAGTTATTAACTGCATGATTAGAGCACAGACGCTGAGTCCTATTCTTTCCTTAATTGAGAATCACTGTTACAGATACTTGAGAGTGGTTCATAGTGGCAATAATCCCTTTTGAAAATGATTGTTATTCTAGTTCATAAGTAGCTTGCCTGGGCACTAATCCCAGTTTCACCTATGATGGTTAGGAAGAGAATCTGGTTGGTAGCTGGTGGCGATTTTGTACTAGCTGATTGCCAAAGTAACAATGCAAGAAAACAACTTTTAAAATTATTTGTATTACCTTTTGTTAGAAGGAAGGTGTAGGCTATGAAAAATACTGTAACTCTCATTGTTCAAAATGAAAATCTGTTGCTTACTGAGAGTGCTGACTTAAAAATTCTTGCATGTCTTTTGTTGATCTTGCATGCTGATGCACACGACCTGCTAATGCGATGCTTGGCTTTCCATACAGAGCCATTCATCCATGTTATATGTGAATGAAGCTTCCTGGTTTGTACATGTGCTGTGTCACATTCCTCTGGTTCTCTAACAAAGCTTTTAATTGGTATGCTGTGACTAATGAGCATGAAGTCCCAGAGGAAATGGAGCAGAATTTTACATTATCCACCAAGATGGGCTTCAAGCACACAGATTATCGGGCTTGAACTCTAGGATAAACCAGAGTCAAAGGCTTCCAGTATAATGGAACCTCATAGCTGAATATTTTGCTTCCGTAACATTAAATTAATAGTTTCTCAGCAAAACTGCATTGTCTGTCTGAATGTACTGCGCAAACCATAACTGACATTTTGCGTGGACATCAGATTGAATCCCTAACCCTTCACTGTTAAAGTTCCCATAACACTTGAGTGCTGATGTCCCGCCTTCGTTCCGGTTTGGGTAATCATGTGTCGCATACTTTTGTGGGATACTTGGTTTTCAAGTGGAGTACTTGGTCTTCATTGCTCTGAAAAACTATTGTACAGTATTGCTGACACAGGATTGCTGCCATATGGTGCACCAGAAGTGGTTGCATTTTTCTGGGGTGTAAGAGGCTCTGACTTAGACTTGAGTGTGTTCAGGACTGCTTTGCTTTTGATATTGGATGGGATTGGGTGTAGTGAGACCAGCATACCTATAGGCTACACCTGCCAAGTAGAGCAAAGTGATTGTCTTCTGTGCCTTACGTTCAGCATACCTACTAAGTGTCCCCAACAGGCACAATATCAAAGAAAAATTAAATTAAATTAAAAGTATAAAAGATATTCATAGTGCCACTGGGATTAGTAGGGATAATTACTGTTACCTTTCCAGTAAAGTATATGGAATAATATTTTTACCAATTCACTGTTTTAGTATTTAACCGAATTTACAATTAATCCTCCTTTCTAATAGAGTCTCAGTGTGAGATATGTTTTGCAGTGAAACCACCAACCCAGAAAAAAAGTTAAAAAAAAAAAGGCAATCAGTTTTGGGGTTCTTTTTATAAAGATTAATTTCAGCAGAGTCAGTTTCCTGACCTGTGACAGTTCAGTGTGTGGCTGTGCAGAAGTTCGTGGGGACAGGGACTGAAAGTGAGCAGCTGAGGGAAGGATGTCTTCTTGCATTACATTACCACCTCAAGCCTGGCCCACAAAAAAAAAAATAAGTAATAAAAATCTAATTTCTTTTCCATGTTGAAGCTCCTCTATTGCGGAAAAGCCCTGTGGCACTGGGTGGGGAGAAGCTGCGTGGGGTAGGCTGGTCCTTCTCACACAGGTGGCTCTTCCCCTCTGCAGCAGCCATGGCTGTGTGAAAGCAGCCTTTGGTTCGTTCTTCTCTTACATGGCTTCTTCCTTTCCTACCTCTGAAAAGGTGGCTATTTCTTGGAGGGATCTTGTAGACCTTATCCATTCTCATCCTGTGAGGGAGTGGCCAGGGGTGCTCTCAGCCTGCACCCTTATCTCCCATGGTTGGTGGCAAGGCATGTGGTGTACAGGGTGAAACACAGTAAGGCCTGTACACAAGGAGTTCTGTGCATCTTGTTGAGAAACAACAAGGGATTTGATGCTCTGGCAGTGTTTTTGCCAGTTGTTTCACAATATAGAATTGCTTTCTTTTCTTTGTATATTAAAGAAAGGAAATGATATGTAAGTGCTGTATTGAATAGAATAGAATAGAATGTTCTGTTATTAGATTCAAAGGTTAGCAAATGCAAATACCAAGAGCAATAAGTACATTGTGTATTCAGATTGTGATATATTGCCTTTTCATCCTGTGAGGATGGGGTTTGTGCTTCCTCTGTAACCAGGAGTTCTGTATGCTCTATTAACTGTGGATAGCTGTAAATAATTGCCTGTCCCTTTCTTACTGTCACATATACTGAGGGGACACCCTAACTGTGCACCAAAGCATACTACTATTGTTTTAAAGCCTAATGAGAAGGAAAGAGGGAGGGGAGTTTCAAGATTTTGGAAACATTTGGAATGCAGGTAAGAGAGCACAGCCGATATACTAGGGGTGGGGTAGCATGTAGTCACAGAATCACGGAATCACTGAATATCAAGGATTGGGAGGGACCTTGAAAGATCATCTAGTCCAATCCCCCTGCTGGAGCAGGAACACGTCCAGATGGGTTTTGAATATCTCCAGAGAAGGAGACTCCAGAGTCCATCCATTTACTCATCCAGGTCACTGTACTTAAGGTACCTAAAACCAAAGGAGACGCTGAGAAGGTCAGTCCTGCCTTTCCTTTTCATTTGAAAGATTCTGTCTGCTAACTACTATTACGCTGCAGGTTGTGTTCGGTGGCCTAGCAATATTGCAAAGTATGCCATAGCTTTCATCTGTAGAACACCTTCTGGCTTGCAGCAGTGCAGGGTGCTTCACAGCCCTGGACCAGTTGCACAGCTGCAGCCCTTCTGGGCTGGTAAGGAAGGATGGTGCCAGGGTTCAGCCCACATTCCTGGCCTTAGGGCTGCTCTGACTTTCTGGCATCTTGCTTTTGTTTATGTCCACCACTGGAGGGAGGACTGCTTTCTCCAGGCCTCCTTGTCCCAGACAGCAGCTGTGTGGAATCACACTCACAGATCTGCTGTTTTCCAACTGAAAAACCGACTTGGTTTTCATACTTACTGTGCATGTTGGAAAGCTGTTTGGTCCACCACTCATTTCCTTAGTCAGAATTGTAGCATTCTTGCTGTGCGAAGAGCATTTACCTTTACCAATTGAAACACCTCTTGTACTGCAAGGGTGGAAATGGTTAGGACCATTGCTGGTGTTTGTGTAAGAAAATGTTTGGGAATATAATCCCTCCTCCTCCCTCCCCTCTCCCCCCTCCCTATGTGTTGTTGTAACTATCTAGGGAAGGCACTTGTGTGTTTTTGTTTTTATGCGGGTGAGAGGGAAGTGACTAAAAGTATGGTTTGGGACCCCATCCCTTGATGTTCCATGTGACAAGCATTACCCAGCAAAAGCTCCAACCTTGTGCCTTTAAAAAACAAGCATGCTTTCCCACCAAATTCAACAGGTACCCAAACGCACAAAAACCTTAAAGACTTGTCAGACAACAGCAAGGATCTCAGAAGCTGCTGTTCACAGATCCCATGGCTATATCTCCCATAAAACTAAAAAAAAAGCCTTACGCTTTTTTGCAAATGGGATCTTGGCAGCTGTATAGAAATTACTTTTTTCCACTCAGTAGTTCAGCTGTGCATAAAGGTGTGTATGGAGTAATATCAGTTCTTAAAGAAAATAAATGCTAATATATGTTAGATGTCTATTTTACATTTGTATTTTTGGTTTTGCTCTTTTCACTAAAAGCCTCAAAACTTTCTTCTGATTTTACACTTATGTTTTAAGGAACTATAAAGCCATAACCTTTAAGATTCTTACCTGCTTTGCAAAATGAGGGTAACAGTGATGAGTACATAAGGGTAAAGCAAGTTTTTTTAGTGCTTTGAGAGATATTAATATCCTAGTAAAATATACCACACTAGTTAATCCAGAGCTTCACTATGCAAATGTGAAAGTCAAACTTTTTAAGAGTGAGAAATACTTGAATTTTTAACATCTCTCTGAAATGAGATGCCATCTACTACTTTCTAGTGCTTGGTTTGTTGGAAAGATCAGATGTACAGCCTTTATTGACTTAGTCCTGTGCTGAGTGTAAATTCACACAAAGAAGAGCAATTTAGCATGTGACTGACCTTTTACAGTGTGAAATGAAGAAATGCACTGTTAAGGTTACCGGAGTGTGGCAGGATGTTTAATCAGCTTCTTTGCTTTAAAGAACAGTAGGAAGGAGATGATGTATTAAAGATGATAGTTTCTTGTAGATTTTAACTCGTAATGGCAGGATCTGAGTACAATAGCAGATTAAATCTCCGTAGGGGGACTTCCTACTGGACCTTCTATTTTTAGATGTTTGTGGCTGCTTCTTCCTTCACTTCTCACTAGTTGGCTTTTGCTCCCTTGAAGACTTGAGTTGCTTTCTTGAGATCTGCTTCTGAGCTATGATAATGCATTTCTGTTTAGAGCAATCTTTTTTCCCCTCACTTTTGTAGTAAAAAAGGAAAAAAAGACAGCATAAATGGAGCTGTGAATTTTCTGATTGTATTATAGTGCACTCGTGAGGTAAATTTATGGCTTTGAGCACTTAATATTTGCAGCACTCTTAGCATGCGTATAGCAGCATTGCAATCTTCCATGTAATAATAATGATAATGATCATATATAATCAACCCAGATTTGCTTTTGTAGCTGGGTCAGTAGGATAGTCCAGTGTCCTGTGCGTTCAGCTTGTCCCTGATGTTTAAAACTTCATGTTGCTGTGAGTGCGTCCTCTGAGGCACGCACACATCTCTAAACCAGATGACTTCACCTGGCTGTCTTTTCTCTGACCAGCACTAAAGAATAGCTCAATATTTTAGGAACCACATCCATTTTCTTTACTGTGCTCTGCGCCCTCTCTTGAGAGACTGATTTACAGTAGGAGTCCTTATTCCAATCAATCTCAGACCTGGCATGTCTGGGATATTATATTAATTTCAATTGCAGTTAGACATTCTTCCTCTTCTTCACTCTTCATCTTCAGGATATTGCAGTTTGGTGCATCAACGAGCCTGTGTTGTCGTTATCTCCTCCTTCTATTATGTTTTCAGGGGTCACATCTCTTGCATTTCACTGCCTTTCAAAGATCCGTTTTTGTGTCCATTCTGTCTTTGTATTGTAATTCATGTGATGTGTATGCGTTTTCCAGAAGTTTCAGTAACCACTTCTTTATCTGTAATTTGTATTTTTGTATCACACATTTACTACTTAGCCTATGCCAGCCAATGTTCCTTATTTTTAATAAGGTATATTAAGATGGTAAAACAATTATAATATTACAAAAATATCTTCCTAATAGTCTTGTGCATTTAGAAGGATGCTCTTTAATGAATTTTCATTTTATTGTTTTTTAATGAATCGGTGCCATGGTTTCATTTGGGATGGAGTTAAATTGCTTGCTGGCAGCTGGTGTGGAGTCCTACATGATGAGTTGCAGAAGCTGCTGAAGGACAAGGTGAATTGGACTGGTTTGTAAACATGAGAACCATCCAGATGGCTTTATATATCGCTGAATGAGAAAAACGGCCAGTACTTTATCTCAAAGGGAAAAAAACAAGGGTGTGTGTGTGGGTGGGTAGAATGGGGGATGTTCAGAAAAGGACTGTTGTAGTTTAACCCCAGCCGGCAACCAGGGTCATGCAGCCACTCATTCACTCCCCCTTGTTGTGATGGGGGAGAGAATCGGAAGTGTGAAAATAAGGAAAAACTTGTGGGTTGAGATAAAAACAGTTTAATAGGTAAAGCAAAAGCCCCGCACACAAGCAAAGCAAAACAAGGAATTAATTCACTGCTTCCCATCGGCAGGCAGGTGTTCGGCCATCTCCAGGAAAGCAGGGCTCCATCATGTGTAATGGTTACCTGGGAAGATAAATGCTATAACTCCGAATGTCCCCCTACTTCCTTCTTCTTCCCCCAGCTTTATATGCTGAGCATGACATCGTATGGGTTGGAATATTTCTTTGGTCAGTTGGCTGGAGAAGCTCTGGGTGCCATCCTGTCACTACAGAACTAACATAAGCAAATATGTTTCTGTCACCAAGCTCTCCTTTGACTGTTGGGTTTTTCTGTCCATGGCTTCCTCTTGCCAAGGTGGTTCCCTGGCTGCTGGACTGCAGGGTAATGGAGAGGGAATCACTCCCACTGTTCCTACTGATGTTGGGCCGCTGTAGCTGGGAGTGCAGAGGACAGAGGTCCAGTAAGTGAGGAAGTGTGAGGAACAGTGGGAAAATCACTGTGTGATGGATATGGGAAAGTGTCTTACCTCCTCTAACTTTTAGGCATCTTTTTGGGTCCCTTTTGGATACATGTTGTCTGGAAGATGGAATTAAATCTGTATAAAGATTTGTTCTTTGTGTCATAAGGATTGTCAAGACCAGAAATGTAAGCATTAGTTTATAGTTTTTATGATGCTGTAATGGAGGTAAAAACATCAGCTACATCATTGAAACAAATATCCCAGTGATGCCGGCACTTCACCCCTGCAGAGGAGCCTTATGAAATGTGTTTTAGTGGGCTGTTTAAGGGATTGTTCTTGAGAAGTACAAGGTTAAGTCTTCAAAGGATATTTCTGCGGCAGCTATGGGAGGGTGCAGCCAGAGCAGGTTCTCAGAGGTTACACCAGTACTTTCTGGAAGGGAATTAAGGCAAAACAGGGACACGCCAAGTTTTTGGAAGAACTGGGATGAAACTGTGCAGTGATGTATGAGCCTTTCAGCAGCTCTTCTCCCCACCTACATCCTAAGCGTGTCCAGGGGAGCTCTGACAGAAGAAGCTATAGTCAGTAATGGTTTTCATTAAAAAACCATAAAAGTATTAGTAGCAGCAAACAAACCTTCTGTAATTTCATAATCAGAGATAACATGATGAGTGAAATGAGGATATGAGGGAAAAGAGCATTATGGAAACTTCATTCACTGCTAAATAGCAATTTCATGCAAACTGGATGCAACCAGTTATTGAGTCCAGCCACTACCCTCCTTCCATCTCTCTTCCAAGCAGGGGCAAAGTCCGTGGGTGTAGGAAGGGTTATTACAGTCTCTTTACTCCCCAGGATGTTTTCTGGGAATTGTAAAATGAAATTTCAATGAGATTTTACAGAGCCCTGAGTAACCTGCAACAGGCCCTGGTGGAGCTTGGGACCCTACTTTGGGAACCGCTGCCTTGGATTTTAAATGTGAAATCAAGACTGCATCTGTTAGTGTTTAATCTAGTATGATTTAGATGAACCTGGATTTTGGTATGGAAACCTAATTAGTCTGAGACGGCACTCCTTTTTCCTCATATGAAATAAAAGTCATCATCAACTGCATAGATCTGTAACAAATTTTATTGACATTTTGGGAGGTGCAAGCATTGCCAGTGTTAATTAAAGTATTGTCACATGCTTTCCCAGGACAGGATTTCAGTATATTGGTGCGTTCTCATACCTTCTGCCTGTATGGTAGGAGCACTCACCACTAATCAGATGGCAGGTAGCCATGAACGCCTCTCTCTGTGTTTCTCCCAGAAGCATGCTCAGTTTTATTTCCCTGTTTCCTAATGGAGGGTTTCTGTGCCAGATAACTTATGGAAATATTTTTTGTGTATTTCTTCATACTTTTCCCAATAGAGAGTATCTTTCAATTTCAGCTCTTTTCCTTTGTCACGTTGACCCCAACACTGTTCTTTCTGGATTTCCTGCACATTTTGTTTTTCCAAGTTTCTGTTTTCGGTTTGTGATCATTCTTTTGCACTGATGGAGCATCTGCCCATAATTTGCATTTTGCTATTGTGAAAAGCCATTTTGTTACATTAAGGCTTTGAGTCAGGGCTGAATTCCAGTTTAGTCTCTTATTCGCAAAGATGACTTTTGGTCATCTAACTTCAATGACTGAATGAGCAGCCTGGGCTCCTGATACAGTAAAAAAAAAAAAAAAAAACAAAAAACCCAACCTCCAGAGAAGTCCAAAGCACTTTGATCTTCCTGGTTATGGATCAGATTGTCCTAAATTGATTGGGGCAGGGGAAGGTATGTACTCAGGAAGGATGTTCTTTGTCTCTCATTTTTTATGGAAGTCGAGGATTTTGTTGTGCTGTTACAGTTCTTCTGTCTCACATACAAGTATTAAAAGGCTAGATCAGGTTTTCTCTTTCTCACAAGCCCATACCAAGGTCAGAAAAAGAAAAGAATAAGTGATTGGTAAATTTAGGAGTGGTATGATGTATTGGGGATCCTGGTATTATCCATCCAATGGTACTGAAAATCTTGGGGATAGCTGTTTTTGTCAACACACTCTCCACAGAAGAGTCCTAAGAAGGCTGTGTCAAGGCTGAAGTACACATACAGCAGCAGAGCTTTAAGGCTTCATTAGCAGATCCCAGGGAGAAGGCACAGGCTACACAGGGGTGATTCTGACCTCCTACTGTTCTTAAGATTGTAAGTGATGCTGAGGCTGCTGAGCCTCTCTTTGCCAAAATCCTTTAGTGATATAGAGGGATCTCTAAGGGGGAGTCTCACAAGCTGTTGTGCAAAGCCTCCTTCCTCAGCCTAGACCTCCTCTTAAAGGCTGAGGAGGTCTAGGCTGAGGAAATAAAAAAGGGACAGGGAACATTGAGTCTTTAACAAAAAAAAAAAAAAAAAGGTAAACTAAAAAACCACAAACAAACCCCCAAAACAAAACACTCCTCTATTCTCTCAGTTACTGAACTCAGCAGTCTGATAAGTAAGCTAATGCCCACCTCTCATCATTGCTGTAGACAATGCTGATCTCAGGGTCTAGCATATGGTTTAGCTATTGATTTGGCTTCCATTTAATTAAGATCTTTGAAACAAGATTGTTCCATGCTGTGCAATGCACATTATACAGGTAAATATTTTCTTTTCTTTGCCTCTTAATGATAGCTGCTTGGAGAAAAGTTGTCAGGAGGCTATTACTTGAGCCTTTTTGTTGTTGCTTCTTTTCTGGCTATTGGCCCTATCGTATGGGGTGAACTTCCAGCTCTTGCTGGCTATGTGGGGCTGATGTAGAAATTTTCATTTAAAGTTCATGGCAAAGGTAGTCTGTCCACTGTTGCCCTCCATAATGTGTTACTGGTTTATTTACAAGATTGGCTTATAAAAACACACACACAGAGTGAGTGAAAACTTGTTTCCTTACTACAAGTGATCTTAACAAAGAGCTTTCCGGACTTGAAAGGCAAGGCAAATAAGCATTATGCTATGATTTAGATTGCTGCAGAAGGAAGTCTTTTAAAACAGCTCATAGAGATCTTCTTTCTTAAATGGCTGTGTTGACCTTCAGTAAAGTGGTAGCCAGAATTTTGGGAGGGGGGTGGTTTGTTTTTTGGGTATTTTTTTTAGTTCGTGAGGTTGTTCCTGCCTGTAGATTGAGGGTTGCTTCCTTTTGCTGTTGAAGGCTGAGGTTGGAAAGGAAGACTTACTGCAATCTATTTCAAGAATAGACCGAGGAGGAGGAAATTCCCTTCTTGTTTTTAATAGCTGATGCAGAACGGTCTGCTGGAGGAGAATAGTTCAGTAAGTTAAAAGACTTATATTAAGCTTTGATTTCATGCATTGTATTATTACCTACAAATTTCATTGCCTGTACTTAGTACGTTTTGTCTTCATTGTTAAGGGGTGGGGGAAACATGGGTATTGTGTATAGCTTTGAACTCAGTAGATACTAATTTGGTGATACAGCAAGGGTGAAATGTTCGGTTAGAAAACAATAGCAGATCAGCGACTGCTTGTATGGCAAAGCATCAGCCTAAACTGATGAGGTACCTCTGAGAGACATTAGCAGTACATTTCATTATCCAGGAGCTTGGATTAAGAGACCAAGGTCAATTTTGACCATCCATGCATCTATAATGTTCTTATCTTTTCAGGTGTTTCGGGTTGCTTTAGGTTACTTCCGTCAACAATTTAGAATCAAGGGCTCTGTTTAAATATAAATAGCAGGGCAATCCAAACCTCCCTTAAGGCAGAGCTAGATATCCTAGGTGAGCATATTAGAATGAGAGTGTTTGTTCAGATGCACTTCTCTTTCACTTTAATCGAAAGCAAAGAGGTGTTCAAGGAATACCTAATTCTGTACTTTGTCCCGAAGTGTGTGCTCTCATGCTGGAAGCAAGCAGCACTGCAGGCTGTGGGCAGAGGACCTGGGGATGAACGCAAGAGAAGAGCCCTTGTGCTCCTCCATTACATGTTTAAGGTGCTCCTGTTGCAGCATGGGTGTGTGTGCTGGAGTAGACTGGGACCCCCTGACGTCCCCCTGTGCCCTGCTCAGCCCCCATGGGGCTGGTTCTGAGAGGAGGCAGCTTGGGTGAAGTGGGGCAAAGCCTCGGCCAGGTCTGGTCCGGTCCGTGCCTCCCTGCCAGCTTCTCAGCTGTCCACAGGAAATCTGTTTTTATCCCAGTGGCTGGGAATTGACTGCTGTTTATGGGGCTCTTATAGGAGCTTCTATACAAACGTGGAGGAGGCTTTGCACCCCAAAAGTCTTAAACTGTTGAAAATTCACATTTGTTCTCCTTTTGCTGCCCCTAGGAAGTGAGGTTTGGCAAGCAGAGGAGGCACTTACTTAAACTTCTGTGCAGCAAAACTCAAAAGAAAGTAATAATTAAAAAAAAAAATAAGCTGGAGATGGAGGAAACATCTTCTATCAGATAATTTATCAAGGTTTCTCTGCAACCCCTTTCAAGCCAAAAATGTTGCTTAGGTATGAAGTTAGTTTGCTCGTGAAGCTGCTTGTATACCCAGGTGTGCCACCCTCACATACTGTTCCTGTCATGTATGCACTAGCCTTTGAAAAGAAATGCATTGCAGCCTTGAGTGTCTTGTCCCATCCCATGTTCTGCTTTGGGACTTGACTGGGTGGGACTTGTTTTCACTTCTATCTTCCACAGACAGTATCACCTGGTTTGGATTTCTTAAAGGTCTCTGTCAGATGTGCATGCCAAAGTGTGAAGCTATTAACGTTCGTTTCTTTCATGCATCCGTTTAAGAAGATTATTACTACTTTTAAATGAAAATTAAATATTTAACTAAGCAATTCATTTTAAAGTATTGTCAATTATATTATGAGTAGTAGCCTGAAATCTATACCAGAATTCAGTGGACCGTTATACCACTGGCTGTACAGGAAATTCTTGCACCTCTTGATACAGTTTATAATTTAATTGATGATGGGAGCATTAGAGACATAGAGATATGCTATGAAACACACAGGTGTAGCTTTATGTGTTTGTGCACGCGTGTGTATATCTGGCTAGTTCAAAGTTTAACCATGAATAAAGCGAGAATGCCAGATTGTCTTCCAGCCTATCTATATGAATTTATGTTTTTGAAAAGTGTCAAAGAGCTAAAGGTTGTAGAATTTTCTTTATTTCACTTTTCTTATATCACTTTATTTTCCTGTAACATTGGCCCTTTTTATTTCTGGCAAATGAAAGCCTGGATTTCAATTTTTAAACTATATTTTAGACAAATCTCAGGAATTAACATGCCTTACTTTCATTTTTATCCTGCTATTGGAAATCCTGAAAGAAAATTGGTAATTTGTCTGTAAAACATGTTGGGTGCTTTTAGTCTATTTCAGGTATTCAGAAAAGTTACAATTATTCCTTTAAATAGAACCATATCCATTGTCATTTCAAGTGCTGAGAAGTGGCATTGTAAGGCAATCCTTTTTGAACTCGTAAACAAGTTTCCATATGACAGTACTTTGAAAGTGTTTTTTTAAATCGTGCTACATCTGTGTCTGATGTTAAAAGCATTAAAAAACAGCCAAAACCGAAGCCCTCCTAACGGTCTCAAAATGCACCACTTGTATACGCTATATATATTCAAAACTGCCTATCTTTAATTTAAATAGCAAACGTAAAACATAAATGCCCTCCTAAGCTTTTCCCACAAGCTTTACTGCTTTATAGACTTTCTTTGCCAAACTTCTTTGTTCTTGCTTACGGTTTCCATATCTGGGCGGGGAGAGTCATTCCCTTCCACACTCTGACTGGAGCTATTTGGATGTCACCTTGTCTGCAGCGTGAGAGGGCAAAATACCTGTGCTGCTTGCTGCAAAGCCCAGAGCACCCAGTGCCTCACACCTTTGCACCATCTTTAATGGACCCTTGACACCTTGCCCCGGGGCTGGCGCAGGCAGGGCTGAGGAGGTACAGTGGCACTGCTGAAAGAACCACAGCAGCCAAGAACTACCTGGGGTGCCAAAACATTGGGTTTAATTTAGTGTTGAAGCAGAGTAATGGGGATGGACTTCTTCCCAAGTAACAAGTCTTCTCCCAAGTAACAAGTGAGACCACAAGAAGAAACGGCCTCAGGTTGCAGCAAGGGAGGTTTTGATTGGATTCTTCGTTTCTTCACCAAAAGGGTTATCAAGCATTGTAAGGGGCTGTCCAAGGGAGAAGTTGAGTTAGCATCCCTGGCAGTACTTAAAGGAAGAGTAGATGTGGTGCTGAGGGGCAGTGTCTAGTGCTGGACTTGGCAGTGGTAGGTTTATGGTTGGGCTTGATCTTCAAGACCTTTTCCAACCTAAATGATTCTGATTCTGTTGCAGCAGTCTGTAGACAGGGTCTTCAAATTGTCTTTGAGGAGCAGGCTGCTCACATCTCTCTGGGGTTGAAAAGTAGCAGAAATCACAACCTGGGACCCAGATGGAGTGGTGGTGGGCTTGTGCAAGGTATGGTATGGAATGTTGTGAATGGACTTGCACTGGATTTCTGTAAGGGTGGCAGAAGTTGTTAAGGCTGAGCAAGTAAGTATTGGTAAATTGAGCCAGTGGCAGGCTGAAAGAGACTAGGTCAGCACAGCAATGCTGGTTTAAAACTTAAATAAATGCACAGGGTTCACTAAAAAGAAACTTTAATTACATTTTAATCTTTTACCAGATATGTGTTTAGAAGTATTGTATTGTGTAGAAGTAAATTATGGTGTCTTTTTAGGAGACAGTAAGGCTTCATATGCATACAAAATAGAGTTAAAGCACAGTAAAGTTCCGTATATGTGGGACCCACCTTGTGCAGGTATTACCAAACTTCGTTAAATTTTGCCTTGACAGTTTAGCTTTGCCCAAAAACCTTAATGTATCAGATTTTCAGAGGCTTTAAGTCAAAGTCAACAGAATTTTTAAATTGTAACTTTGCAGCAAATTGCCATTTTTATACAGACTGGTGAGGTTCAGCATGGTAAGGGGAAATTCATCCATCATTGGAAACCATGTGAAAATGAGTTATACTTGTTGTTTGGATTTAAATCGATTCCTTTTTTCTTTCTGTGCTTATTGATTAATTTAAAATATAGGGAAAAAATTACTAAGTTATATTACAATGGCTAAATCTTGACAACAGTTCTGTAGGAAACAGACCATGTAAATGCAAAATCGGACCGGTGTGTTTTCCTAAAGTGGTACCATATGTTAGTTGATTAACAAGTTGTAGGGATATTAGAAGATCTTGGCTGCTGGTAAGGAGCATCTGTTTTCTAAGTCTTTTATCTAATATGTGTAAAGCCCTTGCCAAGTCAAGCTTAAGGTTTTTTGTTGCCTTTTTTTTTTTTTCCTTGGTATATAAGCTATAAATTCCACGGGCAACACTAATGCATTCTTGGAGTTTAAATCTAACCCCATCACTGTGAAGAAAATGCAGTAATGTTTAGAAGTAATGCAGAATGTCCCATGTGCAGGTATTTTATACAAGCAGTTCAAAATTCTTTTAGCATCACAACTTGTACTTGATGTAAGACATTGTTTTATTTTGTTTTTATCTTCAAGCAGACATCAACCCCAGCAACTAAAAGGCAATTGTTCCTTTGGAACTTAGCAGTTCACATCGATGGCATTCAGTGAGTGCAAAGTGCCAAGTGTGCATGCCCGTGTGCATCATCACTACAAAAACAAGTGTCAAGAGTTTTTATAAAGTAAAATGTACCATCTTCCACTTAAGACCTATTTTGAGAACTTAAGTAGAGTTTAAGTGGTTAATCAGTCTTATTATACTGGCTTGCAGCAGATCCTCTTGTGGTCTAGCCAGTTTTGGGGCTGTGGCTAACAGTCTGGACCAACAGTCTGAGACCTCACCCTGAAAACAATGAGGTCTTAGGGAAAGACCAGATATTTTAAGTTGTTTCATGCCTGCCTTACAAAGAACTTCTACTCCTTGTGTTTAAGAAGATCACAGTTTCAGGTTTCCCAAACACGTATTTAAGAATAACTTTAACTTTTCTTTTCCAAGCTGGATGAAATTTTTGGACTTTTCTTCCAGATGGGGATCTTACCTTAGCAATATGCTTTGATGTAATTTCAGGCTTGGGTCTGTGCATTCTACTTTGTTCAGAGTTACATGGGAGCAGAAGGCTGATTCAGGAGCTGGCTGGCCATTAGATGCTGTAGACCAGCACAGGCAGTGTGTATAAGCTCTCTAGAACAGCATTGGCTCCTTGACTGCTGAGTGCTATTGTGTCTCAGATTTATGCAGCCCTGCATGTCTTCCTATGTGGTTGGTTTTGTTCCAGCGGACGAAAGCAGTAGTTGGGGTTAGATGAGGCTTTGCAAACTTCAGAGTTAAATATCAGACAACTTTTCTCCTGGTCTAAGGGAACCTGAACATGTTGACCCATCAGAGTGGGTGCAAGCCTTTGGTACAAGGAGTAAAAACATCACAGACATAATTTCTGTCAACATTTTTTTCAGTGGGAGATTCAGGATTATGGAGAATAACTTTGTTTTGGATCAAGACATAAGCTGGCAGGGACTATTTCTGCTTTGTTTGTCTGTCTGTTTTTAATTTGATTATGCATCCTTTGCCATGGGAGAGATGTCTTACAAACACAGCCAAAGTGACCTCTTTAGGAGCACCCTGTCTGTCTTCAGCATCTCTCTCTCCTTTGGCGACAGTGCTAACGGCGTCACTCCTTGCCTTGAGCAGCTCTAGAATAACTTCGCCCTCGATGATAATTTCTGGAGCTGCGTAGTTAGTGCCGAGCAGCAGGGCCGCCCGGGCACTGCCACCCCTTCGTCTTTCTCCTCCCTTTTCTTTATAAAATACCACGGTTCGCGACAGAAATACAGGACAGATCCTGCCCGGCTGGGACCCCGCTGGGCGCAAAGGCGGGCGGGTGTCCCAGGAGGGGGCAGCAGCGCACCGGCTGCCCGTTGCCCGCCCCCCGGGTCACGCCTGCCCCTGTTACAAGCCGCTTCTGCCCTTTCGTCTTTTAGGGGACTCATATCGTTTCACTGAGGATGAGAGGCAAATGAAAATGACAGTATTTTTATTAATTTTTTTTTAATTATTTTTTCTTTTAAAAGGTGTTTGGCGTGTTGTTAATATCCCTGTGGGCAAAGTCTGATTTGCCTGTGGGTCTGATTTGTCCTTACTTTCATTAGAAGGCTGTAATTTGAAGCTGCAAAGGAAGTTTTGAGACAGACAATGGGTGGAGAGCAACCTATTTTCTCAGTGTTTTGGGACTTTCCATGGTAGGAAACTGTTTGTTTAGTTTTGCAAAAATTGCGTGCATTTCATTGGCAGGACATTGAGCATAATCGTCTGACGACCACAAAGTGAAAAGTTAGGACAAGTCTTAAGATGAAGTAGCAGGACAGGAAGTGATTTCCCTCTCCTTCTGCTGGGCTGTGTGCTTTCAGGGACGGCAGCTTCAACGCCTGTAGGAGGTGGGTGCTCGCTTTCCCTGTAGGTAGTCACACTGATGCTGAGCAGCCTCCAGCTGCTGTAACCCCCCAGCCCAGCTCTCTGCCTCTCACCAATCCAACTATCCATTCTGTCCAACTACCAACAGCTTTGAAATCTTAACCTTTTAAAGGTGCCTTCATCTCTACCTACTGCCATAGCTTTTCCTCATGTATTTTCGGGGTTGGGGGGAGCTATATGGGGTAAAGTATGATATAGTGTCAGCAAGTATGTTGAGGATGGTGAGCCGAGAGATGAGAAATGAAACAGCTAAGCAGGCAGTCACAGTGTGTGCGTGTTGCGTGAGAGGAAGAAGTGTTACCTTCTCTGCGTGGTGCCAGATGCTGCACAGACCTGAGATCCTGGTGCTGCTCAGCAGAGCCCAGCATGGATGTTGGCATGTGTCTACATGAGTTGGGGTCAAAGTGTAGAAGGAAGTGCTGTTTGCAACTCTTCTGGCACAGCCACAGCAACCACTCATGAAGTGTTATGGACAGAAGTTTAAGAGCAGGCTTCATGCTTTGGTTTTCAAAGCCTGGCCAGGAGTCATTCAACGACTCCATCTGGTGTATGGGATTGCAAACAGAAATGGAGTGCAAGGGAAAGACAGACGGACCTCAGCCTTGTAAAACAGAATTTTATGATGGTGAGAGTCTCCTTAGAATATGCTCTGGGTTGGATTGTTTTGTTTCAAGAGAGAAGTGTTTAAAAAACTGATTGTCTAGTCTGCTGGCAGCAACCCAGTATGACAGAAAGTGTTAGGCAAGAGTAGAAGTAGGAAAGTCTTCATACAGACAATCTGGAACATGAGTCTAAAATTTAGGATTAAATATATGCTTGGCTTTTGAGGAAAATTGTCTGCAATCATCCACTGTCTAAAACATTGTGGAAAAGTCAAAAAGAGCATTAGAAGGTATTTCCATGCATAGACAGTATATGTTTTTCCAAATAAAAAATTAATTTTATTTTATTCTCTGAACTATTTAAGGAAGTGTGATACCATCCAAAAAGCCATACATGCATATGCTTTCAAGAGACCACCACTACCTCCAGTGGAGAGCTGCCCACAGAACAATCAGTTCAGTGAGTCTGTGTGTGAGTGACCTCCTGTAACACCAGCCCTATATGCATTGGGCGCTCAGTCTAATTTGTATGCTGCTTTACCATCATGGAGAGACATCTCTGGAGACTAACTCACCCCATCCTAAGATAGATGTCTGGAATGAGTGGGATGAGTAACCTTCAGCAGGTTCCTGTTTCACCCCGTGGTTTACTAGGTGAATAGCTTACACTAGTTGCTTGTGTTTTTGATGGCTGAGACTAGGTGAGGTGCGGCAGGTTAGCTTCCCTTCAGAAGAAGGAAGCTCTGGGATTCTTTGGTGGTATCTAAGAAGTCCCATCAGCTAAAAAATAGCACTTTGATTTTCCCTTATTTGCCATGTCAATATTGCAGATGGGTGTAAAACAGGTCTGTAACAACCAGTGCTTCTGCCAGCCTGCAGCTGACTTTGCAGGTCTGCATGCAGGGACCCTGGTCTCCAACAAAGGACAGGTTTACATTTAGCTGCACCGTCTAAACAGCAATATGCAAAGGTTACTTATGCAAGGTGTTATGTCCTGTGTGTGCTCCACATCCGTGAACCTTTTGTGTGTTTTGTTTTTTTAACCACATCAGATTTTCTGGGTCAAGAGTTACTGAGATACATCACTGTATATCATGTCATATATGCATCACTTTGAAAATGAGTACTTAATCCTGCAAATAAAATGCTTACAAAGAGTCTTCTCCAACATATCCCAGCAGCTCCTTGTTACTGCAGTAGCTCCAAGTGCATGACACTCCTTACTAGTCTGATCTGTTTCTGCAGTTAACACAAAAGTACATAATCTCAAGGTATGAAACTGCCATTGCTTTCCTCCAAGTTTGATAATTCAGTAAGAACTGCTTTCTAAAGTACTTGAAAATCTAATGAGATTCTGGATAGGCCTCTTTCAAGTCAGCCAGTCATAACATTCCTTGAGAAATTGCTAGTAAAAAGTTTCTTACCGTGCATAGCTGCTGAATAAAAGGTGTATTATTCTCTGCCCTTGAAAAATCTCCTGACTAACAACAAAAAAAAAAAAAAAANTTGGAACAGGAAAGCAGGGAGGTGGTTAGACATCTCAATACAGTAAGGAAATAGTAAGAGCAAATTTCCAAAGAACTGCAGGGAGAAAACATCTGATGTCTTCATGGAGAGGTTGTGTGCAGTAGTGTGGGTAGATACTCAGATTTGATGCTTCTAAATGAGCAAATTGCCAATGATCCTACTGATAGCAGGTCCCAGCACTACACTGTGGAGAACTGTGCACTGATCTGCACAGCCTTGCCTGCTCTTACCCTGGGTCCCGTATCCCAGAAAGATCATGAAGGGCGGGGGAGACTTGATAACACTCTGTGCTTCAGCCTGAGTCATGTCACCTGATGTCCTCCCGAGTGGCCTCTCGGTAGTGAGGAGTTAATGAAGGAGAAAAGAGAATCTCAGCCTCCCAGAGCTGCACAGATCCTTTGCTCAAAAGGTTTAATAGCCTTCTGACACTTGTTAGTAGCCAGAGCTTCGGATGCTAATACTTTGTAAGATTTACCCTGCATTGTCCGCCACCTCTGTGGAATAGCTGAAGCACTGCAAATTCATTGTCTAGCTTCCACTATACTCACTTTCTAGTGTAGACAAATGTTTAGGCCATTTTTACAAGAGATGAAATGATAAGACTTAATGTATGTATTGTATTCTCTCCTGTATCCTTGCTCCAGTAGGACATTTCCATAAAATTCTCACTACACAGCAGTGTTTTGATTAGGTCTGGGGTTGTATTTTTCTGTTCTAATGTAAGTGTAAGTGTATATTTCTTCATGTTTAGCATGTATGACAAAGTGTTACCATCAGCATTAGGGCTTCTTAGTAGTTGTAGCAGGTTAGACCAGAGGTACAGCCCGACATCCTGTCTTGAATGGTGATGGTTACCTAAGGAAGAATGCAGGATCAGGAGAGTATGTAGTGATACTTCTGGAATATCCTCCCAGCTCCCAGCAATATGGGATTAAGAGATTACTTGAAAGAAACCAAGGATTATGTCTTTTTTTTTAACAGTGCTCAGTGGAATTCTTTTTCCAATAACTTGGTTTTTTTATATTATTTTAAACTCTTTTAAACTCTGCAACTGCAACGTTCTACAGCAAGAAGGTTCCCAGATCACCAGCACATGCACCAGTGCTCTGTGAAAGTAATATTCACATCTATGTGGTTTTGAATCATTAGCCTACTTGTTTCATTTGATGACCCTACAGTCTGTATTGAGAGAGACAATGAATGGCCTTTCCATATTCAGCTTCTGTCACTCATATTTATAGACCTCAAACAGGTGTTTGAGTCATCTGTTTTCAGAATGGAGAGTCCTACATAATTTAGTTGTTCCTTGTACAGAAATTGTTCCATAACTTTGATCATCCACACTGCCTTTCTCTTAACATTTCTATTTCTGCTAAATCTTTTTTGAGCTGGAGTGAAATAAAACTACATGTGATATTCAATATAGGGTTAGACTGTGGATTTATACGGTAGCATAATGATATTATCTGTCTTGTTCACTATTTTTTTCCCAGCATTTTCTATTTGTTTTTTTAATCACTAATGAGCACTGAGCTGAAGTTTTCACAGAATGGTGATAACCTCAAACTCTCTGAGTGGTAATAATCTGGTCAATGTGCATCACTTTACATTTATCTACATGGGATTTCATCCATCACTTTACCGCCACTCAGTGAATCTTGTGAAGTCTCTTCCCCATAACCAGTTCTTGTCTTTGTTCCAGTGGATATTGTAATGTTCTCAGCAAGCTCTCACGTCACTTATACCCTCTTTTCCAGCTCACTAATGTTGAGAGCTGCCTGAACCAGTGCATCCCCTGGGAAATTTGGGTTTTGTTCCTATGGGGTCTTTCCTATCTTTATTCAGCTTTTTATTGATGGGAGGATCTCCTCTCTTTGTTTCTTTACCAAGGGACATTGCTACATGCCCTGTGGAAAAGCAGGGGAACTGTATTGCTGGCTATCATGTATCTGCTCTCTCACTGGGTTGGGAAATAGAAATGCAGTTCTTTTTACTGCTTTCCTGGACCTATATGATCTCGTGTCTCAGGTTCTGTCTGCAACATTAAATTATTAATTTCACAGGACCAAATTTGGGGTTTGCTACTTCCCTAACACTTTGTTCCCATGCTATGTGTTAAGGATCCTACTGGGGGATGACAGACACTGCTTTCTGAAGTCGGGGGTGGGGGGAGGGGGGGAAGTGTTTATGGTTCCTATTTTGGCTCCATCAGCAAAAGAAAATTTTGAGCAATACTGCCTCTGTGGCTGAATTTGTGGTTTATTGAAAATTGTGGCAGAGCCCACAAGATGAGGAGAAAAAAAACATGTCCCAATTTAAATTTCAGCTGTTGGATGCAGCTGCAGCTTTCAGAAAGCTTTTCAATCTGGTTCCTGTCCCGTTTTCTCCTAGTTTCCTTTTACTGCAAAAGGAAGCTGAATTGCAGCACTGAACACCCCATGACTTAGGTTTTTTAGTATGCAAACAACTTAGACTTTAAATGGCATAGCTTTGAGCACAGGTATTGTCAGATGTGCATTATTTAAGAAGGGGATGAAGATTAAAAAAAAATTAATTCTTTTTTTTTTTTTTAAGTCTGAATATGTAGCAATGTATCAGATGTTTTAGAAAAAAACAGAATGGAATGTGAATGATTTAAGCTGTCTGCAAGTGGTTGAGTTTTATGTTCATGTGTTATTGACACGTCACTCCTGCAATGAACTAATAGCCTCAGAATTAACAGTTACTTATCGTGTATTGAGTAAAGCTGCTATATTCTTACAACCGGTGACAACTTCTGCAAGATGAAGGGAAATTATTTTTTAACCAAATATAGAATCCCTGTGGCATGGCAGTCCCATGCTGATGAAGACAGCTGAGGAACTGAAAACATGCTACCTTTCAACAAATGAGGCTTTATTCATGTCTTGGAAACACTCCTGAGATTTGCATGGAGCTATGGAGAAAATGTATTTAGTGATGATTTGCAAAGCACTACCACAGTCTTAATGTCTGTGACTAAAATCAAATACAGTGTAAAACAGTGTTGAAAAAGGACCTCATACTGCCCAGGAGGCCCAGTGTGGCCTTGTTCTCGAGAGGAATATTTCTCAGACTCTTAAAGGCAGAAGACCACCCAGTCTTTTCCTTGCAGAGTGGGGAAATCAAACATTACCTTTGGTGGCTGGGAAAAAGAAAGTGATTGATAATTACTGCCTGTAACATTTTACCCCCTAATTGTGGTATTCAGCCTGTATTTTCTGGCTGCTTTTAGGCACTTCTTTAGAAAGCTATTCAGATTTGAATCACAGAATACCAAGTTAGAAGTGACCTCAAGAATCACCTGGTCCAACCTTTCCTGCCAAAAGCCAAGATGGCCAGAACCCTGTTTAGCTGAATCTTAAGTGAGTCCAATGCTGGGGAAATCTGGTTTAGGTGTTTCAAGTGATGTCAGAACTGTAAAACCCTCTGTTCTAATTCTCATTCTGCAGACTACCTTCTCCATTTAGGTTTACTCTCATAGTTCTGGATAGAGGATACCTCTGGATAGAGCTTATCTATGAGGATCCAGGTATTCTTGATTTGAGTTCTTACAGCAAGAATCCTTGCAAAAAAACAGACTAAAAGCATTGAGTGGTTACTGCTCATGGGTTGCAAACTCATCCTTTGCCTACCTAATGCCCTCTTCCAAGGGCATTCCTGTATTACTCTCTGCTGTGAGAGAGGATTTATAGGAGCTTATAAAACTGAAATTGGGGCATGTAAGTAATATTGTCATCCTGTCTCAAAGATATTTTGATACTTCTTTCCTTCCAGCACTTTGCCCAGAATTTTCTCCAACTGGTAAAAGGATTTAGATATTATTCCAGCTGCAGTCTTGAAGTATTATATTTAATGGCAATTGTAGAGCAAAAGAGGAAAAAAAAAAATTGTGAATTTATCACTGGACCTGGTATGCTAATTATGAAAGTTTAAGGCAGTAGTACAAAAATCAGAAATAAAATGGAATAAATCACAAAGTTGTATTTCTGCAGATGAGTCTTGGAAATCAGAATACTGGAGTATATGCATGTGCAGTAAAAGCTATGTTACCAATTAGTATTTAATAACCTTTTCCTTTGGAGTGAAGTAAATCTGTCCTTGTTGCTATTTACTACGTCTTCCCTATCCCCAGCTATGCTGCATGTAAAGGCATGTGCTATATTATGAGAGATATTTGTATATCTCAGTGCAGACTTGCAGTTCATAAAGGGAGATAACTAATACAATGTCATTTTATGTTGTCAGTGGAGAGCTCACCTGTGAGTCATCACTTGGTCTGAAAAGTTTTCGTAAGAAATACAAAAGAGTTGGAATTAAATTGTCCTGGGTTATGTATTTATTCATGAGAAAGACAGAAGCTCTAGCTCTGAATAAGCTTAAACCTTGTATGACACCTTTCTATGCTGACGTTGCTTATTCTTGCTTTCACCCCAGGCATTTCTGTGCGCTTCTTGGAGCCTGATGAGATGGATCACTGCTACTTTTTCTCCCTTTTTATCTTCTGCAAAAATGTTGCACAGAAGGGGCAGACTTCTCCTTGTAGGAGAAATAGGATGTGACACCAGAGTCATGTTACTGTTGCTCGCTTGGTGCTCGGACGTTTTGCCCTTGCCAAACCTGCAGCATGCTCTTCCTTTTCGGGAGGAGATAGCCATGGCCACGGGTTCCCTGTCCGGGCTGGGGAGAGTGTTCCAGCCTCACACTCCTTTCCCTGGGAGCTCTGTGCTATCGTGCAGTATCCAGCTGCACCGGTATTTTCAGAGGTAAACTTTGGTCACACACACTTTTGTTACTGCTGGTATATTAAATTCAGAAGAACAAGCTCTGATAATCCTCCTAGCTGTACTGCAAGCAGAAGATGGGAGTGTGAAAAGAGGGAAAGACTTGTTTTCCAAGATGAAAACTGCGACTGATGTATGATGCAAATCTTCAGGAGCTCAGCTGATGCGAGTGGTTGAGAAGGATACTGTGAGGTGCTTTCTCACTGAGCATGGGTCCTACAGCACCAGTGGGTCTGCTGACAAAGGGGGAATAAGTCTAATCACTGAAGATAAGTCAATTTTCCCTTGAAGAACTAGGAAGCAATTTCTTAGTGCTAAAGGTGATTAAACATCAGTCAGTTAACTATAACATAGTCTGTGAAATGAGAATGGGTGTATTTGCAAAGCTGTGTTAGCCCAGGTGCAGGGAAGAAAGTCCCTATTTAACTGGGGTTGCAGGGTGTAGGGTCAGGGCTGTCCTGCTGCTGCTTGGACATGGTGTACTTGAGCCATCAGCTCCATCAACTGCCTTTGTGGGCCTGCGTGATGAAGTGCCTCAAATAACACACTTGTAGCACTGGCAGCTCTGTATTAAAGCCAGTGATTACAATCAACTGCCATGCTTCAGCTGGTAATGTGCAGCATTCAGGAGGATTTGTCCCCCTCAATGCACAACGGGCTTGGTATGTTTTGAGGAGCTTTTCTTTTTCCCCTCAGGTATTTTTTAAAGCATAAGAGACTGGCTGTGCTGGAGACAGTGACTGGATGTATGCACCATAGCTTTGGGGTTTTTTATGGTGGATGTCTGATCTGGAAAATTAAAGGCAGAGGAAAGAACTTTCCTTAGGTTTAAGTCAGTTGGGAGCTTGATGTCCTTCACTTTTTGTGCTGATCATCTGGGTAGGTCTCACTGCATGTGTGGTGGGGTTTGAAACAAACACTAGTGCAGCTGCAGCATTGGTCTCTTGAGATCAGTAACATCTTGTTCATCTCATTTAAGTGTTTGGCCTTCATGTGAGGAGCCCACATCGAATTTAATAGCTTGTGTTAGATGGGAAGTTGGACAAGATAATCAAATGATCCCTGTTGCCCTAAAGCTAAGAAATCCTAAATGCTGAAGAGTGAATTAATAAGTGTGCATCCCAGCAGAACAGATTGGGCAGTCCTGAAAAAGAACAGGAGTGCCACTGCTGTCAGCTCTGATTGCTTTGTTACTAATCAGCACTCTTAATGATGGCATAAGCATGGTCTGGGAAGGTCAGAGAAACACTTTTGAAGGAAGGGGATGTACATACTGTTGGAGAGGTCATTGATATATTTACGAGCCCTCCACTAGCCCTCTGCTTTACTTTCGCGAGCTGGTGTTCTCCAAAGAGCAAAAATAAAAGCTTTGCAAACAGCAACCTGTGACCATCCGTGCTGGGATGGAAACCCAATCCACATAGGAAAAAAAAAAAACTGCAAGAATTTATTCTGCTTGTCTTTATATGTTTTCATGTGTTCAGATTGTCGTTTGCTGTATAGTACTGCTTTTTTGGCAGGAAACAGGGAGAAACTGTAGTAAGAACAATTAAAAAATATCCAACTCATTAGGTCACAGTGGCGCTGACCTCTCCTGTGATTTTAGTCTGTGTATCAGAAAAAAAATCTAGTTCTTGCCAGAGACATTGTGGAGAGAAATTGTATATATGATTTGGCACAGCCCAGAGACTAATGAAATGAAATTATTAGTGTTCCCAAAAAGTGACTTTTCAACAAAGACTAACATCATCAATTGTGTGAATGGCGTGGGTTGGCAGTACTGGTACCATTGTACTAATTTTTAATCATTATTTACTTGTTGTTTTATTTAAACTGTTGGCTTTGGTAGAATATTTATCAGAATTGCCTGTTGACAAGTAAGCAGTTATGATAATCACGACATAATTTGAACTATTGTGTTATTTTTGGACCCAAGCTCCATCAAAGCACACTTGGTCTTTCCTAGCAATTTAAGCAGTCATCTGACAATCTTATAAACTCCAGGTATACTCAGTAGCAGCTGAAATAAAGAATCTCTCATGATACTTTTTAAGTATGATTGTACTCTGCAGAGAGCAAGTCTCAATACCTTTGATCACTAAAGCATGCCACCTCGCACCTTTACAACCACATCCTGCAGACATCCGTGAAACCAGCAATAGTCAGTGTTTCAGGCATTAAGTCTGTCGTTCTGGCAATGCTAAAGAGTTGGACCAGTTTGACACCTAGCTCTCACTAAAGCTCTGTTTGAGTGAATTCATCCAAAAGGGAACTTACCAAAACCAAAATGCTTTACACTAGGGAGAAATAGTATTTGAATGTAGAGCAGATGGACTTAAAAGTGACCTTCTGCCCTCCCTTTATTCCACCTCCCTCAGAAACTATTCTCTACACTGCTCCTTCCCACCCACATACTGCATTTTATTTGATTAAACACTAGTGATTGAAATTTCCACAATGTAAGACACGTTTCCCTTTCACAGAGTTATTTGTTTGGTACCTTACAAAACCAGATGTTCGTATTTTCTATTTCTGTGTTTGCGGGCTGATCTCATTCCTTACCATAGGGGATCCTGTATGGAAAGTGTGATGTGTGAAGAGCCAGGCTTTTCTGCCAGGCTGTCAGGCATGAGGAGGAGCACTGTAACATGCCCATGGTCTTCAGTTCAAAGCCAGCTGCACAGGTGGCAGTGTACTGATGTCAAGATTAGCTTGGTACAGTGGGATGAAAACAACGGGGGGGGTGGGGGGGGTGGGGGTGTAAAAAGTCTGAAATAAGGTGTTGCATTACATGAGCCAGAAGCACGTGTCTTGTAATTATGCTCATTTAGCTCTGTTCCATCTTGTCTTGGGAGGTGGGAAGGGAAGTCATGTTAAAGCATCTCTAGAGTTAGCTTTCTTGGGCTTGTCACAAATTAGAGAGGGAGATAAAGTTATGGGTGAAAGAGAAGAATCACTTTTTTTCTCCTTTTCTCCCCACTAGAATGCTGTGATGACCACAGTCCTTTTTCTCAGTCTGACTGAGGACGTGCACAAGTATTTACTGCTTTCAGACCTTTTAATTTATTTAAAATATTGGAGGAGGAGGAAGGAAGCAAGAATAAAACCTGGAAAACAGAAAACGTAACCTATTTATACGTGATGTAGGTGTCAAGGTGTGAGAGTTCTGAGTTTGAGCAAAATGTCTTTTGCAGTGAATGAAGGATGCTCTGCTACGTGGAGACACATAAGGCACTTAACAGCACAGTGTTTTTTGGTTGGAGGTGGGCTAGGATGCTGCATCCTTCTTTGTACCGGAGAGCTTGGCGATGCCAAGTGGCAAGTGGTTATAGCTGCTCCCCAGAGCTCTATTTGAAATGGAATTGGGAAGATGAATGTATCTTCTGCCTGAATACATCATTTTTATCCCCTTAGTGATGCTTTTTAATAGTCATTTTAGTGATTAAGGCTGGTGGTCGCTCTTGGCACCACTGTCAATCTTTGAACTTCTCTGAAGAGCTGAAACCTGTAGGTCTGACAAGACACGATGAAAGTCTGTTGAGGAGATGTGTAGAGAAGCTCATACTCTATTTTTTTTTTTTTTTNTGTAGTGCTACCATCTCACTCCTTTGGCTAGTTTTGCCTTGCAAATATGAGAGTTCTTAACTGAACTGGAATGTATAGACTATAAATATTGAAACTCTCCACAAGTTTTTCAACAGCAAAGGTAATTTCATGATAAATAATCCCAAAGGTTGTACTAGACTGTTTGTCACCATAAATTTTAAAATCAAATTCAGATGTTTCTCTTTAAGCACTGAATAGTTTAACCACTACCCTTAAACTAGAGGTAGGACCCAGTTCATTGAAATCCCTTACTGAGTAGTTGAGACCAAATTTTCATAAAGCCGCCCTCTACATCTTAAATATCTGTGATTCCTTATTGTGCCATACCAAAACAGCAAACAATTAATTTTAAAATAGTGTAAATATCTTTCTCCCTAGATCTACCTGCATGGATTTGTATTGATAGACCTCAGAGACTTTTTTAACTTTGCTTGTACGTGCTTGTAGCTAATATTACATCATCTTTGATAATAAACTATCTGAACATAGTTCTATTCTTTTAAGGGCCGGTCTATTTTAGTTCTTAAGCATTGAGAGACCACACCAAGGACCACAGCAAACTCACTGAGCATAAACAAGAACAGAGATGTACTCAAATGAAATGCAGCGCTGAAGCTGCTCTCTGCTGGCCAAGGTGGAAATCAGAGTTTTGCTACCCTAAGTGGTGTTTTTCTGTAGTTAGTTAAAGTTACTTTCTTCATTTGAAATCTGACCAGTTGGTAGTGAATGGCCACCTGCAACTCCTTAGTGTGGAGGGAAGGTTTCCTGACCTGCTGGACCATCCTCTTGATGCTCTGCTCCTTCAGGGAAGGCCCAAGCGATCTCTGGCCACATAACGGCTTTGCGAGGTGCTGCAGAGGCACCCACTTGAGTGTTCATAATTCCTCCCAGACTTATGCTTCATCACTCCAGGTCTAATAATTATTTTGTTTCTGGACTATAGTAGGCTAGACAGTGTCAGGCTGGTTCCTGTGGAGAGCTTTCATTATGTTTTTCTCAGTGGCTACATGATTTCACATGGACATTGAGACAGGTCTTTAATTATGAGTTGCTTCTTCTGATTTAACTATTAATAATTAACTTCCCGGGTTTTTTAGCTCTGAATAATTGCTAGAGCCATGGAGTCATCATTGTATATAAGTTTGGTTAATTGAACACAGCCAGTATTTGTTAATTGTTTCTTTTATGCACATGCTAAACCCAGAAGTGTTTAAGTTGCTCTGGGACATTAATTTTAAACTCAATTAAAACAGCATAACCCGTTAGCAATTATTCTCCATGCATTGTTTTGATACTGATGGGTCCAGATCTGAGCGCCATAATTAAAAGGAACCACTGTTATTGTTGATCCCGCAGATAAACAAATGCTGATTGCATGCTGTGAACTGGTTAATCAAGTTTATTTAACTTGTGGTTCGTGATTCATCCCAGTGACTGTGCTGGGAAGCTTTTTATTTGAATCTAACAGTGTAATGGTTCTGACTGTCTCCAGTTTCTCAGCCGCTAAAGGAGTTTTACTAATTCTTTTAAATAGACTTAGGTACCATCTTAAGGTATGGCGTTGTTACATGTATTAATTAAATCCAGTTTGGGTCCAAGGACTTTTCCATTTAAGTGAGGACGTGTTTTGAGACTTTACTGTCCCAACTGTTCCCTGTCTTCAACAGCAACAGAGGCCATTATGTTTCTTCTGAGGCTGAGCGGGTTCTTTTGATTTGTTTGACTTTGATGACACTGAAAAGTGCCATGTTTAGTTTCACCTTTTGACAATGGTCTTTAATCCCCTTCAAGACACTACTTCTGCAGCCACAGAATTTCTCCAAAGGTGACACCCAGTTTTCAAGTCACATGTTGCCAATCAAATAAGCAATCTTCCTTAGATCATCTCTGCATTTTGTGGGTCCATGTTGCTAAGGCCCCTTACAAGCATCAGCAATACCATTTCCTGTCAGTCTCAGCAGTGGGAGCATCTTGCTGTGGCCATGAAAATAACAGTTTCAGACCAGCTTGATACCCTCCCAAGAGGCACCTGGCTGCTTGCTAGGACACCTCAGCGAGAGAGTGAAGAGACCAACTCTGTTGTGTTCTTGGCTGTGGAAACTGATGGTGCTGGTTAAAAGTAGATATTTTAATTTTAATGACATATTTACATATTTTTTTGAGACTTAAACTAATTTTCTCGGGTTTTTTCCCCATGTGGATGGAGGTAAAGCCTCCTAAGGGGCTAGAGTGCATTGATTTTGACCTTACTAAGGCTCTTGGTACAAACTGTACTGATCTCCAGAACTAACCCTGCTTGTGTACAAAGCTGCAACAGCACCTTCCTTTTAGGCAAGTATGTTTTGTGTTTTCCATTGTGCTATCCATTTCAGGGTAAGGTCTTTTTAAATGCCCTCAGTTTCCCGACTCTCAGTTTCTGAGCCCTGTGTACAGGTAGTGTCTTGGTACAGCTTTCATGTTGCTACCCCAGGCAACTGCAGCAACTACACTGGCTTTCTTTTCTCATTAGGCGTTTCTCAGTTATTTTATATTTTTTGAAGCTAGTGGTGTTCACTATTCCTGTAAGACCTCACTTCCCCATCCAGCTGCCTGTAAATATAAGTTGCAAGAGGCTCATCAAGCTTCTGCAGACTCTGGAAAACCTCAGCGTTAAAGGCACATTCCTCCATATCACAAAAGGCAACATCAGATAAGTGGGATGGCTGGCCATCACTTCTCCCCCTAAAATAGTCCACAGTCAGAATCAGCAGGAGTAACCCATGGCCAGTAAAAACACTGTTCTAAATACAGTGTGTATCACACTGTTTTCTTCATCTTGCAGGACAACTATAGGCGTATTCTGTTGGGAGTACTGTACTGCAGACCTTAAATAGTAGTGCTAATGTTCAGATTGTATTTTCGTCTTTTCTATGTTTCCGTGACAGATTTCTGGGACTTCTGCCAGGTTCCAAGACCATATAGAATTAATTGTTAAAAAGGAAAATAAATATTGCTTAAGTGCTAGAGAATATGTATGTCTCATCTAATGAACAATAGTTTTGTCATCTTCTCAAATGCTTTTTCTGTCTGGAAGGGAGAGGATTGGGGCATGAGGAGACTGTTTCTCCTTGAGCTTCTGTACTGAATTTATATATACACAAAACATTTCTGCATTCAATAATCTAAGTAGACAGGATGACATTTCTGCCAGATAGAGATATAGAAGGAAATGTAGGGGAATTTTTGTAGCCTGTCTGGTCTGGATGGTTGAGAGGTCATTGCAAGCAATTTAGCTGATGTTATATGGAAGTCAGAGTTGCAGAAAGCTTGGAAGACCAAATTATGCTGTCTGTTTAAAAAGACATCCAAGGTACTAACTGTTATCTGGTGTTGCGGTACAAGGTTGATTTAAATGTGAACTTGTATATTTTTACTAATATCTCAGTTATGCTTTGTTCTTTACCTAATTCAGAAGTTGTCCGTGGATAAACTTTCTGGCTGTGATGCTGTAACTCAGCACTCCGTTTGTTCCACCATCTCTGGCTCTGCATTATGATTTTGATAGACTAATTCGGTCTGATATTCTCCACTAAATCAACACATATGGCATCTGCTGGAATCCGTGGATTTGATCTCATCCTTCTCAGCCACATTACTTTTTGCCTTGCAGCCCAGTGGACCTATTGATTCTCATGCAGACTTCCTGCCTCTGATCTGCCAAAAGAGAATTAGTTATATGTTCTATATGCTTTGCTACTGAGGCTTCAAAATCCCTCTTAACCAAAGTCCCTGCTTACATATTGCTACCATTCATTTTTATTGGCTTCACTAAAGTTGAATTCCTGTATCTTGATTTTTCCCTAATTCATTCTCTGAGCAGCTTGAAAGAATTCAACAGAAAACAAAACCTCAAAGCGCTTATATAATGAATTACTTTTAAACTAGACGCTAAAAAAGACAGAGGAGCATTTATCAGGAATGTTTGTGGGCTTGGTGGTTACGAGCTTAAAAAAATATTCTGTGGAATGGCTTTTGTCCCATGACAGAGATTTAAAAGGCTACGGATTCGGATTCCAGCAGGGACTCAGGCCTGTAATCATGTTTGAAATGTTCCCTTTCATAAGGCTCGCCGGCTGCCGCGGGAAGCCAGCCGGCCAGGGGGCTCTCCTGCAGAAAAGCCCATCACCTGTTGGGGCCCCGGGCTCGGGGGACTCCTCCGGCCGCCACCGCCCACCGGCGCGGGGGGACCCGCTCCCGGCACCGCGGGCATGCGGGGCGCATAGGGGGGCTGTGTGTGTGTGTGTGTGTGTGTGTGTGGTGGGGGGGTGGTGGCTTTGCATGGGGGACGGGAGAGCTGCCTTTCTCCTCCCCGAGAAGGGCGCTGACAGTCCGGGCGCTGCGGCTTTCCAAGTTGGGAGAGGGGAGCCTGTGCGGTAGGCAGGGACAATGGAGGAAAATGAAAGCCAGAAACTTGAGCTGTGCCTGGCTTGCTCAGCAGACAGCAGAGAGATGAAGGGTAAGTAAGAGAATCAGGCGAAAGATGGAGTTACATTTAAACGTGCCCCTCGCTGCTGCTTTTTATAACTGGAGGCAGAATGCATGGGGAGGCGGGGGGGGAAGCATGTCTTTCTTGTGCTAATGGCTCTGCAGATTTCCCGGCTACTCCGACTTTGTGAGTTTTAACTTCCTCTTTGGAGAGATTTCTGCCTACCCTTTGAAGCCGGGAGCACGCTGTATTGCTGTCACACTTTGCAGGACGCTGCCTGGTGCGGGGGGTGCTGCTCCCGCGATGGATGGGGGGGTAGGGGGGGACGGGGGAGAAATAATGTCACCTTCCCTTTAAATGCTCTGCATGCTTCACCTATGGCAGAGAAATAGCTCCTCTTTCAGAAAAGTAGGTTTGAGCTCATCTGTTTTTTTTTTCTCGGGGTGGCTGTTAAAAAAGGGGGCTTCACATCAGATTGTCACAGGGTTCGTTTACTTTGTGTGAAACCCCTTGGGTTTCCGTTGGAGCGACGCCAAGAAATTCTGAGCGTGCTTTTCACGGCGGGTCAGCTGTGATGGATTTGGACAATTACTGTTGCACTACATATTTTGTCTAAAAGCGAATGAAAACTATTTCTTGGTGAATTCTGCGTGGGGTATTCCACGTGCGGCATAACGTTGAGGCAGCATGACAAATACCTAACCTAATCTACATCTATTATAGAATTTGTGGAGCACCTGTGAACATTCCCAGTTCGTGTGTACTGTATGCCTCCTAAGCGCTTAAGGAAAAGTTGTGTTACTGTGCTTCTGTGAAACAAATATTGCATGGTTGGATACATGTGGTTTCAAAAAAAAAAAAAAATCTCACAAATTTCCGAACGTGTAATACCAGAAAAATAGTGCATAGGGACTTAGGATCAAAAAACACTATTTTTTTTTTTTTTTTCTTGATGGGTTCATGAATTGCTTGATGCTCTTTTGAACCATTTTTTAAAGTTAAAATATTGGGCAGTGCCTGTAACAGGCATCTGTCTCTGTTGATTTTTAGTGGGATGGAAATCTTAACTTAAAGGAGGTATCTGAATAGGAAAAAAAAATCCTTCAGTAACAGGTATTGGTTGCATGAAGCTGCCTGAGATAGATGTCGAGCTAGAAAAACAGAGGTCTGACCAGACTGATTTTCTGATTCCCAAAAATTTTGAATGCTGGAAGTTCATTGCCAAATTTAGTAGTTTTGGCCCATACACAACTGTTACATTTGAAAGTTCCTTGGAAACAGAATTAATTGTAAAGACACTGGAATAAATTAGAAATATTGCAGATAATCTCAAATTTACCGCTAGCATAAATATAACGGAGGTAGGTTTGAGTCATGCTGTTAAAACTGGATTCTTTTTTAAACTTTTAGTGTTGAATGTGGTTTGCTTCAAGGCTCAGTTTCATATTATCAGTACACGTCAGGTTCATACTTGTTGCTTTCTGAAGTTACTCAGAAAATGTTTTCTCTTGTCACCTGGATTGCAAAACAGGACTATTAAAGTCTTCACAACATTTAAAGTAATGAAGCAGTGACTTTCCTGACCTTTGTAGACTTCACAGAGGGTATGACTTAGAAGAATTGCATAGCAGGATGCATTGAAGGACTTCTACCTTTTTTTTTTTTAAAAAAAATTTCCAACTCACATCCAATTAATACTTTATGATAATCTTCCTGATAGCCCTAGGGATACTCCTGATAGGTTGCAGACCTGGACCTTTCCTGTAGTTATATCCACCTTAGTAATGGGTGATATTAAGAAGTCTTGAAAATATGTTTTCAAATCAGAGAAGCACCTTAAGTGTAAGGGTTACCCAAGCCCTCAGATAACCAAAGCCCTTCCCTGTCAATCAGCAAGTCTTGCTTTTTGTTGCCTTCTAGACTTGCCACTTTATTGAACAGAAAGACCCTCAGCTTTTAGCTTCTGAATATGAGGGAGGGAGAGAGGGAGAGAAGCTTATCTCACACCTCTGTGTTTTCCTTTGGCTTGTCTCTACTTCTTTTCTAAGGAGGGTACTTGCATAATTTATCCTATTGCTACTCAGCTCTCTTCTGGGAACCATCACATGATCCTTCACACATTTCACAGTTATCTGTGGGCATTGATTTTCTAGGCCTATTATCTTCACTTGGAAGATACGGAAAGTTTGCCCACGCTGTTATTGAGCAACTCTAGGATCCACAAGACCTCTCCCGGGTTCTCCTCCCTGTAACGCCGTGGCCCACACAGCAGCTGTGCAGCTTATGTGCCCCGAGGTACACTGAGGGTGGGAATTTCACCATCCCAGCTTTCAGTCTCGCCATCAGAGTCACTTGCTCATCTCTAGGAAGTGGCCAAGGAAGATTTTTTTTTTTTTTCAGCAATTACTAGGGAAAAGACCCATATTGAAACGTGATAGAGAGTTTGGTTTGCAAAGTAAGTCACGTGCTGCTGTGGGCTGTAATGCAGCGGGAGTCTGCTGAATGCCCAGGTCAGCTCGCTGGCAAGACTAGCAATTAGTTTGCATAGTTTACATTCCTTTCTTTTCACTGGTATTTATACAGTATTTTCCAAATTTATGAAAGAAAAAAAGAAGAGAATTTGTTGATCTTTCTAGTATAGTATATGAAAAATATGTTATTTTTGATTCTTTCTCAAGGTTTCACCCAATAACAAATAGTGGTAAAACACTTTACTTCATACATCTCTTTGTTACACATAATTAGCTCTTTCTTAAACTGTTGAAATGACTGAAGTGTGGAGTAGGGAAAGGCTTTGCACAAGGGAGATTTAGGACCCAAAATACACATTCATGAGCTCTCGGTTGTGTTTGTTGGTGTGGGTTTACCTGCCTTTTTTGAGGAAGTGCCTGCCACCAGTTCAGTGATTGAAACTGCTGCTGTGACCATACTTTAAGGGTTTATACCAAATTGCTGCACTCAGTCACCCACGCTCACGCTGACGCCCTCCAGCTCCAAGGAAATCCTTTATTTATGTCTGCCGCCTGTGTTCCAACAGCCTCAGGGATATAACCTCCAGGCTTTTGGTGCAACAATTTAAAGATGGTAAATTCCAGTCACCCCATCCCACCTCCTTTTTCTCCTGTGTAAAATCCATTGGAGTGACCATGCAGCTCTCGGAAACCACTTTGAGTGTATCTGGAGTAGCCACGCTTACCTCTTGCAAGCAAAACTCTCCTTTTTGCCATTTTTCTCAAAAAAGCTGGGTATACCTTGTGGTCAGTGCTCTGAATTTTCAGTAATCTGTGAGACTAGATGTTTTTGTAACTGAGTTGTGCTTGGAAAAGGTGCATGTGACTATTTGTGTGTGTGTACCTGCATGTGAGGCTGCTGCTCTGAAGGTTTAACTAGGGCTGTGCTTTTAAGAAGGTGTTAAAAGCTTCTGTGGAGATTGGAGATGGCATTTTGAGTCTGCATATGAGCCAAACTTCCCCGTGACCCAGACCTGTTTCCACAGCTGGGCCTGGACTTGTGCTTATCAGAGTATGGTGCCACCTGCAATCTGAGATCCTGTGTCCGGTTCTGCTTTTGAGATGGGTTTCCATGAGAGGATGTTGTTGATATTTTGGAGTCTGTGAGCATTACGGGGAGCTTACAGAAACATGCAAAGTCTTTGAGGAGCTTCCAAGGGCCCAGTCTTATTTTGAAACCCCAGGGAATCAGTTAGCCGTGTAAATTTGTGGGACATCATGCCAGCAGCGGCTCCACCAGTGGAGAATTGACATTATTACTAGGGCTTGAAGTTACATGGGACTTGGCAGGCAATTGCCAACTCACAAAAATCTCTAGCATAAAATCCTGAGGCAAGCAGTAAGGCAGGGTGTCAGACTGACTGACTGAACCATAAAAAGAAGTGAGTAGGTGCCTGTTTCCAAACAGCAATGTCATATAAATGGCAGCGTGCAGGGGAGACGGTCGCTGCGGGGGGATGAAGGGCTCTGAGGCGAAAAGTATCAGACAGAGCAAAATAGAGCTGTACTAAAAACACATAGAGGAAAGAACTTCCTGCTACTGGTGAGGTGCTGTAAAGGGTTAACACTCACGGGGATGGCTGAGGCTGCCCAGAAAAGATGGTGAAGGCCATAGCAGACTTGGAGAGGCCTTTTCAATGCTTCTGGGTTTGGGGTTTTTTTTGTGTTTTTTTTTTTTTTTTCCTTTGCTGACAAAGGAATAAGGGATTTTTCAAAGGTATTGGGTAACAAGGCTCCAGACTACACTTTTACATGCACAGGAGGGTTCATGTTACACAGTTACCTGAAGATAAGCCAGCACTTACATACCCACCATGTCCTGTGTCCCTGTGTCTGCCTATCTCTTTACAAACGTCTCATGGTCTTTGGTCTTAAAGTAGATTTTAAGTTGTAAAATTTATCTGAGATTTGGGTGGGTTTTGTTGTTTTTTTTTTTTTTTTATAACACGCAAAACTTGCTCTTATTCTGTTTCTTAAGAAATGGTTTATTGAAAAAATGATGAAGTATTTTCCAGCCTGCTGTCCTGAGACGTATAAAATCCAAGGGAGATCTGTGAAATTTAAAACCAGACCACAGTCAGAAATCAGGAAAAAAAGCCTCCAAAACCCTCATCTTATTTCATAGGTGTTTCAGAGCATGTGGAAAACACACTGAAAAAAAGATTAAGGATTTCAAATCTGCTTTGTCAAAGGAATTTTATCAGTTAGTATCCTTAAGGATACTAGTTACTGGGCCATTAAGTGAATTGGAGCCTATTGAAGAAACCTGTTTCTTCTTGTGGAAAGCATCCTGGAGATTTTAAAGGTCAGAGAATAAGGGCCCTGTCAGCTCTACTTTTCAAGTCACGTAGTGGTAAAGATGATGTAAAAGGAACATCTACTCTAATGATCCTCACTTTTCTGTGAGGCAATACTGCAGTTGTGTGTTGAAAGTATAGAAGTACTGTGTATAGCTTATATAAGCAATTATTTCCGGGCCAGTTCTTACAGCGTGTATATGCCTAATGATGCAGAACGTACCATTGAACGCTACCAGACTTTTTAAAGAACCTAGCTTTTATATCGATTATTTTCTTTTTCTTATTGATTTGGATGTTGGGATTAAGTTCTTATGATCTACTCTTTGGCTGTTTTTTTTCAGACCAGGCAAAATCCAGTTTGCACGTAACATCACTAGATGATGCAGAATGTCTCCGATCTAAAGAGCTCCTTTTGACCCCGAACAGTCACACTTCTTCTAATTCAAAGTCCACCCGCAACACCCCTCGAAGACATACAGTAGGTGGCCCCCGCAGTTCCAAAGAAATACTGGGAATGCAAACCTCGGAAATGGACAGGAAGAGAGAGGCTTTTCTTGAGCATCTGAAACAGAAATATCCCCACCACGCCACAGCAATAATGGGACACCAGGAGAGACTGAGAGATCAGGTATGAAAGTCAAATTCGTATCATGCTTTTTGTTGAACAGTCCTTAGAACTCCTACAAAATTGTTACCTCCTTACAAAAGGTGAGAATGTAGCAAAACATTACACAGATTTTTTTTTTTTTTTTGTAGCCTAAGATTCAGTTGCTCCCTTGAAATTCAAAGAAATAATAATAAAAATGAGACTATTTAATATTACCTTGGAATTGTTTGTTGAAATTGACATTTTTTAAGAGCTTTTAATTTTGTTTTTAGAGTATACACAGAAAAAAGGGATGAAGGTGAGACTCTTGATCTTGGTATATGGGTCTCCGTCTACTTTTCACAGCTAAAGGGAAAATATGGAACAGCTGTTAAGTTCTGTTATACTTTCAGTATTGGCACTACTGCCTGGGAGAAAAGAAAATATCTGTAGAGTGTCTCTGTATGGTTTAGCTGGCTCTGTTACCCTTTCATTTGCTTTCTTTTCTATTTTTGAATCTTTTAATACAAACAGAATGGACTTATCCTCAGGTATCTGCCTCTTCCAAGCTGTTTTGACACCCACATTCGTCTGTCAGCAGTGTACCTTAAGGTGGTTTGCTTCTCACCTGCCTGCAATTGCTTTTCAGCAGCGAAAAGTAGATGTAGGGTCAGAGGCGGCGTAGACACGCTGATGTATTTCCCGGAGCAGGTGGAGGCTGCTGTCACACCAACCCTCTGATTTCAGGGAATGCCATACAAGGATCTCTTCACAGCCTAACTCTGAGCTCTGGTTTTGGGTGCAGTGTTAGAGTTTAATTTCTTCAGCTTTACAGACCATCTACCTTCTATTCCTTCATTCATTTTCTTTTTTCAGTCAACCAGCAGAATTTAGAGTTCAGGCTCAAAAATCCTGTGCTGCTTATTCATAGTTTAACAAATGATTGACAGCAAAACTTTTATAAAAGTTTTCGGGTTTTTTTCTTAGTGTTTATAGGTATTTCAGCACTAACAGCAAATTACTTGTAAGTGAGGGTAAAAACACGTTGGAAAAATATTATCCTCTGTTATGGGAGTTCCTTCTGAATTCCCAGCCTCTTTTGAAGCCTTCTAAACCTTTGGAGATCAGACCATTGTTACAGGTTTAGAAAGACTGTCATTTGGTAACACCCCTTCGCCCCCAACTGCTCTTTGACAGGGTCTTGGGAGATCCCAGGTGCTATCACTGCCTCAGAACACAACTGCTAGAATCCATATGTATCCAGCTAAAATTACTGCAAGACTTTAGCTCTAACGAGGATGATCTATTCCTTACTTTTAAACAGCTTCCCTCCTTTCCTTTGAAAGTCTTGATTATTTTTTTTTTCCTCCCCACTTATCTCTTCTATGAACTTTAGTGACTGTGTGGAATGTGCTGGGTGGTGGATAAAGATAGCATACAAATTAAATAAAGGGGGTGGGAGGGGGGTGAAATCCAGAGATTAGATCTTTTGGAGTCATGTAAATATTTAGTTCCCGTGTTACAGACACTACAAACCCAGTTTGAACAGCCTGCAGCATTACACCCTACACATTTTGTAATTTGAGTCCTTTCTGAAGGCAATAAATTACAGAAGGAATGCAGTAACTGTTCCTGTTATTTGTTTAAAATGTGTCATCCTTTCTAATTTATTGAGGGTAAAATTCACGTGAATGTCTCCTGCTTCAAATTTTTTATGATTAGGCATATGTATTGTATGTAATGAGTTTTAAAATAATTTTAAAACAAAATAACTTAAAAATTACTGTTAGAGCATCAAACTATCTTCCCTGGGAATGGGAAAGACTACAAACTCCATCCATTCAGCATAGCTTAAAAAAAAAAAAAGATAAGCTGAGCCGAAGCCACATAAAAACATGCACAAATAAATTATACCTGTTGATTGTAAGAAATTTGCTTAGTTGAAATGTAACGTATCAACAGTCTGACTCATCAGATGCAGTGAGATTATTATGGTCATGGTTTTATAGTTCAGAGGGTTTGTGTATATTTATGTATCGATATGTATATATATACATAGTTATATGTGTGTATGTATAATGCATGCTTACTGAGCTGCTCCCTGAATAAGACCATAATTTTGCTTTGGAGGGTGTATGTGTGTTTAGCGTACATAGTTCCTTCCCCCCCCCCACCTTATATATATATATGTTGCAGACAAGCTACATACCCATGTAGTAGGTATGTGGATGTAATGTATATATATCACATACAAAATCTCTTAAGATGTATGGGAAGACATGAATTAAAATGTCACAATTTATTTTCCCAGTTTCTTTCTTCCCTTCTTACTTCTCCAGCTGCTTCAATATCTGGAAAGTGGCAAAATTATCCATGGTGGGAATTTCCCCACTGTGAGAGATCTATCAAGAGTAGTAGCTAATGCAATACCATTTTCTAATCTCTATGTCAAATGGTGCAGATAGAACATAAAACATCCCAATATTTACAGTGAGGAGATAGTCCCTTGGATCTCATATAATTTGTCTTCCAGGTTGCTCTAAACCCTGTCATGTCCATAACCAACAAAAATGAACCAGAAAAATCAAGACTGGTAATTATATCTTCTGTTGTGAACTTTCTTCTCATGTCTGTTTTAGCCATCAGTATCTGAGTTTGCAGACAATAAACATCAGGAAAAAATATTTGAAGTTGTCAGATCATACTGTATCACCTGCACCAGCAAGGTCAGCTCTGAATGTTGTCCGTATCTTCCACTGTGTATTAATGGTTTCCTCCAGGCTTCATTTACTCAGATAAATCCCTCTGTGGATGTGCTCCTGAGGACCCGTTTCTGCTCTTGATAACCTGCCACAAATCAGAAGCACAATCAAGGCCAGGTAAAATGCCACTGGGGATTACTGATGGTTAGTTAATGTGGTGACCCGAAACCTCCCAGCTGTGCACACAGATCATCTGTCCTCCACCCCATGGGTTTGTTACCCTGTTTGTGGTATCTTATTCTGGAAAGAAAAGCTCACAGAGACAGGGGCCGTCTTTATTTGCACAAGGGCCTTGGGATACTGCCGTGAGGCAACTAACCAGCAGCTGAGCTGGTCTGTGTGGTGAACTGGGGCATGAGCTCACAGCAGCCTGGGGGGTGCAGGTTTTCCCTCTTGCAAGGCAGCCCCGGAGCTGGGGACTGGAGCTCACCTGGAAGCCTGGAAAGCCGAGGAACAAAATCTTTTTTTTTTTATTTTTTTATTTTTATATATAATTTTCTGTAGGTAATGCAAGGTTCTGCAGGAGCTTTGGATACCTTGCCTCAGCCAAGGCTGTTTCATCTGGGTTAATGAAAGCAAGGCGCTAACGTAATCCCCCTGGAAAGTTAGGAAGGAAAAAAAGAGAGAGGAAGGAGGAAAAGAGTCTGGGTCTTCTGAAGTTTGAGATGGTGTGAATCATCTGCTGCTGAGCTCATGGCAGGACGCAGTCACCCGCTTAGGTGGGGTTGAGTCCGGTCAGCAGCAAAGCAAAGAGCAGGAACAAGTACAAAAGCTGGGCCAGCGGCTGCTGGGATGAAAAAGAGTTTGCAATTAAGAGGTTAAAATGCTAACCTGGCCATGGGAGGGGGGTAATCCCTGCTGTGAACCTGTTTTACAAGTCACCTCAGACAAAAAACAAAAAGCCTTTCTGAGGGGCAGAGAGCAAAAATGAGTGTGTAGAAGTTTTTCAGAGCTGGAGCTTTTGAGCACGCCTTTAGAAAATTAGCTGGAAGGTGTTTGCTGCAGATTTCTTTTATTGTTGACTAGGAAATACAGTGGGAAATGTGGAAGGGTCGGCAACAGCTCTAGTGTTTCAGCCAGTGCTCCACGAAGAAGAAATTTGTTGGCAAATTAAATTAGATTTCCAACAATTTAAAAAAAATCCAAAGAATACACCCTTCCAGTGCCTGCGCAAGGCTGCGTGCCTAGAAAATGGTGGCTGAGGTTTTTTTTGTTATGTTCAGTTAGGTCTGAACATGACAGGTAACTCTGGCATCTGGGCAGGTGTGGTTAAGGTTACCATGGAGATCCATGATGTCATGCTTGATAGAGCATGTCAAGACAGCTAATCTAACATGTAGATGTGCAGAAAGTCCCATAGGCCAGAACTAAGCTTTATGCAAATAACAAAGTTACGCTGCGAAAGGGCGAAAGAAAATACAACTGAGATATGGCGTGCGCTTTACCTGGCAGCTTGAAAGGATTGTTACAGGCTTCATCATAAATTAAAACTTTTGGAACTAAAGGAAGAGTATTTCAGACCATCTCTGGCCTCACCTGTGGAATCTCGCATTTCGGTAAATAAGCCTCTTTCTCTCTCTGCCCTTGCTGTAAAAAAATGCTTTTGAAATTGTGGAGTTTGCCTCACCACGTTGTTCCTCCTGGCAGCGGGGCTGAGTCAATAAAGTGAGTTTTCTGGCATGGCATGTTCCCTTTTCTCTTTCGAAAATGAGTTCTTTATTGAATGAACTGAGAATTTGGAATTTTTTGAAAGGCATTGTAATGTATTGTGTTGATTATATGAATCATGCTGAAAAAATGTCCTAGGTAGTGTTTTGGAAGAGAAACTAAGAATGGAGACACTGTATTTATTTGTAGATTATTGCCAGATGTCTCTCCTTTAACTGTTAAAATAGAACCCTAAAATTATAACAGCATTTATTCCAGCATATCTCAAAACATACTGAGGCCTTTTTTTTTTTTCTTTAATGAATCATAGTATCAGTCGGTTGAACAGACTTTGAGTATGTGCTTCGACACCATGGGGTAATGCAGGGGTATTTTTAAATAGATTTTTTTTTGTTTGGTAAATATAAGCCTATTTGGAGGTAAAAGTCCAGGAACAGAAATGCTGTTGGGACTTTTGGGTTTTAGGTATAAGCAACAGGGTGTATTTTCAATCCCTCTGGAGAGAAAGTGAAATATCTGGGTTCTTTGTTGCAATCACTTTTTTTTGTGCTTACATCAATCACAACAGATCAAGTAAACACCAGTAGGTAAGGGGTAGCCCCCCCGCTGGCACCACCATGAAACAGGAATGGGGAGCAGGTTTGGGGGGGCTACAAAGTTTAATTCGTTCAAACCACTTAGTTTGAAAAGGGATAGGTCTAGGTGGGAAAGGGTGGGGGCTTGTGGTGCTTAATGTCCGAGCTTAAAAATGGTAAAAGAGAAGAATCATAGGTTTGGTCTAATGACACCTGAGAAATGTAAACTTGAGAGAAACTAATTTCAGTTCAGTGTAAATCCTCAGTGGGATTTAGGGAATGAGGAGGCTGCAGAATCTAATTCCAGTTGAAAAAACAGTGTATAAGGGATTTCTGATGTTCTTCATTGCCTGATCAGGCAAGGTTAAATAAACATTTTTGGTAACATGTATTGATTATTGACATGAATGGTTTTGAAAGGAGTACAAAGTGAGAAATCACTAATTTTTCTTGGTCGCAGCTCTTGTGCTTTTAACTTCTAGTTATATCTTAAACCTAAGCCAGCAATGGGAATAATATAGAATTAATTTAAATTTAACCTTTTTCCCAAAGTCAGAGCATTAATTATTTAGTACTAGAATATGTGTCAAATGAACTAGCATATTTTGCATTCATTATGCTGTTGCTGGTGAATGGCATGGAATTGTGTACGGATAAATTGATTTAGTGTTAATATTGTGTGAATACTTTTCTGTTCTGTACCAGCTAAAAAAACAGAGTTAAAAAATTACATTTGATTTTAAAATGCACACAGCGTCTGTGAAGAATGTGATTTTAATCTGGATATATGTTGCTGCAGATTATTTTTACGGAGAAAATCCATTTTATTGAATTACTACTTGATTCGCATACTGCTGTATATAATGCGCCATCAAAAAATGCCTATTTTTATCTGAGAGGTCAGTGTCCTGCAGCTAGAACTTGCTGTTGTGTCAGCACAGGCTGTAGGTATTTGTGTAGGGGAAAAAAAGAGTTTCTGAAACAGTTTCAGAAGACTTATGTGAGTTCCTGCCTCATCTCTGCTGATGGGTACTATCTCCTTGCCCAAATGAGACGGTGATTCCCCCTCCTCCCTGGATGGTCATTATAAGCACAGTTCGGAAAGGGGGGACCCTCTGCAGTATCCACACGTGTCCCCTGTCTCATGTACCATCTGGTACAACAATTTATTGCTTTCCAGTGCTGCTGTATGTTAAGGTCAACTGCTCTTGCTTTGCAGTGTTAAAAGCACCTAAGGAAGTCTATGAGACTTAACATATGAAACGTGATTATAGGCTTAAATCTCTGCTGGAATCTGAGCCCTTCGCTTTTGTTTATGGAAGGACATGAGATGACATGTCCATTTGTTTTGAGTTGAAACATGCTTTTTAGTCCCCAGATAATGCTGTGATTGTGAGATATTTATAGATAACTTGATAGATAAATGAACAAAGAGCTAGCTCATTAGCAATGTAAAGTGAATTTATGTTGTATTGACTATAAGTCAAAATGTTGAAGAAGAATATTCCTAGTAGAATGTCTCAGTGGAAAGTCTTTCAATTTTACCCTTTACTTTAAAAATGTAAGGCAATATATTTAGGTACATGTTAAACTATTAGCTGTAAGGTATCTGTGGAAGTCAGTGGAGTTTAACTAGAGTATTAATACTTGCTTTGATAAACCTAAGTCTTTTCAGTTACATCTACCAGTTAAAAGTAATTTTGAAAAGCTGTTCTTTGAAAAAAGCAAACAAAGTAAAGGTGCAAAAAGGCTAATAAAGCAATTCCTTTTCTTTTTCTTTCCCTCCCCTCTATGCAGACCGCACACCGGTGTAGTTACTTTGCCCCAACAGGATTAGTAACTTTCCTTCTGTGGCAACGCCTCTGCATTATAAGTAGCGTGAATTGTTTTTAAGTCAGAAGTCCCAGGTAGCTGTTACGTCCTTATCTTTGTTCATGTGAGTTCTGTACGTGTATTTTTTTAATCCTAATTTTATGACAAAGAAAAGTATTTTTAGATTACTTTGTATCCAGCTGACTGGATAAATGCCCACAGTAATCTCATCTCAGACTTTGGTATCGCTTAAAGCAGAGTTCAGGCAGCTGAATTCAAGAGAGTTGCCCATGGAAACCTCTCCCAGTTACTCTAGACACCTGAGATGCCCTACATTTCAGAAATTTAAAAATATCTTGAGGCATTTACAGATGTGTTTTTGCATATACTCAGTTTAGTACTGGCACTTTTTGGGTTGCCTCTGTAGATGACTACCAAAATCTGCATGAAGCAGTCAGCGGGGCCTCATTTGGTGGATGGACTCAGTGCAGAACTAACTCCTTCAGCAGTGGTGGAGAGGAGAGCCTGTGTCCTGTGCAGTGGCCTGTCAGTGACCATCTCTGTGGTAGAGGCACCTCCTGCCTTCTCTGATCCTGTGGCTGATGTCCTCCTTCCTCTGGGGACACTTGGAGGTTTTTGGGACAGGCAAACCCTACGTTTTCCCATTTGAAGTTGAGCCACTGGGCAAAGACATTCTATAGGGTTTGACCTCCATAGCCTTATGACTCGTCCCTCAGGCCTGCTGCTGAATAATGAACCCCATCACACTACTGCAGAATTGAGCTCCTCTCTTCACACTCTTCCTGCCCACGTGGACCTTGTGGTCCTTTCTTCTCAGCAGCAAAGTTTCAGGAGTCAGTGATGGAAAACCCTGGCCTTATGTGGTTGTGGCCTGGTTATCAAGGTTCTCTGCCCAGAGATGTAGCTGTTGAATGTCCTCCAGGTTTAGACTTAGCTAAATCTCCTTCTTCTATACAAATGCTGCAGAGGGAGATTGGTGTATGAAGGGTGCTTTGGTACTGTTTCCTCTTCCAACTTTTCTTTTAATCTGAAGTACCACAAGTTGCTGTGCTTCATGCCCCTCTCAGGGGTAAACAGCATGGTAGATGTTCTCAGAGTACCATTCTAGATAAGGCAACCCCAAAGTTCATTTCAAGCCTTTTATTCACTTACGAGAGCACAAGAAGTTTGTGACAGAAGTTAAAGTGAGGCCCTTGTCTACAGACATCTTTCCCTGTGCTGTTTTTGAATAGGTGTTCTCTCTCATTTGAAGTTCTGGAGGTGTGTTACGGAAGATGGGAGGATTGCTTGTTTGGCAGATGAGACGCATCACAGACAGGCAAAGGTGTTAGGTGAGGGGTACAGACCGTGCTGATTGTAGAGCTGAAGTTATGGTGTAGCTTCCCTGATCACTGGTCAGGGGTTCCTTCTGTAGCCTGTGATTAGCCTCGATATTTATGAATATTTGCTGTGTCTCAAGATCATTTGCCTGCAAATGGTTTTGAATGTGTTTTGGTTGCTCTCTTTTCAGATGCATAGTCCTGTTAGCTTCCCACTGGGAACATTTTTGTGCTCTTTGCCCATCGTCATTTGGAGGGGAGCACATATTTATGTCAGTCATTAACAAAGTAAATGCACCTCTGGAGATTGCTGCTGTATTACAGCATTTTTCAGTTTATTTTCTAACAAAGGCAGATTGCACCTAAATCACCTGATTAACTGGCTTGGTTTAACCATCATATCTGGGATTTAAATCTTCTTTCTGGACTCAAATAAGAGAAGAAGAGTAAATAAGGCAAGCAAATATCTTAGAACATATATTCCAATTTCTTTCCTCTTCAAAAGGGTTGAGTACACCAGGAGACACATCAGGCCAACACAGGGACTTTTGGTTGGATGAGATTGTTTTGAAGGGTCCTTTTTTGGTTTTGTGGGGTTTTTTGGTCATTAGTAACTTTTTTACTGCTGCATTTTGTGTATGTGCTCTTGTGTTGTGGGTTGTAGTGATTCCATTCATTCACTAGGAGATTGCTGCAGTAGTAAACACCGAGTGTTTTCATTTGTTTAAGTTTAGGGAAGTGCATGCACTGCCATAGGTGCACTTCACTTAAAAAAATTAACCTAAAAATCTAAATTAGTTGTTAAAGAAAGGAATAGGGAACCTATTATTTTAGGTTATGTTTGAAATCCAGAAAGACTAATAAATTATTTTTTTCACCATGGCTTCTGCCATGGCTTCTTAGGGAGGTTCTTAGAACCTCTCAGCAGGTGGATGTTGGATAATAGGCCATGTGCACCATGTGAGTTATGATCTTTAGTAGTTATATATGATTTTGTACCACATCTTGAGATTTATTTTATCTGCCAAAGCTATGTTCATGCTAGTTGTACAACTGGATCTTCTTGGTACTTGTATGAATGTCCATGTCTGGTTTTGATTGCTAAATTCTTGACTGTGTTAATGTCATGACTGTAAATTCCAGAGGTCAGCTAAGTTCTAAGAATATTTCAGCCTCTAAGGGGTTTCCATTTCTTATATATATATTTACATATAGATATACATTTAATAGATTGTCTCCATGCTCTTGCATTGATTTCATTCAAAACAGAAAAACAAATTGCAATTCAATTTCAGTCGAAGTTAAGTATTTTTTCATCCTGGAGGGAGACATCTGTCTTCCAAGGAAGGAGAAAGGCAGCAAGAGGAAGAAGTTAACAGTGAAAAAACAGAGCATTACAGCATTTTTTGTATCTGAAAGAAGTTAAGTCTGATTTTAAATTTTACATGATACATTCACTTCCAGTTACACTTACTGCCAGATGAATAAGCAGAGACTTTTCCAAATTGCACCTATTTTGTGTGTATGTGGGTGTCTAAAGTCTGGAAACGGACCTGCTGGCAATGGCTATGTATGAGCTTTGGGCTTTCTTCCACGTTGCTTTGAAAGCATAATTTTAGCTGCATTTATTCATTTGTAGCCCTGTTTTTAGTAGCACAACATACCATACATCAGACTTTTGTAATTAGTAATAAATTATTCACAGAAGGAACGAATATTTGACGTTGATTAGAAAAAGTAATAGGAAATGTCAATTATTTCTCACTGGCTGAATAAATAAATAGTTGAAAGACATTGGCTGGTTGATTTAACAGTAAATATTGTTTGGAAGGAAGAAGAATTATTCAGCATAATGTAAAAAAAAAAATCTTCAAAAGATGTTACACATGTAACATAAGCACTTCCATTAAAAATGTGTACCTGAAAAGCTAGGACATTTATTTTATTTCCTATAGATTTTTTTTTTTTTTTTTGTTACAGAGAAATGATCATTTCAGTAAATTCTTGATCTAGGTTATATTATTCCCTAAGAGACTTTAAAAAGGCCAAGCAAACCTCCAAAACCTCACGGATATTGTATACAAATTTCACTCTTTCATTATGCATATCATGTATTCATTTTTTAAAAAGCTATTTCATATTAAAATTGCTTAATAACTTTGCATTAACAAGGCAGTATTATGTCAACATCCACTACCCAGGCGTATGGGAGAACCTCTTTTCCTCGCACTTAGACCGGAATCACCGTGTTACTGCATGTATTGTGATTTGGCAGTATTCTGAGTATTTTTACTAAGGATTGCTGTTGATTCAATTGGTTTTCAGTGGCTAATCCAAGCTGCCACCTTTTTCGCCTAATCCCAGTGCTGGGGGAACAGGCAGGATGGTGCCTTCTGCCAGCCCGTGACATATTCCTGTGTGGGTGAGTGGGGCTGAGAAAGGTTTCTGTGCTAAGCAGCCCTGGGAGGGGACTCTCTGGTTTACCGCAGGCAATTAGTTGGTGTCTGTCGCTGGAGAATTTAAATGAAAACATGCGATAGAGACCACATCAAAATCTTTCGGGAAATCAGTGGAGAACTTCTCCCTTCTGAATATCACAAAAGGGTGGGGTGGGACAGAGCGAGAGAGAGCAGATCACAAAATGTTTTTCTTGGCCCTCCTGGCGCCTGGTATCGATGTCAATAAAAACGCTCCTGCTGACCGGAGTACAGACGGCTCGGACCCCTAGCAGGCTGTCTGATGGACGCACTCTTCCCCTGACATGAGATGCAAGTGTTTAAATTCTGGCTGATGTGTACTTCCCCTCTGTTTTATTTTTACCGAGTGTTTTCCGCACCGGAGGCAGTGGCAGGTGCCATCTGTCCGTCTGTCCATCCGTCCTGTGCGGGCAGGTCCTGCAGGCACCTGCTGCTGATGCTGTGCCCTGGAACGCCTGGCTCTCGCAGCTCCCTCTCACCCGGCAGCTGATGGGCGCTGCTTCCAAGGCAGGGCTCCTGGCCACCGCTTTCTAATCCAGTCCCGAACAACTGGGTTAATCCCATACCGTGCCTGTGACCCTACTGCAAGTAGGAGTCATGTTTCTTCCCAATGTTGATGAATAGCTTTCAGTAATGCTGGAACACTGTGGAGGTCGCAGGTGATTCGTGGTTGTTCCTGTAGCTTCATTCCACAAAAGATTTCACCATAGTGTTAAGCATTTGTATTACTTTGGTCGTGCTTTTTGCATGTCTTTTTGCAGTGCATCTTTTACCTTCTTTTTTCGTTGCTAAATCATGACCTGGTCTCGGGTATTAGTCCTGTCACAAAAGGGTAGTTGTAGCCCATGTGAAAATGTGTATTTGTTCAATCCCCACCCGTATGCAAGCATGCAACCATGAGAAACCAGTATTTTTTATATGTGAGTCATTCATACACCCGGATGCGTAACAAAATTTCACATCAAGTGCAGCTCTGCATATGCACACCTGTGGAAAATCTGCACTGGGAGGAAGAGGACTTGTGTGGCTCCTGGTTCCATTGCTCTATGTTGGTTGCAGTCTGCAACTGAGGGGATGGATTTTGAGGAGGAGGTAGCCACTCATGCTCCCATGGCACAATCGAGAAGAAAAAGGAGCCTCTCAGCTCTTTGCTGCTCCTCTGGAGCCTCTTCTGCCAGCCAGGTACAGCTCTGATGAAGAGCCAGGGCTTTCCTCTGTGGGGCTTGTGTAAAAGTTAATGGAAGTTATTGAACAGACCAATCTTCTCAAAAGACTGCTCTCTGTAAGAAAGAATGTTTGTAAGTCTTCATTAATGTTATCCTATTGTCTATATGTGTTTCTAGGTTGATTCTGAAAGGCAAAAAAAAAATTATGTAGGTTACTACAGTAGTTATCAAATGTTCCTACGAGGGAGACTGACAGTCTATGGAAGAAAGGCTTCCCTTGAACCATGTTAAAATACAATTTGATTTCATCTCATGGTTTCAAAATTTGTCACATGCTGTTCAAAACCAAGATGCTTTCTTCTCTAATTGTAGGCAGTATTTATATGTAAGTTTTAATCTATTTATTAGAAGTCTTACGGGACTCTGGAGTAACTGCTACTTTGTGGGCCTCTTCTGAATTGAAGGGGTCAGAAAACAGTAGACCTCTACTCTGAAGATACTTGGACAGCAAAGATGAGTGAGCTGCTTTTTTACCCATGTTGTCTTCTGCTTCTGGTGTAGTATTTTGGGTTTGTGAAGTATCTTTTTCTCGTGCTGTGACAGCAGGTATTGCTTTGTTTTGAAGAAACTGAACTCACAAGTTCAGTCTTGTTTCTGCATGACTTAAACCTGTCTCAGAGATATTATTTTGCCAGGAATAGTTCCACTTATAATATATTAGACAGATTTCTTTGTGACAGTGTTACATAGGCAAAGCCAGCTTGGAATTTAGTGAAACTTTTAATAGTCTATAAAAGGAGAACTGAGGAAATTAAAAAAAAGTACTAAAACAGGTACTTGTGAGATGCTTCTCGTGTTGGGTTGAGGTTTTCTTAATGTACTTTTGTGGATTTCTCACAATACCTATTAGTATTTTATTAACAGAGAGAGAAGGGCTTGGGCTTTTTGTGATATATCACAGCTATGTGAATTTAGTTGTAGAAACTGGGGCAAGTAATTCTGAATTGATACCAAAAAGATTTTCTGTTTAAGGTGATCATTGTCTGTGAAGACTGGTTTTCCTAAGGAGATGTATGACCTTTCAGATTAGATTTACTTGCTGTGTAGCATTTTAAACATGCCAGACTAAAACTAATGCGGGGTAAAACCTACAGATGTATTGAGTCGCCTGGCAAAACAAGAGCAGCTTAGATAACCATTCAGTAGCTTATTGTGGTAAGATAAACGTGGAATTCTAGGTATTTTCTACAATAAAAGAACTCATGTGTTCTTTTGATCTGTGCTTTCTGCTGCCTCCTGTCATACTTCCCTGGATACTGCTAAAATGTCTATGCTTCTGTCATTGTCTTCCCCGCTCCCCTCCCCTTTTTTTTTTATTTTAGGATCACACTCTTAGATTTTTGAGAGCAAAATAGCTTTTCTAAATTCTAACTTCCACTGAAAAAAGCAGTCAGACAAAAGTTATCAAGCCTTTCAAGAGAGGTTTGTCTAACCACTGCTGGTTTTTTTTTTTTTTTTTGGCTTATCTTCTCTGCGGTTTGAAAACTTTCTTGAATGTCTGGGTTCCGTGATCTTTCAGAGGTCTTTTAAAATGCAGTCATAATTTCAAAATGTTCAGTCTGCCTTCCAATAGTTTCACTGGAGGTGAAGGTGATGAGGTAGTTTTACTTACCTCAATGTATGGCAAGGACCTATGTTTGGAAACATAAGCTTACATATCATTTTACTGCTCATTTAACTAAAACAGCTGGCCTGATTTCATACTGATAGCTCTTCCAGCCCAGAAAATTACCTGTATTTGTTCACCCAAATTCAGCAAAGTAACTTGAGTCTGGCAGCACCCTGTTGCAATAGGCAGATTATTTTATCTGAAATATAAGGGAGAGGGAAAGTTGAATAAGAGTTATGTGGGGAAGAAAAGCCTTGATTAGCCATTGAAAATGATTTCCCTTTTAAATCAGAGGCTGATAGTTTAGGAGCCTTTCCTGATTGCAGACATGGCACCAGCACGCCTTGAGTCACCTCTAGGTGTGTTGGGTGTTGCACTGAAGAGCAGAACCATTAAAATCCTTGTGAAAACTGATGACCAGGTTACCAGTGTATTGTGATATTGTCCTCAACAAGGCCACATAGTTTGTCTTTTACGTGTCTAGACTGCCTTGGTTCACAAATAAAGGGAGAATTTCCAATTTTCTTGTGAATACCTGAGAAAGGTAAGTACTTATAACATTGCTTTGCTGTTTGATCATTTGACATTTCAGGCACCAAGAAACATTGCAAAGAACAAATCTGCCCAGCCTCACAACCCATGCGGTATCTCTTATCTCTCCTGTCACTTTGTTATCATCTAAGAGGGGGATCCACCAGTTGTTTCTCATCTCAGCCTCTGCTTCAGACACACATTAGGCATGATGCTCAGATATCCCCCATGGAAGTGAAGTTGGTTGTCAGCAGTGTAATAAACACATCCTTTTCTTCCACTGCCTTTCCTAAAAGCACCATGTCAATATGTGACAAGGTAGATGGTGTGTAATAACCAAGCTCTTCCTACTGGAAGGTCTCAATAACTAGGAGTATACAAACATCAAACTGACTTCATTGTCCTGTATGGATGTTTGGGTTAACTGCTGTTCATAGCATCTGATTAAATAGTTAATGCAAGTGCTGTTTTCAGCAGTTTTTGGGGTTTTTTTTTTTGACTGATAATATGATTGCAATTTGCTTCTGTAAGCCCAAAGTGCACTGATTGGAAGAAAAGTGGTGCTGAGATCTAGCGACATTGTGGGAGCTGTAATTCTTTTCCTCAGTCTAATCTAAAAAGACATAATCGAAACAAGTTAATAATTTATCATATTGGAAAATTTCTTAAATAAATACTGTACTATGAGCCCTGTTTAACTTGAAGGAGAGCAGCTTCTGTATCTTCACTTAAAAGAGGGAGATATTTGATTTTATCAGTAGAGCTATTTCTTTTCTGCCAGATTGTGCTGGTCAGAAAGGATAAGGGGTAAGATCACAAGCCGTGTAACAGGGCCTTTCTCCCTGATTTAATAATTAGCAGCCTGAGAGTTAACAGGACAAAACATGTATTTGTTTCTCTGACACACTGCTGTGCTACTGCACATGAAAGCAGTGCAGGCTTAATCTAAGCAGTTTTATACAATTTGAATTAATCCAACCATTAAGAACAAGCTCATTGTTTAAAGATTTGCAGATACTGTTTCCCAGGCCAAGAAACTTCTCTGAGCTTTGTTCAACCACAGTCTTAGATAAACAAAATGGAAGCAAACTATGATGCAGTTGTTTTGCTTTTTCTTTCTTTTGCAGGGTATTTGTTTGTCTTCCCTCCTGCAGGCTGCCACAGAAGCATTTGTAGAGTACAGTGACCTTTACAGAAAGCACTTACTAGTAAGTGCTTAGGTATCACTGCCTTGGTAGCTGGAGAGACAAGATTATTGTAGCATCCAGGAAATTATCTAAAGGATGAAATATCAAAAAGATAGAGATTCCTCCCAACCTCAATCCCTTGTAGAGGAGCCAGAGGTGTATTAGCCTCTGGCATGGCTGGACCATAGGAACAGGTCAGCTGGTGTGGTTTCAGTCATGGGAAATAGCTGTGGTACCACCTAGGGGGGATACTGTGGGAACTAGAATAGTGATACCAGCATAGTTTCTATTCCTTCTGGAAAGCTGAAATCAAGAACGTGATTTACCTGCAGACACAGGTAGGAGATGGCTATTGTCTGGATGATTTCCAAAGGGGGTTTTAAGGAGAACAGTCAGGGTGCCTCAAGACTTGCTGCCCCCTGGGACTAGCAGATGGAGAAGTAAGTGACATTTAACATTTGAAGAAGTCCATGAATTGCTCCAAAGATCAGTAATAAAGTGCTCTCGTCCTGGTTTGACAGCTTGAGTTTAACAAAACTTTGAGTTTGGTTGCTCAACCTTGTTTTATATTTTTTGTAAATTTGTGATGAAATTAATTAATTTGCGAGGAACTAAATATATCTGGAAGTTAAAATATTCCATATAGAAGAATGTTAAACGTGGTCGCCTCTTGAAACAGTTGTTGGGAATATGTTAACAGGAAGCCTTTATAGAATTGCAGCTTTTTATTGGGATCTGTATTTTGGTGAAGAAATTCACTCTGCTTAGGTTGCCAAACAATTGCATTGCAATCTTTTGCTATAAGTGTTTGACATACTGTCCTGTCAGGTACACGGTATCTTATTACAAATTCAGACTGTATCCCAGCCTCGGAGAGTTTATTTTAATATGAGATTAGATTTTATTTTCTGAATATTTCATCATCAAAATACACCCCAAAAAAGGTTGGCAAGAAATTCTTTAAAGATGGTAAGAGAGACAAGCGTTAGAATGGTAACTTTACAAAGAAAGTTACAAATAAAACAGACAAGGAGATATTTTAGTCAGAAGCATGTGCCCCACACACAGTTCTTCTGTGGCCAAACCTGCTGTTGGTGGTGTGGAAGCACAGAGCTGCCTGCAGAGTCACTTTGTGGTGGTCAGGAGACAATTAATGAGCACAAGCATGGTGTAAATACAAGTATTAACGGGTGTTCGATACGCTGCAGTACTACGCGGATCAAACTTTTCACACACAGGAACTTAAAGGAAGATACTGAGTTGGTATTGAGAGAACTAGCAGTGGCATTACAAACCTACAAGACCAAACGATTTTGTAAGCTATTGCCATAGTTTTTGAAAACTTTAATAGAGGATGAATTTGAATGCATTTGAGCAAGCATGTGATCATGTGTCATGGCAGTCTTAAGTTGGAAATGGACCTCTGAACACCATCTGAACTGCTGTAGAAAGCAGAGATTTAGGTTAGGTTATCCACGTCCTGTCAAGCTGAGTCTTGAATATTCCTGGTGAAGGAGATTCCACTACTTTTCCATACAACGTACTGCAATTTTCTGTTGTTGTTACAGTGAAGTTTGGTTTTTCCTTATAGCCAGATAAAATTTCCAGGAATGGGTTAAGCTCTACCCTGGAAAATGCTAAGTCTGGAAGGGATGTAAGGATCTTTGCGACAAGAATTCCTAGTATGATGCTATTGTAAAAGGTGAAGGAGCTATTTTCCATGAAGAGACTGGTTAGGACTGAAGAATAGTCTTACCTCTGGATGAGCACTGTGATAAGAATGCATGATGTAGTTCCCAACTCAATATTGGCAAAGGGATGTTGGACCATGGGAGCATTGCAGAAGAAAGTCACCCAAAGTGGTGTGAGATCTGATGAAACTAGTTCTCTCTGAAAAGTATTATTTCTTTTAATCCATTGACCCTATCAAAATAAAGAGCCTCCTTGATTAAGAAATACAAGACTCTTGAAGCAGGAGAAAATATACTGGTTTTATATTGGCTCTTTAGAACAGCAATGAAAATCATAACACAAACTAAAGGTTATAGCTGGAGAGCTGTGCAGATTCAAATCGAGAGTAATGCACCACATTTTTCACAGTAGAAATGATTCATTATTCTGACAAATTATCAAGGGAACCAAGAGGTTCTTCATCTCTCTAAATCTTCAAACTATGACAGGTTGCTTTTCTAGCCGATATGCTTTAGTCAAACAAAAGTTACTGATGAATAGGGCTAACTGGCAGAGATTTATTGGCTCCTTCTTGGCCTTGGTTATACAACTGAGGCTCTTGGCTATTCATGCAATTTTAATGTTTCAAGGACTGTTCGTAAGGAACTGAGTTTGACCCAGCTGCTTTTGAATACAGCACTGTAATAAGGCAGCTATTTCAGAAACAGAAAATTACTTTAGTAGTTAGAAGTTTAGGTTACTTGAAAATTTAAGATACAAATAAGAGTTGTAAGTGAAATATTACAAGAAAAAGAATCAGAGTGAACTGAATTAGGGTAGAGTTAGAGTAACTAGAATTTTCCTTTTATAATTAGAGTAATAATACATATTTTCTTGGTATCCCAGTCAGGGTACCTGTATATAGGTATCATAAACAACCACAAGAAAAGCCTGAGTGATCACTGGCTCCAAACTATCCCAGACTTAAGATGTCTTTGATTCAGAAGAGTTTTCTACTTTGACAAAAACTTTTAATTTCTCCTTGGCTATTCCTTGGGAAAATTCTTGCTTGCATCAATAAAAGTTTTGGCAATGTTAGAGATCTCAGGTTTGGGTCACCCTGAAATTATTACTTTGTAAGGTACCACCAAAGTCCCCCATTGCTTCATGTACTGTCGCTTGCAAGTAATAGATCTAGTTACAGTGATTTTTTCTGAACATGGATGAAACTACAATACACCTTGAAGCAATCAAGAAATAACCCAGAACCAAATTATTTTTGGGCACTGTGGGATAAGGAAGAGACAAAATAGCCCTTCTCAGTAGCAATGTTCAACAATGCATAGAAGTGTACCTGAAAATGGGACATTGCACCGTGTTGACAGTTTTTTGCTGGCACAGGAGAATAAGAAATGCAGGAGGAAGGTGACAGAAATCAGAATGAGTTTTCTGACTGAGAATGAGGAAATTCTGTTAGGACTTGGGATAAAAGCAAGAAGAGGGCAAATGCTGTGTTTGCTAAAGTAATATGGGAAATTGCTAAGCAGAAAATAATCCTTGATAGGCTCTTAAAATAATAGCAGTATGTACAAAAAGGAAGAGAAACCATGTATTGTGTATGCAGTGCTATAGGCTTGAGACATAGCATGGATCTTGCTGAAAGGCATACACAATTTGAGAAGGGGTTAAGCAAACTCCTGCTGTGCACCAGGGCTGACTGCAGCAGGAGAAGAGCGTTGGGAACCCGGTGACGGCACTGAGTGCTGCACAAAGCTGCTGGGGCCGAGGGGCTTAATTCTAGTAGCTGGGAAGGATGCCCTGAATGGTTTACAGGTCTGTATGTCTGCGCCTGTAGAAATTAGGCTTGATTTGGTTGTGTGTAGCCCAGTTGGAGGTTGGTGTGGTGATCTTCGCTTCACTGTATGGATAGTGTGGGGTTTGGACTAATGGTTCCAGAGACCATCTGAACTGTGTCTGTCTGCTTTAAAATACATTTACGTGTGAATATGTAGCTTTCTTGAAAAACTTTCTTTATTGAAACCACCATCAAAAAATAAAGTTTTTGCAATTGTAATTTCCAATCAAATGAGGGATAAATTGGTAGTATTCTCAGTTATAAAGTTGCTATCCAGCTCTGCTTTCTTTTTGTAATGCCTTGTCTTTCCCTTTTTCTTCTTAGAACTTGCTTCCATTTTCAGCAAAACCGAATTTGTAATAAAAGCTGATAATAGCCTAAGTTTAAAAAAAAAAAAAAAAGGTTGACTCTATCCAGTTTACACTTTGTATAGTTCCAGCAGTCTATATTAATAAATATCCCATTATTGCATTAAACTGTAGCAGGCTTGACGGTAATAAGCAGAAGAACTAAATTTTCCCCATGCCTCAGGTGGAAGATGGACCTTCCAAGTCTGCGTGGGTGCCCCCGTGAAGGTTTACAATTTCACCATCAACTGCATTGGTTTTGCAAAATCAGCAGAGAATTTAATCTCCAGGCTCTTGTGCTGGTGTTTTAATGCAGAGGTGAATTTCTAAAAAAGAAATGCTGTTACCAAGAACTTAGAAAGACATTTTCCTGTTTAATTCCACACACCCTCCCCTAAAATTTCAGCCTGAATTAATTCTATTAAGAATTAAAATCAATCTCAACTCAGTGTGTACCTTTATTAACTTTAATTTGCTTGCTTTTTTTTTCTTTTTTTCTTTTTTTTTTTTTTTTTAAAAGGTCTTTCTTTTAATGGTACTTCTGGTTTTAGAAGCAGAATTTCTGTAATGCTGTGAAGGAATTTTCTTCTCATCCCAAAGCAAGAATACTCCATCCATTCCCTTGACTCTGTTGCTACTGCAGACCCAGCACAATCTCACTAACCATCCTTTCCACAAATGCTCACGCTGTACTTTGTTCCACCACTTGCTGAAGCCTCAGTTTCATCATCTCTGGAGGCTTCTGGCCGTTTAAGTATGGTGCACCCTTTCTTTCCAGAGCCTCTGCTTGTTTAGCACGGCTCTATCCTGCCATGGAGCACTGGAGTAAGGCCAACACTCGAATGCCTGCTCTGAAGTTTTTCTCTGGAATGCAACAACATTGTATATTTGAATTAACACTGTAAATTTTACATAGAAATGGTACTTCTACCCTGCTTCCTTCATAAAATTTCTAGGGTTTGCTGCCTTCCCTCCCTGTGGTGAGGCTGGAGAACGTCGGGAGGGATGGCTGTGAGAGCACAGATGAAGCTGTCAGTGGTAGGACCAGCCTGTGGATCTGTGCTGTCAGCTGAGTGTGACTGGGCAGCAGTGACCTTCAGCGTCCCTCGGATGGCCAGGGTCAGTGGTATCACCGTGTGACCTTTCCATGGGGACAGCTTTCTCCCACAGTGTTTTTGTGGAAATCTCTTGTATTCAGGCCTAGAGAGGAGGGGAGTTTTGCCCTCTGTTTGTGCTAAGGGAGTATAGTCACGGTTGCTGCCAGTGAAGCATTCTGCACAGCGTAATGCTATTTGGATAATAAGGTACTAAGGTGAGGACATCTTGAGTTCATACCACTTTTAAAGTTTATCTGATTCTTTTAAATACTGAAAATGTTACTTGAAGGAATGTCTGTGTGCTGTTGTGTTGCAAGAGAAAAACAATGACACATTTTATTTGAGACCTTGAAACTATTTTCCTCTTTCTAATAAGATTGAAATAACTTGCCTGGAAAGTTGGCAAGAGGCTGACAAACAGTTACTGTTTAAGTTAACTTATGTGATCGTTTCTGTACCTGAATTTATTTACTCAACTGTGCAGAAGGAAATCTCAACTGCGGGAAACAAATCTTAGAATGTGCTTACTTTTAATGGTTTTCCTTACTGAAAGTTGAGGAAACTCATAGTCCGGAATTAAAATGAACATCAGAATGTCACTCATTATCTTAAAAAAAACAGCCAGGAAAGCCCAGATGTATTTAACCACACCTACAATGGTATAGAATTTTAGAGAGATCTGTATTATAATATGTGGTGTTTGTTTATAATGAAGGCAGCCCTCATTGTAGAACAACAAAACCACATATTAAAATCCATTTTCTGCCTTGGTTTGCAGTCCATGCATATCCACAAGTTAGGCCTTAAAGTCATATGATAATTTGACATTGTCACACAAGGATTTTTAATGGCATATTCATGTTCCTTAAAAGTGGTGACCAGCTTTATATTCAGTTTTAACTACGTAGGAACAGTAATATCTATTACAGATATTATTTTAAGCTGTGTGAAGTGAGCTACTGCTCATTCAGCTGACGGATGATGGCATGGAGGCTTTCTCTGCAAAGTAAAAGGGAAAATAGAACAACATCTCATCCAGATAGAACTAGGCCAAAGGTAGATATTAAGGGCTATGAGCACAATGGGGACATATTTGGATAGAAAGAAGGGTGTCCACAAGCCGGCTTCAAAGACTTCTTGTCCCCAGGGAAGACAATTTTTGCCATAGCTCTTCGTCCAAGATCAATAGGTAACTCTTGAAAGTGATGTTTGTGCAGTGAGGGTTAAGGGCACTGTCCAAGCAGCCTTCCTGACACACCCATGTGAGCAAAGCACCGCAGGTGGGATTTTGACTCATTCCTCTGACGATGCAGATAAGCCATAAGCTCTGACTAGACAGCAAGAATTTCTCTAGTGAAAGGAAATTGCCAAGTGATTTAAAACCAGTATGTCCAACCCTACCCAATTTCCTACAGCAGTACTATAGGATGAAGCAGAGGGGTCATGGCCAGTGCTGTTGCTCTCTGGTGGTCCATGGCTACTGGCAGCTCCCTGGGGACAGCAGGAGCTTAGAAAGCCCATGGGCTACTTACAGTTGTGCCAGGGCTCCCAGGGCAAGGGTTTATTACAGGGGCACAGAGATAGTTACCTCCGCACTCAGCTCCCTAAATTCAGCCAGATCTGTGGTTCATGTAAGTTTAGTCATGATAATTTTAATAATACCTGAAAAGCTCAGAAATAGGTTTATGGAGGCAGAATAGTTACATTCAACAGACGCTCAAAATGGGATGAGAACAGTATATAAACCTTGGACCTAACAAGTAGGAAAATATCCTTCAGGATTTCTACTGAAAGCAGAAAAAATGAAAGGGTAATTTTGCTTTTTTTTTATTAAAAAAGAGCAAACAAAACAGATGGGAGACATCTCAGATTTGTGTGTCCCTAATGTGAAGCACCAAAGGGTATTTTTTCTGTTTTTCATTTTGAACATGGGGGTGGAGATAGATTAATGGGTTTTGGTTTAGCCTCCAGTTCTTACATGTCATGCACTTGAAAACAGTGTTTTTCTCCTGCTTTATACCAGATGTTATGCTCTGGAGAATAATTTCTTTCAATTTTTCCAAGTTCAGTGAACTGCCTTGTATTTTAATGATGTTGGTTAGGAAATGTACCAGTTCCTAACCAATGATGTACCTAAGGCTGTTTATAGACTGCAGTATGGGATCCATCACAACTGAAATGGCTTGGGAAGATGAAACTTGATCCTTTTGGACAGCTCTGTACTTCACTGAGGAGGGACAATCAAAAGAGGAACAATGACACTGATTTTTTCTACATGATGAGAAGTTGGAGAGTTTGCAGTTATTTAAACAGTTCATCAGGATTTGCATGATTTGAATGATCCCCAGGTAACTGGGGAGCACGCAGTAAGTGTAGATGGTTGATGATTTGCTTAAGATGAGTACGTTAAGGTAATTTAGATAATATTTGTGGGCATTTTTTTTTTCTGTTACAGGGATGGCTTAGTGAAATATAAATAATTTCCTGATGGATTTCTTCTGTCTTCTGTTTGTGGACAGGGCGTAGCACTAAAGCATTTCTCTGAAATTCTCCGTTTCCAAGTATTACTTCCAGCAAACTAATAGTGAGAGATCATTAACTATTACTCACTCCATTACACTTTTCCCTTTGTTTTGCAACACGCTTCTCTGCTTGCTCCTTTCATTTTCTTTTATGCACCCGTTAAGCCTTGAACAAGCTGATTGAATAAGTTTGTCCCTTAAGATTTTCTGCCTTTAAATCCCTATTGCAGACGGCACATTCCTCTGTGAGATACGTGCGTACCATGGCATCTTTGTGGACTAACTCAGTGCAGCTGCATGACTAGTTACTGCAAGCAATCTCACTAATTAATAGAGGCTCCCCTTAGGGAGTGGAATCTACAGTTCAGTACTCACCCTGAAGGAGTTTTCTAAAATGGATCAGGTGGTCTGTCTTAAAAATGCCCACTGATTTTTAAGGGAACAGAGAGTGACAAGCTCAGTTGTGGGAATCTGTAGTGTAGGTGTCCCGGGTTAGGGAAGTTCAGTGTTGGAATAATTTTGTCTTCTAAAATATGTTAGTTAGTGGAGTTAGTGCATTGTCATCCTTTTCTCCTTAATGTTTGAACTCTGCAGGGAAGGGGCCATCTAACTTCTTGTTTGTCCAGTGTTTATTGCATAGTGGATACTGTCGTAATGTTAGTTAATTAGGGTAGTAACAATTTTTAGACCTTGGGGTCAAGTCTCACAAAACCAGAGGTGTTAATGGGCAACGTAAGGGCTGCAAATCTCAGTTCAAAATTCAGAATTCTTAGTACAGGATCCTGTCGCTGTTTCATGAAAACTATTGAGATACTTGGGGATCTTTTAGGTAAATTATAGTTTTTAAACAGCTGCATCAATCAGGTTACAAATAGAAATCATAAAGCATTGTGAAATGGTACGTTTCCTTTATGTAACAACACCATTGTGGCAGCAGTTCAAAAACCAGTAGAAGGAAGAAACAAAATATGGTTGGGTAGTTCAAATATGAGGATATATAAAATGTCACACAGGGCATAGAATCAAATAGTAGCTGGGAAGGATGCCAGAAAGACTTATGGTTTCAGTTCAGAAGTGCTTTTAGTTACAAGTTGGTTTTTTTTGAGTTGAAGTACTGTTTTTTACTCCTATGGCCTTTCCTTCAAGGGCTTCTCATGTAGTTGTTTATTAGTAAACAGCTGCATGCAATGAGAGATTATTACTTTATAGCCATGGTGGTTTCTGCTAGATGTGTTTGTTGATTGAGGACTGGTTGCACTACTGTTTGTTCTAATGTAATCCAGATAAAAACATGTAAGTATTCTTAAACTGGGCAGATATTTTGCAGAAAAGCTACTTAAAGACCAGATAACAACCAAGATTATACATAGAATTTTTGACCTTTAAAAATCCTTAAAGTAAAATAACTCGTGAAAGTGAATGAAATATACATGCTCATATGAAAGCTTTTACATATATATAATATATAATTACTATGTTATCTGCCTATGTATTAGGTGTGTATATATATGTGTATAAAAGTAAAGATTATTACAAGCATTTATTGAGCTCTGCCTATGAGATATGTGCTTGAGAAAACTGTGAAGTGTGATACTTGCTTGATATTTAGGTACAACAGTATCAGAATTACTGTTGTTGTCCAGACTATTTAAACTTGTGTGTTCAAACTATTTAAAAGGTGGAATTTGAGATTGAAATTTATGATATTCAAATAATTAATGTAGTAGCCACTCTCTTGTCAAAAAACTGAGGCCAGGTAATTGTAGTTGTACCTGATACAAGTTGGTCTTTAAATTGGGATGGTTTTTTCTAGTGTAGAGTCACAAGGGGATTGAAATCTGGGATTAACGTTTTCTATAGACTTGAAGTTTGCTAAACAAATTAAAGATGCTAAGCTACGATGTTACTCATGTTGGTCATCTGAGTACATTTTCACAGTTTTGAATAATCCAGAAAATAATGTCTCTATGATGTGGGAAATACAGAAACAGGTCATCATCTACCACTATAAATTCATGTGGCATCTGTGGTACGTGCAGTTCAGGTCTCTCCAACACCAAAAAGGTGTAACAGAACTTGGGAACAAGGTTTGGAGAACACCAGTGATCAAAGTTAGGGTGTGGCTCTAGGGGTAAATCAGCACAGTAAGAAATAAGATGACTGAGAGGGGAGGAAGAATAGACAGGTTATACAGCTGCAAATTTCTAGGGACTGGGAGAGAGTTTGGGGGAAGCATCACTATTTGCATTCTTGTTCTTGAGCTCTTCCCTGGGTATCTAGTTCAAGATGGTGGTGGAAACAGGTTACTGGAATAGGTGGACCTTTGGTCTGGTCCTTCTTTTCCTGAACTGATCTCTAGGTAATACCTGGGTGGCTAGGATAAAGTACAATGTAACTCCAGGAGAAGGACTGGGGAGAAAAGGGAGGACTTTGCATTTGAGTCCCCTGCTGTAAGCACTGAGCCCAAAACATCTCCATCTCTCCAAATCTCACCAGACTGCCTTTCTCCAACTTCTCACCAATATCCTGCTTCAAGTAGTTTTCCTTCTCCCCAGAAGACTGTTGTTTCCTGTCAGTGTTTTCTTCTCTGGCATGCTACTGTTTGAACTGTTTCGTGAGGGTGCTTTGACCGTCTGTTTTCGTGTCTTGGACAAGCACTTTTTCCTTATTTTTCAGTAGCTGGTCTGCAATACAAATGAAATCCTCTTAGCATGCAGCCAGCTTGCTCTGTTCAAAGTATGAAAGTTGGAAGAGTGGGAAGCGGGAGTGTCTTGTTGAAAATCTTCCAGTCCCATTCATACTTGTGTCTTGCTAAGTTACACTGTCACCTACTTAGTGACATGCAGCTTGTATCATTTTACATACGAGCTTTGACTTTGCCCTGCTAAATTGAGCTTGAACTTGTGAGACTTAAATGTCAGAAGGCTAGAGCAGGTCAGAGCAGTAGAAAAGCATAACTTTGTTGGCCATACTATTAGATTTGTGCTCTACTATATGTAGCTGCTGTTGACTTCAAGGAAACACTACTGACTAAGAATTTGCACTTTGTCTTGAAGAAATTGTGCAAGTGATAAATGAAATCATTAGACAGACGGCTTAGAGAAAAAAATTCCTTTTATTTCAGTTTATTTATCCTCTTGCTGACATTTATTGTACATTTGGTCAATATTTCATCTCTTGGCTGCTTTGGTGGGGTTTTTTTCCAGAAGAAAATATAACTGTAAATCCACAGCAGTAATAGGTAACCCATTAGTCTTAAACTACTTTTCTTTTGTTGACATCTTTTGAAAGAGAAGTACTGACTTAGAGAAGGGCCTGTATTTGCAGAAGTAGTTACAAATGCAATTTAGGATAAGTTAACATTTCTTAATATACATCTTTAATAGGATTCAACAGTCTGACTTCTGTTTCTCTCCTAAGAATGCAAACATACACAATAGAAAACTTATTTTGTTATAAATTTATCTAAGTATTCAGTAAGATTGTTATCCATACATAAGCTATGTATACTTTTGGATATTTATTTAGAGGGGGAAAGATCTTTACTCCTAGGATTTGCTCTTGGTCCTTCTCTACTGATTTTAAGCACTTTGTTGATGAACATTGTTTTGGTTACAGAAGGTCATTGAAACACAAATGAACTGGACAAAGAATTTTTTTGTGACCTACAATCTCTTTCTTTCTATGGACTAAATCTTCCTTTGATAGTGGTCTATAAGAGTAGCATGTGGACTTTAAAATCCTTAGAAATTAATCTAACTTAAGAGCAGAAAGAATAAAGTAAAGTCATGTTTCATGGCCAACTTACTCATGAATAACTTTGCCTGAGATACCTGATTTGTAAACCAGGAGAACAAGGAAGAGGAGTGTGTCGGAGCTGCTTTTGAGGTTTTGTGGCCAAGTGCCTTTCTGGTTCCCTTTCCTGGAGGTTTTGTGGCCAGCAGGGAGTAAGCAGCGGCTTTGGCTCTTAGGGATCAGGAACATTGTGTCAAACCTTAAAAAAGATGAAAATACGCAAAATTGACAGCAATCTGGTATATAGTTTAGTTAGACCGTAATTTTAGCTCTTTTTTTAGTATGTAATTACATCCAGAAGTGGACAGTTTTCAGCTGTGTTTAAATTGTTGCTTGCTACTTGAACATAATGAACTACATGCAAAGTTGATTCTCAGTGTGATCTTCACATGGTTTCTTCAAATTTCAACGTGAAAACAGAGTTTGTTGGTGAGCTCATTTGCTGTACCTTTCATGCCTGCATGAGGCTCTTGAACTGATACTTTCTAACTCCAGAGCTGCTTTTTCCCATGATGGCCTCAGAAGAAATCTCAACCAAAGGCAGCTTTGGTGAGAATTGTAAAGGAGGTGAAGTAAGATGTGAGGGAGAAATAAAAGAATTAATTAGTTTTCAAAAATAAAAAGAATCCATGCCTATTCCAGGCCTTGGAAATCTTGTCCAAGCTCTTGTGAATGTTGCTATTTAAGTGCAGCCTGTGTGCAGCATCTTGTTTCCAGCACTGTTTAATCACCAACGCTAGACCTCCAGTCTCACCCCTGGGACAAGCAACATCCTTCTGGTCAGCACTCATGTCTCCAATGAAGCAGAAGCACTTCCCATTTCTAGAAGCGCATTCCTCTCCTTGTCTTTATGCAAGATCTTTTGGGGCCTTGTGGAACTGCTCCTTCCTCCTTCAGCAGCAGCTGCAGCCTTTAAATGCATGGCCTGCCTGGCTGGCCACCGTTTGCATCAACACACCTCTCCCACTACATAAACCGTAAAGCTCATGATAGAAGCAAAAGCTAAGATAGGCAAAGTTTAGCAAATTTAGTGATACGGAGTGAAGAGCGTTGTGGGCAGAAAGGTAGACTCGGAAGAAAATAATGGTTTAAAACTGTTTTTTTCCTCCTGCCCAGAGACCAGAGGTGACCTACTCTTTGTGGCTCAACCATCGTGAATAGTTCCTCTGCAAGAAAGAGGGAGGCAGAGGGCAAGGACAGGCTGCCTCGCTGGGTTCCTGGCATCTTGGTAAGAGATTAAGGCTCAGACCAGTCCCATGGCCACATAACATTGCGAGGGCAATGAGGAAAAAATCTCAAGAAAGAAATGTAGTAATCAATACATTAAATTGTATAGAGAAGGGCTTCTAAAAGTATTTGACGTATTTTTTACAGACTTTAGTGATGGGAAAGTCATTCTAGTAAAGAAAATAGGCAGAGGATGCAGCTTACACTGTGATACCCCACTGCACAAAGGGAAATTCCTCCTCTGTGCAGTAGGAAATGCCATAAATGCATTCCCTGTGAGGTGTAACAACTATACACAGCAAATACAAAACTGAACTTTTCAGGAAAAACACGAGCCTTCAAGTAGACTCTGTGATTAAACCAAGTTAAATTTAATCCTCTTCTAACAGCAGAAAACACACAGCCTGGCTGCACTGTGTGAGTCATAGGTTAGTTCCTCGGGCTGCTCCTGAGGGCATTTTTCCTTTGTCCTTGTGCATCTGAGCATTTGCAGGGTGAAATCACACCATGTCCGGTGGCTTTGCTAGCTTTGCTGTTTGCAAGGTGTAAATATGAAGTCAGATGATAGGAAGGAAAAAGAGAGGTCTGGCCATACCTCTGCATATTGCTGTCAGCCAGGGTGAAGTGAGTAAACCTCTTCATTTTCTGCTAATGTTGGAAACAGACAGGCAATAACTGCAGGGTGGAAATAAAAGGCGAGTTAGAAACGAAGTTATGCTGGCTGCCTTTGGTGCAGTGCTGAGCAGTGGTTATGAAACTCTTCCTGCATTTACTCATGTCACTTCTGATTTGCAAACCTGGTGGCTGAGTGGCAGGTCAGTGCCTCCTCACCCCACCGTGAGCACCCCTGTTCCCTCTCCTCTGCAGCTGCTCCCAGGAGCCTTTCCAGAGCCTGCCTTCATCTGAGGAAGGATGCAGACACTGAAGTGATGATATGTGCAGCGGACGCACAAGTAGGGCAAGCAAGCTCAGTCACTAAGGCCTGTGACAGGGAACTTAACATTTCCCTTTCTTCAAGAACCTTATGTCTGGTGGAAGTGGCTGTATGTGACATTGCTGCATTTGCTAGTCCTTTCCTTGTGTTTGTGTGCGTATCTCATAGTGGCATAGATATTCCTTAGTATGGCAAAGTATTGGGCTTTAAAAGAGGAAATTTGGTGTCTCTTCCTAAATATTGGTAAAGAAGAACAGTATCACTGAGTGAGAATCAAGCATCTTGATTTCCAGTTTTGTAGAGATGCTCCTGTGCTGATGCAGACCTGAGGGAAGGTGCTCTCACTTGCCACAAAGGTGGCTGGAAGAATTTGGAAATTGGTATCTCTGTCCCTCTCACAGATACAATGTTCAAGATGTGCTGTCTTGGCCCTTATATGTGTAATTTAAGATCTAGTGTCCTTTGCAGCCATGTTTGATAGAGCTGATCTGCCTAGCAGTTGAGTGCACTATGTCCCCGAGATGAGGTATGAGGGTGCTAGGCAGAGAACACAACAGGGTTTCTTCCTCCTCTTTTGAGGTTCTCATTCACTAAAAGATCACAAGTTGGCTTAAATGTGCTTTAGCCTGTCATGCACCATGTGGAAAGGAAAAGGAATACCGGGACACTGACATGTGTCAGTGGAGTCACAGAAGTGTTAGGTGGAGTGAAATACAAGGTTCTTATTCACAGTGCTCTTCAGAAATGAAAGTGCAACTTAAATTTTAGGACCTTAGCTTAAGTCTACCAAGTAAATCTGTGTTTTTTTGAATGAAGGAGAGGGTTCTGCTTTCAAACTAGGCAAGTCCTCAAATGTATTAGCATGTGATGGCCATTGAGGAGCTTGCCCACTGTGTCTTAGATTGTTCCACAGTAAATAAAAATGCATCTCACATATTTCCCCTGGGCCATTTTGGTCAGATCTCTTCAGGGTGTCCTCTTTAATCAAATTTCAGAAGCTAATTCACCTTGAGAGTATCCCAGGAAGAAGATGAGTAGCCTGTAATCCACTCTTAAAAAACGCAGAGACAAAGATCAGGCAGTTTGTGGCCTTGCCCAAAGATTCCGAGGAAGCAATAGTGGAGGCAGGAGCTGGGACTGCTCCACAAACCGGGGGAGCACTGCAGCATGAGCAAAGCTGGCTCTGTGGGACCATCATCTCCATGGGCATTGAGTCCTCTCCAACTCCTGCTGCTGTGTCCGTCTCACCAGAGGAACCAAACAGTCTGAGAGCAAGACCCAGAGTAATCCTGGGGTTCCTGACTAGGGTCGATGCTATGGCAAGGAAGAGGCCAACTGGTCAGCCCTGTCACGATCCTTTCAGATCTTACACAAAGGCTTGTAATTACATTTGGGTTCTATGTAAATAATGTATGAAAAGCCAAGTCCATGATCATGCATTTAAATACAGCAACTATTCTGCTTTTCTGGTTTAGTGAGGATTGTGTGAATCAAAAATACCTTACTCATCTGTAAAAAGGCTTAGTCCCAGCAAATCATGGCTTTAATTACAGGAAATAATCATAAACTACTTTATATGCAATTAAAGACACTTTCTTTTGGAGATATTTTTGCAATTTGTATTTTTTCCTAAAACCAATTATCCAAAATACAGTACTCTTTCATGGCTGCAGTGCAACTTAGACTTGCATATAAATTGATTTTTTTAAATGAAACTTCATGTGTAATTGAAACTTGAGACTATTTTACCTTTATCTAGGTAATTGATTAATAGGTTAGATAACAACTGCTGGTTAGTAGTAGCAGCTAACAGTTTTGTGCTACAGTTTCCTCGTTTAGATAATTGTATTAATTTAGAATGTAAATTGACACAATTACAATGGCATTTTTTAAAATGTCAGCATCTTTTATGTTAATGTCTAATCAGCCTTTAATCAAATGCTGAAACAGAAAATACCTTTCACACTGAAATTTACTATAATGTTGGTCCAGAGCTCATCAGTTTCATAGGAAGACCAATGCTGACTTTGGACAATATTCCTAATTTTATTGATCTATTGAAACGGAAGAACAACATTCACATTCTGACTGAACAGTGGTGCGGCCCAGAGATTTTCCAAGTAGCTACAAACAAATAATGGAGTCTTTTGTGGCAGTGGTGGAACTGAAGGCTAGACAAAATGTGTCCTGAAGGGTTTGTGTCCCTGTGGTGGTTACAACCCATGATGTGGTAAGGAAAGAAAGGAAGAAATTTTGTCTTCGTGTCCTCAAAGTGACAGTTCAGGGAAGATCCCTCACCTGTGATGAATATCTGTGAGTCAGGAACAGAAGCGTAACAAACATACAGGAACACATCAGTATGATCCTTTCAGTTTAGCAGCTGGGATGAGGAGCCATGCTACTTTCAGGCCAGGGCCTCACTGCTGTCTGCACTCCTGCCCTCTTCTGGCAGGGGACTTACATCCCTCATGGGTGACAGATCACATTCCCTATCTTAGCTGTCCGCTTTAATGGGACAGTTCACCGCAAAGGCATAGAGGAACTTGTGGGCTGAGGGGAAAAAAGCAAGACCTCTTGAAAAAATGGTATCCCTTCCCAGGAGGATTTGATACTGGAGGTGTTTGATTGTTCTCTGTAAATTTATTAGATGAATGAAGAAGAGGGGCACAAAGGGCCTGGTTAAAGCAAAGGAGAGTGCTGGCGTATGTCCAGCTGGTGTGTGTTGGTTGGGTGAATTTAGGCAAGAGGCTTTTGTTGCTGGGATAGCTGGAATGCCATTCTGGAGCAGTGCGAGCAAAGAGGTTGTTTCCAAAAAATCAATCACCTCCCATGCCTGATTGCCTGCAAGGAATGGACGTGATAATCTAGCAGAAGTCGTTATGCCTGTGTGCTCTTGTGGCCGTCACAGCTGAGCCGTCTTGGTGCCATCCTCCTTAGTAAATACATGACTGGATTATTGAGAGTATATGGATGGATGATGGAAAAGCCATCGCAGTTTTCTAGAGGCTGCCTTGGGAAACCTTCTGCCTGAAAACCCAGTCTGCCTGTGAAATAAATTTGGTGGGGCCATGTTGCACCAGCAGCCAGTGCCACCGCCATAGTGCTGGCATCAACGGGGGGCTCGGCTGCCTGAGCAGGGCAGGAGTTGACACACCTCTGTGAGTACTGCTCACATTTTTTATCAGTCCGTGTCTGAAATGTGATCTGGGGAATTTACAGAATCTTTTAACTCACCTGTCAAAGCTATGCAAACTTAATTATAGGCTGGATTTGGCATAAAATCACAGAGTTTTCCTTCAGCATTTGTATTTGCTGTTGGAAATGCTTCAGCCCATAAATCTGTGTGCATAATGCCAATAGGGAAAATCCACTTACAGAACCTAGTTTTACAGGTGGTTTTAGGTGAATTTTCCATCAATTTTATGTGCCTGTATCATACCATTATATTTTTTCTCAGCTATTAATTTTTGTTGCAAAGCCTGAGATTCTGGATTCCTTTTGTCTTTATCGTTTGTACCTGTCACCCATGTTAACATCCTGTGGTCTGTGGGGTGCCCTTTGTTCCCTGAATGGGGGACAGAGGTGGGTGTCCCTACAATGGGGAGCGGAAGTCCCCGCAGAGGATAGGGTAGAGGTGGGCATGGGGGGACAGGGCAAGCTGGAGGTGACAGCTGGAAGAGCCAAGAGGTAGGCTGTGGCTCCCAGTGGCTCTGTCTGTACTTGATATGAGGAATACCATGAATGCCGGTGGCAATGTCATCTGCCTAAAGAAGTGAGAGCTCTGTTGATTTTACTTTCTTAAAGGCAAATGGCTATGAAAATATATCTGTCGAAGGAGAAAGGCACAGGCTTCACTGAAGCATGTAAGTGCCAGTTCAGAGATGAGGGTATCCAGGACCACTGGATTCCTCTTTTGTGACCTTAGGCAAGCCATTTATCCAATAAATATAAATCAGCTATTTCGATTAATTCCATTTACTGCAGCAAGACTAACTTAGGGTAAAATTGCACATTATGGCTATACTGATCTAACAACCCACTATCCTTCTTTCCCTCTTTCCCCACACACTGGTTAAAGACTCACTGAAACAGGAGAAAATTAACTTTGTGATTGGGGAAGGCAAATTGTTTCACCTTGTCCATAGGGAGGGAGAGGGGGCTCTGTGGTTGGCATGAGGGCAGGAGAACTGAGGAGGATTCCCACCCCCACCCCCCTTCCAGCTAAACTGAGCTGTTAGATTAGCTGAGCCATAAATATGCATCTTCAGATTTAAGATTAGTTCAGGATATAATCCTTCATCTTCAGTCTTCCCAAGAAGTCACTGCTGAAGCTCTTTTACTAATAGCAAAAATACTTATTCACATACAAGTATAACCATTTGTTTCACTTGTCCCTCCAGAGACACATGAATAGATCTCATTTAAGTAAATGGGAGTGCTGTACACCTAATTAGAGACAGTTAAGTCCACAGTCCTGTGCCAAAATGCTACATCATGAACTGAAATTCATGGAGTCACAATTTATTTGCTATATTTAAATCAGACTTTAAAAATTAAATGCAAGCCAATACACCCAATAAACCTCTGTAATCCAGGCTGTAATAATAAATAACATACTGGGGTCCTAGTGCAGATGAGGGTAAAATTTTAAGTGCATTGACATTAATGTCATAGTACCTCTTGACTTCAATAGATCCTGGATTTCTTTGGTAATGTGCTTAGAGTCTTAATTTACTAGGAAAGTAAGTCGTTTGGGATTTCCTGTTTCCCCCACAGCCACCGATGATGTGATCAGCTCCTGGGACAATATTAAAATATAGTCAGCTGGATTTCTCTGTCAGCTTACTTTTTTCACCTGTTTCCCAAAGCTGTTTCTCTGTTTCTTGTTGACCTGTCTGAAGTACACAACCTCATCAAGTGCGCTGCCTTCTTTGGCTTTGAGACTCATTTCCTAAGATGAGTGAGCTTATATGATTAATTATGTGTCCTTTTGTCTGCAAAACAGTCGGACAATTATATTAAGTTTAAAAGGAGTAGAGCTATCCTAAAGGGCACTTGGTAAAGGAGGTAACCACAAGTGAGTGCCCTCCACAGCCCCAAGCACACCTTGGGAGGGAAGCAGAGGCAGCATGGCAGGCAGATGATAACACACTGTGCATATGTTACTCCAAACTAACTGTGGCAGGGGTCTTTCCTTCCCCAGCAGGGATGGTGGAGGGAGCATGGGTGGGTTTCACGGTGTCAGAGTGAGTAAGTGAGGAGAGGTTAGGGGACAAAAGGCACAAACTAAAGCCAAGACAGGCTCCAGAGTTGTGTGCTTTGCGGAACTCCTCTTCCTCCTGCTCCCCCGCAACAGTTTATTTCATGTGATTTTAACTCCTTCCATTGAATGGTGGTAACATGGTGATCTTTGCTGAAGTGGATGATTACATTTATTTAAGATGTGTCTGCTGGTGGCAAATCAATAACAACAATTGATTTGCAACTTTTTTGGTGCTTTCCAAAAGGCATGCAAACTGATAGAAGTAAGTGAAGAGAAAATAATTCATAAGGTAAATAGTAATTAGTAATATAAAGCAATAAAAATTATAAGACTTATTTCTTAAAGAAAATTCATAGAATCATCAAGTCATAACATTGTTTAGTTGGTAAAAACCTTTAAGATCATCAGGTCCAACCGTTAACCTGGCACTGCCAAGTCCACCACTAAACCCTGTCCCTAAGCACCATGCCTACCCTGTCTTTTAAATACCTCCAGGGATGGTGACTGAACCACTTTTTTTCCCCTGTGTAGCCATGTTCTCAGTGCCTTCAAAAGTATTTGTGGATGTGCAAGAGGCACAAGACTAGTTACTAATGTGCTGACTACTCCCTCTTATTTTTGAAGGGTTTAGCAACTCCTTTATAAAGACTTTTTCATTCATTCTACATATTTTCCTGGTGTTACCTAAAGGTCTCATTTTGCAGGCTCCTGTACATACGTCTGTCTTTAAAGGCGCTGGTATTATAGTACTATGATGTTAGGCATAGTTCTTGAATTTAAGCATATGTGTGTTTCTGCAAAGTTTAAGGAGAGACAGAGAGGCATTGAGCTGACATGTGAGTAACAAATACCTTCATTTTCAGAAGTGAGAAGTGAAATGTTCTTTAGAAGGTTGCAGACAAGTTTCATGGACAGCAAATGCTCTGGGGACTGATCTATGAGTGCCTTTTGTCTGCTAGGTCAGAGCATAAATATGTTTATTCTTATATATCACAGTAATGAGGACAGTGCAGTGGAAAGCAGACACCTGGCTGACCAACAAATTGAAGGACTGAGGAGAAAATTCACGGTTCTTCTTTGATCTTGTGAACCAAGTTTATGGTTCTAGTGTGCCTGAAATTAGGGTAGGAAAAGAGGATGTACTGGGAGTAATCAGAAATTTGATTATAGTGGTATGTTACTGATGAAAAGGAGAATTAAGTTATAATGTTTATTGCCTGATTATTTAATTTCTTTTCTATAAGGGAGTTTTTATTTTCTGTTTGGGGGGTAGGATTTATCTGTAGCACAGTTTGCTTACCCCACCCCATCCTTCCAGTCTGTGTGTGTCAGAAGAACCCTACACACAGTCGTTCCTGAGTGAAGTCTTTGCTGCCTGCAAGTGCAATGGAGAGGGTAATTTACTGCTTATGTGGTGCCTCTAGGGACAAGCTCCTGCCTCTAAGGTGTTCCTTCCTGTTTGTTATTTAATACCCATTTTATTTTGGACAAAAAAAAACCCCAAACCTGAAGAGAAATGGGCACTGTTCACATCAACTGTTTCTGCCCCGCAGATATGAACGGAACAGTTTCTTTTCCACAGGAAGAGTAGAGTAGCCAGGGGGCTTTTAGCCAATTACTGCAGTGGTGTGTAGACCACAGCAAAAGAGGGGTTGCTTCTGCCTTCCGTAGTGAACATTAACCACTGCTGAGCTACACAAATGGACCTTTTATATTTTATCTACTTTAATATTCTAAGGAAATGAGAAGTCTTGAAATGACAAAGCCCTGGTAATAATGAGGTGAGTTATCACCACGTGGTTATTATCAGGAGCATTTACTTTTTATACTAATGTGTGTTAGAGAAGAGTCATGTCCCTTGTTTGCCTTGGAAGGAAAAACCATTCAAGCTTACTCTTGTCAGACTTTGGGGAAGAATAAAACATTGCTATTGTTTGTGAAAGAGAGGTGACCTAGTCGAACCTGGCCCACCATTCCTGGAAGACATACGCAGTCGTGACTCTTGGTCTGTCTGAGGTTTGTTTAATTCCACCTTCAGCTCCTCATCAGGTTCAGCTGCTGATGCTGGCAGTCAATTCTGCATTTACCATCTCTGGTAAAGTTACCTTATTTGCAATTAATTAAACAGGGAAAAAAAAAAGTTGGACTTGAGTGTTTTGATACTGATACAGACATTACTTGTAAGGCAGGAATCCTTTTGGCAATAAACCATAGCAGTTCTCCTGTAGAAGCTGGTAAAACTGGAAGTGAAAGACACTATTTAGCACCCACTGATTTCCCTTAGGCAAGGGTGTTTTAAAGCGTGTCCCTGATCATGGCCTGGTGTCCTTCATGCTGCATTTGGAACACAGACAAAAGTTGATGTAGATAGGATTAATTGCAAATAGACCATAAACTTAAATTTTGCAAGATAACAGCTGCAGAGGGAATTTGAAAATCACTATTCGCTGTGACTTCTGCTTTAATCTTGCTTCCATGCAAAACCCTGTGATCATGTTTTGTTTCAGTGAGTTTTCGCTGAAAACAGCCAGATGTGTAAGGACCTTTGCAGTAGTGCTGTGCTCCAGAGTCACTAACACAAGCACACGGCCATCTCCTTGAAAAGTCTTGCAACCTCTTTGTTCAGTTTTAAGCATGAAACTACATTTCTGGCCGGCAGAGCTAACAACAAGAGAACCTTTGCAGTGTTACAGTCTAGTACACACTTGGAGTGTAGCGTTCCACTAAAAAGTAGTGTTACACTGCTATGTTGTAGTGTCAGCATACTGCAAAACTAATCACAGTGGATGGATTAACATATGAGCTTTCCAGAATTGCATGTGGTAAGTTTTAGTTTAAACTCATTTAACAACATGGATAAGGTGGCATAACCTATTTAAATATCTATGTAACTTTGTCCCTGTCTGCTTTTAATGTAGATGCTCTCAGATGCTTGTGGGTGCCATGTATAAAGCTTTTATGTACTACAGGACTTGCATTAAGCATCTCAGTATGCCCAGCAGCCTTTACAGCAAGCAAGAAGAACCTAGTTGAAAATAGAAAACTTCTTCATCTCTGATAATGGTTTGTTTGAACGCTTTTCCAGAGGAAAAAGACAAATTCATAAGACGTTTGTGCCACTTCTAAGCCCAGCAGAGTAACACATTTGGATTCTCAAGCTAATTGGAAAGCAGATTTTAGTAATTGTTTTAGTGTCAAGATCAAAGTCTCTTAAAAATTGACAAAAAAGGAGTGCAAATAACTTTGAAAAGCTTTATAAAAGTAGGCCAGATGCTGCATAGCTGGATATACTACTATAAAGGATCTGAAAGAACTACAGAAGTAGAAGCTCTGGGATTCTTCCAGACGTGTGAAGTAATGCCTTGCATTGTTATGTGGGCAAGGCTGTTTTTCTTGGCCATAATTTAGGAAGGATTTTGTGTATTATCATCAACAAATTAAAACTTGAATAACAAATCTTGGATATTATCATCACAAACTCTTCCTGTAGGGGAGGACAGAAGGAAAAAAAACTTATTGTAAAATAATTTAAATCTATTTAATGAAAAAATACCTATCACTTATTTGCTTAGAACAGCTCACCAGTTAGGTGATTTTTTTTCTGTTGAGTGATTCATAATCATCCAGTCTGATTTAAGAGTTCCTAACTCGGTCATACTGCAGTAGTGAGCTCTTTGTACTGTACTGCTTGGCATCTCATGTCTGCTTTGAGTGCCATACTTAAATGGGGTAATTGAACATGTCAGACGGTCCCATAAAATAAAAATAAATAGTAATAATATAATCAATAATACAATAGTAATTGATTGCAACGTGTTGGCCATATTGTGTACCTGCCTTAAGAAATTAATCTTCATAGGTCTTTGGAGCACAGTATAACTGCAGCTCATATGCAATCATATATGTGCATATTCCCATTTCTGTGTTCTATTCTGTCAATATGTATCAGAATTTACCTTCCTCTTGCCCTGTGATTGTGAGTGTTCTTTGAACCTGCCATGTGTGAGCGTGTCAAGTACTTAACACCTTGTTGGACCTTCAGGCACTCATGCTAGCTGGTGTTAGTTCTCGACTTAGGAATCTGAAAGATGAAGCATTTTTCAAAAATAAAGTGAATAAGCTGGAGATGTTGAAGAAAAACAACTTTTGCCTTTTCTGCGTAAAAACTGGTAAAAAGGTAAATTTCTGATATGTGGGGATGAAAGAAATGCAAATTTGTGAGCAAGAAAGACGAGAGGTGTATGTATTCTCATTTGCAATATATGGAATATCAAACATAATAGCTATTGCTTCTGTTTCTGTGCTTGCTTTTTTTCTTCTTTCCTTTTTTTTGTTTTTTAAGGAAAAAATCATAATTTAAGTGAAAACTAATACATGAACCAGAACCTTTTCATTTATTTTATCACCCAGGTATCCTGGTGCCCAAACAGACTCGAATTCCTCAGTTTTGCAGTAGTTTCCAATTTCGAAGTGATGACTCCACTTGCATCCATTTTTTCCCATTTGCACCTAAACACAAAATCTGCATTCTGATTTGGTGGCATTTTTGGTAACTTCAGAAAGTATTACTACATTGATTTGGAGGAATGAAGTGGCTTATTGAAACCTCTTTTAAGAGGCTGACTTAATGACAGTCATTAAAAGACATCCAGCAAATGTGTTGGTCTTTAAATGCATTTCTTAGTACATGAAGGTTTTGTAAGGCTGTGGGATCATTCCAGAATTGCCTTCATTTACCCTTTTTTCTCAACTTCATTTCAGATTCAGAAGGATCTGTATTGTTCTGTTGTGAATCATAGTGCTTCATTGTGACATTTGCACTGACAGTTATGGGAAAGATCTGCTGAAAGTCCCTAGGCTACATCAACATTTTCAAACTCCCACATACTTCTTCCCTTTTTCATTAGGATCTCCTCAAAGTCGGTTACCCACCCTCTTTAAAAATGCTGTGTATAACTCAGGTTTGTCATGTTGCCTGTACAGCACTCCCAAACGACTGGGCAGCTGGTATGCTAATTGCTACCTTACTGAACTGACCTTAATGGTATGTAGTTATTTTGTTCTTTCAATCTTTACGTATATTCCCATTTTCTTCTTGACCATGTGCTTTGTTTGTTGTTGCTTCCGAGTGGATTTTGTTGCCTTCCTCAAGCTTTGCAAGTGCCTGGGTACAGCACATCGTGCTGTGAGACCCAGTCCCCAACTGGGTACTGTTCTGAACAGCGCAGTGCAAATACGTTGTATTTCAATAATTTTTTTGTTTATTTTGTCTCCATTCAAAAGAGGTTTTGTTGCTATTTCTCAGTTACTATTTGACATTCTGTGATTTTACAGTGATTTTCTGGATATGTTAAGCTGTTTATTTGAGGTAAACGTAATTCAGTGTTTCACAAATAGTCCACTACATAGGGTAGGAAACAAATCCGTGTATATATGGATTAGGCAGTTGATTTGTAGCATGTCTCTATATGTAGTACACAGCAATCTACTTGCAAGGTAAGATGTGTGAATTGCTGCACATCTTAATAGCTTTGCAAAACATGGAATTGAAGACCTGGGCTAGTCTGCTCGGTTGCTTTCCCATGTTGAAGTGGTAGCTGTGTACCACTACTGTCTCTTACTGCTTTTTAAACAAAAGGGACAAGAACATTTTTGCTACTCTGTATGCCTCACAGAGCAGGAAAAGTAAGACATCATTTAAAGCTGCTATTGTGCTGCTGGAGGTTTCTGGAATGTTTGGCATCGCACGTCCAACTTTGGCATTTTGTCATCAAAAACTGGAGCAAAGCACAAGCTCTCAAATATGCAGTCAGGCCTCTTGAGCTCCTGTAAAAATAAGCTGGCACACAAACCCCTTTAATAAAATGCTGATGCTGGAAGAGATACGGAGTCATCACTTCGTTATGCTACTTTTCTCAGCATGTCTCATTTATTTCCAAAAGTAAGAGAGAGGTGTTTACCAGGTAAGCAAGAGTCATGACTGGGTGAAATCCTGGCCTCGCTGAGGCAGGGAACAGCTCAGCCACTGGGTCAACCTCAGAGACATGAAACATCCCAGTGACCCAAGTCGCTGGTTTCAACGGCCATTAACTTGCCTTTTAGCCAAGGCAGTTTCTTCTCTCTTCATGCTCTTATGATGTCTGTCATTCAGCGGCCTATGTTTTTTTGAGTTTGAGCTTTTAATTAACTCTGTAGCCAGACAAAATGTTGAGCTGGGGAAGTGGGAAGGGGCTTCTTGTGTTGGGAGCGTTTGGGCATTGCCCTGCTGCTGTTAACTTGGGCAGTGGCAGCAGTGTCAATGTTACTGAAAGAGTCTGGGGCTTTTTCCTAGTCATTTTTCTCAGGATACTTCATTTATAATTTTTGACTCAATGTATCCCTTGATTACAAATCTGTAGGGCTGCTAGCCACACTTGCAACATTTTTTAAATTATCCTGCACTTTTCGAAAGGAATTATGTGTTTTCAGTATGTACTGTGTGGGATGCCTCTGGAGGATAGTTGAAGGAGGAAACAGGAGTAGTGACAGTCTGGAAAATTAAAGTAACAGAATATTTAGTTATTTAATTCATAAATTACAGCTCTATTTTAAAAAATTGGATTCTTCTGTTAGGTTTTTTAGAGTCTATGGATCATGGTTTGCTCATAGCAACAGTAGAACTTTCTTGAATACAAATAAAAGGTGAGGGTAGAGAAAATTCTTTTAAAACAAACGCTTCGGCAGTGCTGAAGATGGTAACTCACTCCCATCACACCACCCTGGCAAGCGAGAGCCTGGAATACACTGACTGGAGAATGAAAGTAATTTGGTGGAGGGGGAGTCCACGGAGATATCACATGTGGCAGACCAGGTGCACTAACAAAGCTGTCTTCCAAATACTGTTGTGTGACAGTGATCAAGTATGTACAAAATTTAAAAAAAAAGATTTTATGAAATTACTTATTTAGGAAGGTAGGTACTTGCCCTGCTTGCTTTTTCCAAATGAAATGCTCTTGTGCTGCCCTCCCGCTTCTCTGGCCAGCTCTGCCAGTTGTGTATTGCTGCCTCAGAAGAAGCCCACCTGCACCTCGCAGAATAAGCATGTTGAAGGAAGGCAGGACCTAAATAATAGTTTTCTTTCCTCATTAAAAGAGTACTACTTGTTAAATCGCACAGCTTTAAATGAGGAGGAAACTGTACTTCTGATCGTCTATAGTGTCAATCGATCTTAACTTTTTCTATTTGCCCTTCAAGTACTGCAGAAATATTTAACCATAAGGAGATTACATGTTTCCAAAAGCAACTCGCTTCAGTTCTGAACAGCTGAAAGACAGCTGTCTATCATGAAACTTTTATTATTGGGTCTCTAACCAGTAATGTGCTCTATGTGTTTTACTAGTGTAGAAATCAGCCACATCAGTTGTTTGTGGCTTCTTTCTTGCTAAATTCAGTAGCTGTTGTCTCCTAGGGCACTGAACAACAAACATGGTTTGCATGTGGTCTCTGCTGCTCATATAAGCAGCTCCAGGGGTTTTTTTTAATCGCTATCTTTTTTAAAGGTCCTTGAGCCTGACTGTGTTTAGCTCACTGGAGTACAGCACATCGTGTGTGCTTCACTCTTCTCATCACGTCTCAGAATTGCTCTGGGTGTGCACAGACACCTCCCTTCTGCCTTCTTCCATGCAGGTTGGGTTTGGCAGCCAGCTTTCCTTCTCTTGTCTTCTGGAGCAGCCTCCAGCATTGGTGTAGGGACCAAGACTCCAGTCTACAAAGCTCTACTAAATGAAATTTCCAATGAGCGTCCAAAGATAGTGGGCATGATCATATGCTACTCATAATCCAGCTGTGTTTGCAGAGTTGGGCAAGCCATGGACTCCACTCCTATGGGTCCCAAAGCTCCATGACAGGGAAAGAAGGCTCCTGTGAAGCTTCAATTTGCTGTACATGAACTGCCATTGGAACATTTTTTAGGGGGCTCTAGAAAGAAATTCCTCAAGTTAGACAGTTTCAAAACTCAAATAGAGTGCATTTGGCTTGTTAGCAATGGGTGAGATGAAACGCAGAAATTTCTAACATTTTCATTCCCTTTATCTTCTCTGTAGGAGCCCAGCAGGCAGGATGTACAGTGATTTGGAAATTTCTGTGTTCAGTTCCTAGAACAGCTGAGTCAGCAACCAGGCTTTCTCATGCCTATGTTTTTAGCTGTCACATAGATGGTGATAGGACCGTGGACTGCCAGCAATGATAAAAACAAATACGTATTTGTGGCAATTAGACATTGATGGATCTGGAGCTAGGCAGTACTGTTGTTGGCAGGATTTCAAGAACTGGGTTGCTGGGAGATTTAATGTTCTCATTGCGGCTATTGAAGAGCAAGACTGAAAGCTCATAAAACTTGGGGCAAGGCATATCAATAGGCCAATTAAACACAGTGTGTATCATGGATACAAATGTTTGTGAGCTATACTGCTTACACAGTAATCATTATTTTTGACCTTTCAGCGTGCACTCTGTTGATTCTTCATCCCTTTTTCACGCAGGATAGTCTGCTAGAGAAAACACTGTCAGACATGACTTCATACAGTCCCTGACTTTAGTTGGACTTCGGCAGTCCTACTGATTTAAACCAGCATGGTTTTACTGGAATGATGTAGGGGACAGAACAGGCCAAATTTTCCTTTCTGTGGTTTTCACTCTGTAGGCCATTTAAAAGATGAAAATGTGGTTTTCCCAATAAGCATTTTTTTCCCTTTGGTTTCATTACTAAAGTGGAGTTTGGGTGGATGATTATTGTGTCTGGTTGAGTGGCATTTGCTTTAATTACATATATGCAGGTTGCACTGTCTTTTTTGCCAGGAGGTAGGAGAAGGTCTAAGGACTTTTTCTGTTAATGAAGCAGCCAGTGGAATAGCAGCAAGATAACTCAATTTGCAACCACAAGGCTGTTAAAGCACAGATAACTTTAGACACCTACATTCAAAACAAATTCCTCTCTGTCTCATCAGGTCCTGACTGATTTCTAATAAAATGAAACTTTAGCTCTTCCTTTCTTCTGTTTGTGTAGAGGCTTGTTTGCATGATGCAGATGCAAAGGAAATACCTGTTCAGCTTCACTTTGACATTTCCATTAAGATTAGACTCAGTACACTCTTCATCACAAAAACCGATTAAAACCTAGGGAGGGCCTTATTTTGTAATAGAAAGCTGCTGAGCCCAGCTGATGAGGTACGTTCTTAGATGCTGTGAATTGAAGAGGAAAATGCACAAATTTGGGGCTTTTGCTGAATCCTGTTTTGCTGTGTCACTAGTTCTCACTGAAACCAAACTCAGCCGGAAAGCCAGTGCCCTGATACCAGTTGAGAACATTGATATGGTCCTGCATATTATCTTTTTGTAAAGTCATAATTGTGACAAAAACAAAATACTGGCTAACTGGCTGACTTACTGAACCTACTGGCTTCTTTAAAATGTATTTTCTCTCTTATTATTTTCAGTGGAATATGCAGGTTTTACTTTACTAAAAGTTGTTAGTCAAGTACCGTTAAGTTGCAACAACATTCTTGAAAAATAATAAAATTATTGGTTGGGTTTTCCTCCGTTTCTCTTGCTAAACACCTTAGTTGAAATGTTGTAAGCCACTGTTTCCTGTGTGTTTTCTATTATAATTTTATATATATTTAATACCATGGCAACCCTAGTAATAGATAACAAAGGAAAGTATGATGAACAAGTTTCAGTTCTTAAAGTTCTCTTTAATAATATGAATGAAAGCTAATCCTGTCCCTCAGATTTTTGTCCTTCTGAAGTCCTGACTTTGCACCAATTAAAATCAGGGTGTCATCTCCAGAAACAATCTAATATTGAAAAAAATACATCTGTACATTTCGGGACCAAACTGCTATAATAGCTTTTTTTTTTCCTGTCTTACATAGTTTTTTCTCCTGACAAAGTGTACTTTTCCATCAGAAATTTTTCATAGGTACCCATATTGCATGATCAAGTAACTTTTTCATATTCTTTGGGATAAATCCTGCAGGGAAAACTTCTCTGGCATCTCCCGTAATTCCAATTTTATAGCTCTTTTCTGAATGTGCTGAAGTTTTTCAACATTACTTTTTAAATATACACACCAGAAGTAACCTTGCATTATTTTATGGTCCTGTCAGAGCCATGTAGAGGAGTAATGCTGCTTTCCTACTGTTACTTTGAATTCCCCTCATATATCTAAAAGTTGTGTTCATTGGTTGCAGCATAGCATTGGGACTTCATGCTCTGTTTTTTTGGGTTTTTTAAAGATTGTCATTTGTCAGTGTCAGAACTGGCAAAGGTCTCCCAAAATTCCTGAACTGAATTACAGAAGGTGGGAAAAATTTAAACTCATTTCGTCTTTATTTGTTTTTTTAATTAGCTCTTTACATTGCTAACGCTGTTTACATTACCAAGTAAAACTCTTTAACTGATGGCAAGGTAGTAATCATAAAACCAGTAATTAGTTTATTATTTCTATACGTTTTTTGACAGTTGTGATGGCCAGTAAAGAACATACACTATCGCAGTAGAGTAGGGAGGTGCTGTTTCATTTTGAAGTGGGGAAACTGAGGCACAGATTGGTCAACTGTCAGAGTGTTGTTATACCTTTACTGAACCCAGTTTTACTGAGTCCACAACCTATTAGTTCATCCTTCTTGGGTGGCTTAGGAGAATAAATGTTTTCTGTTTAACATCACTCCATCACGATGCTGTTCTGAAAATGCTTCCTTATGTGTTTGGAGTCATGCATGTTTTTAGGACAGTCCTGTGAAGGTTAGTGGTCTTATCAGAGCGTGAAAAGGACTGTGGCAGCACGAATTGCATCATGGAATGGATCTGCATTCCTTGGCATGTGGAGCGAGATAATACTGCTGGGGTCCAGGCCTACTGTTTTCATAGTGTCCTGTGTTTCCTCACTAATAGCTTATGAAGCAAATGTTGAAGTGTTTTTTGTTATGTATTTTCCTTTTATCTCATTACTTATAGAGTAACTGTAATTTAGGGTTGAGAAACTATAATTTTTTTCCTTTCTGAAAAATAAGATCAAGCAGCAGAAGATGAAGACTTCCAAGTGTGCACTTACGAGTTTGTTCACGGCGACTGTTTTGTCTCCTGTGGTTCACTTCTGGCATTCCTTCAACTTAGCATCCCCTGATCAGTAGAGCTTGCTGTGTTCCAGCGCCTGATCTCCTACAACACTTTCATGTCCTCACTGGGAATTGTCAGACCCCAGTAGATAGATGCTCTCCAACCCTTAGAAGTCCTGTCAAATCTCCTAAGCATCTTTTGATTTTTATGGTGGAGAACACAGACACTAAGTGTTTCACAGGATTTCCTCAGTCCTCCCTCATAAAGATATGGGGCTCAGTTCAAGTTTCAGCATGGGATCTGGAAACTTTTGTACTAGAAGGAAAAGCTCACCTAGTAGTTATAATAAAAGAATAATTATTTTAGGACCTTAGGATATTTCTGTTGGGCGAGATGCTGTGCGTCTCCTGGTGAGCAGGTTGTCCTCTCTGTCATGTGCTTTTTTCATTATTATTTTGGGCTTCTTTTTTTTTTTTTTTTTCCTTTTTTCCCTTCAGAACATGCATTAATCTCTAGAGGTCTAGAGACCAGGGTCCCATCTAAAATCTTAAATTTATGTCCTTGACTGAGCCCATGGCTTTGCCCAGCAGTCAGTCCCTTGGCTCAGCAGGTCCAGGGTCAGGTTGGGTACTGGGTTGGGTGCCAGGTTGGGATCCTGCCTTCTGCCGTCTGCAAGGCCCAGGATCCACTGCTCCAAGAGACTACCAAAGAAGATAGTAACACGCATTTTGGCCAGGGAGTGTTGGTTGCATTTGCAGAGGGGAATGCTGCTCGCTGTGTGGCCCTTTCATGCTTGTAGTCACCGCCACAATGCAGTGTCGTTACCCTGTGTTTATTTTAAATGTCTGAAGTCCAGGGCTATACTGGTATGTTGACCTGCCACCTTTGTGTAGTCTGGAAATGTTAAAACTATAAATTATTATAAACAAAGTGCCTTTGGGGGAGCTTATATACTGTGGTTATTTAAGTAGGCCTGTAGATTTCTGCCTTAGCATAGTGCTCATAGAATGTATATGGGATCAGAGAGATACTCCACAGTTCACTGAAGAACAAAGGTATATTTAACAGAAGGTGTATTTCTACTGAATATATGCTTTTTTAATTTAACTTAAAAAAATAATTTCAGCTTACTTCATCTGCTCTCCATATGTAGCTATTTCAGCTAAAACACATAACTAAGGTTTAGTTGAATCAGTGCCATAGTGTAAATACATAATTTATTTATATTTCTCATTCTGATAGCTTCCATAAGATAGCTAAGTGACCATTAGAATAATTTAACAAGAAACGTATTTTTAAGTGTTTTATGAGATGCAGTTCTCTTCCATAAAATACAGCATGCTGGAGCTAATTTTCATTGCATCTTTATGGTTAATGGTCAAAATTTTCAGTCTGTGCAGAACCATTTCCATACCACTGACCCATCTGTTTTAAAGAGACCTTGTCTTAATAAATAATACATGATATTTGGTCATTAAGAGGGAACTCCCATGGTCCAATGTATACTCTGTGCATCCTTGAAACATTGAGTCCTTGGGCCTGAAAGGTTCAATGTTGCAGTCTTTGGGCATCTTTAGCCCTCAATGAATATTTTGCCAGAATAGATAAAGTGCATGCCAAGTAAACTGCTATAGTTTCCAACCACAGCCATGAGGAACAAAGTGAGTTAAGACCGGAGCCTAAAATTTCTAGGCAGAAGTAATAAAGCTTCTCTTTGTTGAGGTTTTAGCTGCTGCTTTGTTCTCATATGCCCTGGTGAAAAAAATGTGCGTCTTTTAAAAATGTATTTAACAGACACTTAATCTTGGTTGTGTCTAATGCCTTTCAATATTTTTAAAAGAAATTCCAAGTAGATGAGTTATTTATGTGTTTAGCTTTTATTTTCCATTATGTCTTTTAATAGATTCCAGATCTCATCCATATTGTAATTGCTTCTGTGTTACGGAGCAACACAATTTACTAGGTTAAATATCCATTTTTCTTGTCTCTCTGACATAAAAGTGTGATAGACCTATACTATAAATTGTTAACACATTTGTGAGCTTGAAAGTCCATACCGTCACCCGCACTGTCTGGGTGCAGGCTCCATCAGACACGAGGAGACCCCGGCGCACCTCAGCACACCTGGAAGCATCATGTTATTCCTAGTATTCAGGTTAATGTGCTTGGAAGACAGTATGATTAAAGGCTGAAAAAGGAGAAGTGTTCAGGCTTGAATTCTTTGTGAACTTGCTTCCCTAAGCCAACGTGTTGAAGCACATGTAGAGCATAATTTTGTAGACCTGTCTGAGATCTGGGGTAGGGAGATGGAATACATGAGGTGATGGAAAAAAGTGACAAACCAAAGTGCTATGTTTCCCTCCTCTCCCCNCAAGAACTGGGTCAGAGCTTTTAGGGTCTTGGGATTGCCACCACAGATCCCTGATTATTTTTTATTTTCTGTTCCCTAGGAGTATAAGCTCCAGAAATTAAAATATAGCTACTGCACTCAAGACTTATTCCACAGAAAATGTGAAGGAGCGTATAATTAAACACTTGTGCACATAGTATTGGAAGAACAAATTTGGTGCCTGTCTCTCCAAAAATGGTTGAAAACCGTAAATCATGTATAGAATAGATAATCACAGATATAACACACTGTAGCTGCATCTGCTGATTATTTTCTCCTAAACCTCTTGTGTACAATTAAGAATTCATATTTAACAGCTGGGAATGATTTTGAAATGTTGATCTGAAGCAGAAAGTTCTATTCAGAAACTTTCAGCAGTTCTTTTATCTTCCCAGTTCATTATTTTTTCTGGAATAGGTTAAAAAAGATAGTACTTGACCTGCTCTACATTGAGATAGAAAAGTGATCATTATACACTCAGATATGGATTTATGCTTAATGATCCATCTTCTTATGTGGCTGAGCTTAACGGCAGACAGGCTGAATATCTGTCAACAGGCTAAACTTTCTTTGGTCAAGAAACTTTGTTAATATTTTATTTTCCTAGTTCAGCAGGGAGACATTTTTCAAAGCTCTCTTGTTGATAGTTGCAGCAAAGTAACTAAGGTATGAAGCTCAAAGTGAGTGCCTGTCAGATTCAAGTTAGAGACGATAGATAAGTGAAAGCTGTAAAAAAATGGAGGGTAGATATTAATGCGATCACATATCATTATATACGCTGATTAGTATAGAGTTCTAAGTATAAATATACTAATATGCTGAACAGATAGATCTGTGTGGACCATGTGTACGTATAAAAACCCCACAGAAAGCTCTCACCTCTTTTGCCATGCTCTGCTTCCAGGTGAATTCAAAGCTCTTGGCATTTAGAGAGTCAAAAGCAGCTCTTATGGCTTTAGGACTGAGGGTTTATATGTTTTTGTTTTGTCAGTGGTTTTGTATTCTCCCAGTAAAACATCGGTGTTTAATGGACCAACAAACAGGTACTTCATCTATTATCTGAATATGTATGGACGTGCAGTTACACACTTTCTTTATGACAGCAGATACTGAGACATCTTTTCTTGGTCCAGAAAAGTGAATTGTGCATCTTTGTTGATACGGTAAAGGATTATTATGATGAACCTGGTTTATTAATTAGTCCCTCTAGAAAAGGAAAAAAAAATTGGTTTTTTGGTAGAAGTATTTCCTAACGGGGGCCAATTAGGGCATGAGTACTACAGGAGTAAATATTACTAAGTTTTTTTCTCAATAGACACCTACAATAGCTGTGTACATTTTACCTCCAAATATTTTCTTCTCTGTTATCTGTTCTTTCAGTTTGGGCATTTCCACTTTCTTTGCAGTATAACAACAGATTTTTATTTTGTAACAGACTTTCAAGTTTCACCACATTGCTTGCAGATCAGGTCCAGGAGACATGTCTGAAACCTGATTGCCCCACAGAGTTTGAGATTGGAATTGGGATTATAAAATGTATCATGTTTTGCATTTTTGACAGCTTTATCAGCCAGAGAACCATTATTCTTTAGAACCAATATTCTACTGTTTATTTTTGTCCATGTTGTTTTATTTGGTTGGTTAGTTTGTTGGTATTTTGTTTTGGTTTGGTTTTTTAATTTTTATTTTATTACAGCAATATGTCCCTACCTAAGGTGGTTTTTAGTTTTGCTTTTTTTTATTTTCCTTTTTTAAGGGACAGAATTACACCCCCTTTTCTAAGTTACTCTCATACTCATGGTATCTGGTCTGAATAGTTTACTTATATAGATTGCTGTCCAGGTTAGGGAGCTTTCTTTTTAGAGCCTTTATGGGTTGTGGTTTGGTTTTGGTTTTGGGTTTTTTTGTTTTTTTGTTTTTTTGTTTTTTTTTGTAAAAGATAGAAACATCATGATTTTTTGTGTAATTTTACCAGCTGAACACTGAAAATAAAAGGTTTATCTCAACATTAATTAAAATGGCCAGTATTCTGGAAAAATTGCACAGAATAGAAGATGTGATCAATTCCACTTATTTTTCTAGTCTGATCACAAAATTTTCAATTTGTCTGATAATTATGGGAAATTTTGCTCATGGTAGTCTGTGATATTTACTAGTGTTTCAGCTGGATGAACACAGTAAAATCAGCTAGTGAGGAAAGTGTGCAGGTGGTACAAGATGGGAGTAGTTAACAACAAGAAGGTTCTTAGTACAAAATGATATGGATCAACTGATGAATTCAACCAAAAGCAACAATGTGCTTTTCACTGCAGCCACATGTCCAGTCATACATTCAGGAGTAGAGGTCGTGGGCAGTACAAGATGCTGGAGGCTCAGACCTGTGAAACACTGACTTCAGAAGAAATTGAGAGCTGTCATTAGATATTCAACCAGTGATGACCTCCCAATATGACTTGGAGCGGCAAAGGCCTTGGGTTTTGTAGGAGAAGGGGACCCTTAGGAAATGGTGGGAAGACTGCTACTCACCCAACTAGAACTAAAGGAATTACTCCTGAAAGATTTTTTTCTAGTTCTGCTTTCCCCAATTCAAAGAAGAGTGTTGAAAAATGGTGAAGGCCCAGAAAAGCCTTCTAGTGAATAGCCCAAGAAAATTACTTATCAGAGTAAGCAGGAGTTCCCAACTCCATCCCAGTTGAGATCCGAACAGCTGGAAGACAAGGTGCATGCTGGTTGGAGTCCATGTTTTTACATGAGGAAAACAATCCACTGGAATAGCTAGCAAAGGGGTGTAAAGAGTTCTCTGGCACTAATTTATTTCTTTTTCTTTTGTTTTTAATCAAGGTGGGGTTTTTTTTGTTGTTAGTAAGAGGTGCTTTATTCTAACAGAAATTAATTTGGATTAGTCCCATTGCCTGGGTTCAAAATAGTGAATTCCTCTTAACTTAATCTTGATTTACATGTTTTAATTTTCAGGAGGAATGTGAGCTTTTCTAATTTCCCCCTATTTAAATAATTACAAAATGTATAATAACAGTTTGTGGGATACTAACTTTTCTGCTTTTCTGTTATACTTGGAGATGAAAACTTTTGCAATAATAGGGTAGTAGACTGGAGAAAAATAAACAAAGAACTGTTGAACCCTTTGAATTAAAATAAAAGCAGCGTTACTCTCCACCCTAATCAATAGAAGGAGCTGTTTGGGCTGTAGGGCTTTTATATTTCTTTTTTGTTTACAGATTTACAAAGAGAATTTTCAAATGTTGTCTTCAGGTCTTCCTTCAGAGCACAGTTGAAATGTAATTGTCAGATACATATTGGTGAAGAGGGAGAATGGAAAGACAACAGTGATGATGGTTTTCAAATAATATGTTTTCATATGGCAGGAAGAAAGTGATTACTGAAAGGTTAGCCCAGATTATTATTAATGATTTTTCTGAGCTTTTAAACAAATCGTCGCGCAAGTTTTCATAACCTCAACATTTTCTCTCTGTCAGAAGATGTTCAGATCCCCACACATATGATAGATCAAGCACACTTCCAAAAATAGGCACACTGTTTGTGCTTGCAATTCCAGATGATCTTGTTATGGCAACTGAGTCTCTGTGAGGAGGTATCTGTGGGCTGTGCGGATCCTTTCTCACACAGTTCCTCTCATGGCTGGGAGCTGCTACTGTACTGCAGAACAACCCTCTCCTTTTTGGGTGCAGAGCTTTGATTTCAAAGCCAAATGCAATTAAGTCATCCCGATTAGATCATTAGAGCCTTTAGTGAAATCTGCTCAGTAACATGCCTGAACTCTCGGTGTGGTTCCAAATGAATAATTTTTTGGTATTTGACTTTGCTTTGAAATATGGAGTGCTCTTTGCCCGAAGGAGTATCTGGTTTTGTATAAACATGGATGGTTTCAGACCATTTGAGGGATGCAGTTCAGAATAATTCAGCCATGCTAAAGATCTGAAGTATTTCAGCAATATTATTAACAGAGCGTTCTGATCCTGCTTCACCTTTTGAAAATTTTTACAAATCGGGAGGCGTCCTTACAAACGCGTCTGGTAGAGCTTGCCAGGCAGAACTAGCTGAGATCGCTCCTTCCTGTATAGCTGCTGTATGTGATCCCATGTATATTCAGCACCGAGCATCAAGTTTTCAAGGGCATCTCCCTCTCCAGGTGCCTATGCTGCTATGATACGCCTGGTAACCGAGTGATGTGAAGCATTGAACATTGGATATTGAATATTCTCAGTGCAAAAACTGGCATGGGGGCTTCATTTACCAGCAAGGGTGAATCCTTAGAGAAAATAGCAATTCACTTTGAAAATCTGGGTCACTTACACATACTGGGTGCCAGTGAGCTACTTTCTGCAGCAAGCCTCCCCCCTTATCTCAGTGGTCTATGGGAATGGGCAGCCATCAGATGCATGGGATGCTTTTAATTTGCATGTCTTCAGTATTGTACGGGTAAGATGTGGCCCTAAGAATCAACAGTTGAAGAAAATACAGGGAGGATATGAAGGCACTAATGCATGATAGAAATATAGATATAAAACTATGAAGACAAAATATACAGAAGAAATCCCCTAAACACCTGACACCACCAGCTGCACCACCACCTACTTGAAAGTGGTTGAATCATTTCTTCTGAGCACTTTGACTTTGGTTTTGTTTGTTTGTTTTCAATGCTAGAAATTCAGAGAGATTTACTGCAGGATTAATCACTGCTCAACAGGAGTTAGACTAACAGAATTTGACTGTTTGACAATATTTGAGAACCAAAACATGTCTCTGAGTTCATGTATATTGCTGTTACTATCTTGTTACTAGTTAGTGAACAGTAAGGAGTTGGGTTTTTACTCTCTAGGATCTGAATATTTATTGGCAGATTGGGCCTGTCTTGTTTGGTCCTGGATAAGGCAAGAAGTTACAACTGAAATGTAAATAATATGACGGGGTCCACATACTTTATTTAGCAAGTAAATTAAGGTATATTAGTGTAGGGCCTCATTGTCAGGAACAAAAAGCCAGCCACTGAAAATTCGAAGTAAAGGCTAGTAATAGTCCACATTGTTTCTTTTATTCCCCATGGCATCAAACTAATATAATAATTGATAGTTAACACCATTTTTGTGACTTTTATTTTAGAAGCCAGACTGTTCAAGCTAATATTTTCAGAGTTCCAAGCTTTTTTTTGCAGTTTATAGAAATACAGCATTAGTGCTTTCGAATTTCCATCAGCTCTGCGCCACTGGATTGGACTATATGAATAGCTGAGTTTGTCCTTCCAGCAAAATGTGTACTTCATAGCAAGCATTTTTGTGTTCTTTTCTGAATCACTCCAGTTAACATAAGAAAATCAAGAAAAGGAACAATAGCCTAAAACATAGTTGGCAAACATTTGATACTGAATAATACTGAAATGTGTTTCTTTTGCCATTAAGTTTAGTAAAATTCATTTTCTTTGAAACCACGGTGCCTTAAGAACTCTGTAGTACTTGCTAGGAAAGTTATGTTTATTAACCAGAAAATAGTAATTGGAAAAGAGAATAAGCATGGTCTATTGCTTTAGAAATTATTCTTTGAATTGGCTAATTTTCAATTGTAAGGGAGTCTAGAAGGATTTTATCCCATTTCTGCCTCCTAGCTTTCTTCCCCCCCGCCCTCCCCCGCGTAGGACACTGATAAAAGGTTTTTTGTGAGGCTTCTATTTTTCCAACAGACAGAGGAAATCTAAATTGCCTCTGGGCATTTTCTTAGTTCTAATGAGTTAAGCCTGGTCCGGAAAGAATACACTCAAAATGGAGAGATACAATTTGGAAATGTGTTTTGCTGTTCATACAGGATGTTGTGAAATAGCAGATTCAGGCATTAGGAATGCAGCACTTTGAGGTGGTAGGTTGTGACTGTACTTGCAGCAATTTGCATAGCATTTTCTGCAGGTCTTTATCAATTTACTTTTATTGATATTTCATATCCCAGGATACAGAAGGGGAAGACCACCCTCTGGCAAAGAAAATAGCCTTTACAAATTATGCTGCTCAAAGGAGGAGTTGTCCTCCTTGATCTCACTATTCCGTACCCACTATAAATATTCTTAAGTTTACACAGGTACTGTTTTTCCCTTCTTTGTGGTACCATCAGTTTTAACTACGGAAGAGATGCATTTTATTATATCCAAAAAGAGCAGATACGCTGAAGAATTTCTAAAGTGCTATAATACATTGTGATTACATTTTTAAAATACTACTTTCTTATTCTTTTTAGCCCAAAAGACAAATATTAAAAGCACTCAGGAAATACCAGATAATTATCTGAATACTAGGTATGGTCTGTCAGCTGTTGCTAGTTGTGTCCCATGGATGGTTTCTGGCAGTCTAGAGAGAGAGAGACCTCACTTTTCACGTGACTGACTTTTCTTCTTCTTGCACGGGAATTAAATGAAGCTAAATGTGTTCCATATATTACCATATAGTATTTTCCCATATAAGCAATTGCAGCATTTGGTGCAAGCAATTCATGCAAGTGCAATTGAGAAGATGCCATCACAGAGGCCATGACTGGAAGAGCTGCTGTGCTGTGATGCTTGTTTCTCTTGATATGCCCTGCACCAAAGTGAATCAAAGAATCAAAAATTGCTGCTTGGAGATTTACCTGCAGACGTAAACATATGCAGCTCTACAGGTGACACCTGGCATGTGAAGGGTGTATGGCTGGAACTGTGCTCCTGCACTGCTGTAGCCTCCTTCAAAATGCCCAGTGTGGGGCAATTTAGGAGAGCTCTGTCATCACCTTAATTTATTGGAGCCGTAACGTGGCTTTTATGGCCTCAGCTTGAAGGAGCTGAGATGTTCAAAGTGGCTGAGAGCTACTTGCCTTTGTCATTCATGCAATTGAAATCAGGTGTATCCCATCTATTAATGTGTGGTCCGGAGTTTGAGAGCTCACCTGAAAAGCAGTTCATTCACCTTGAGAAGGTTAACATTTGGTAGGGTTTGGTTTTTACTTGTTTGTTTGTTTGTTTGCTTGCTTGCTTGGGGTATACATTTGACGAAGNTATTCTAGAACACTGATTATTCATTATTTGTCTGTATTTACTAAGGCATAAAGAGAGAGTTGCCCACTTTCAGAATAGGTTTTGTTCCAAGTTTCCATTAAGTATTTCATGTAAACAGGACGTGCAGGCTCTATTAACTAGATTGAAAAGGTTCATGATGGGTTAGTGTCTTTCCAAATTAACATTGTCTACAAAATGCTTTTAAAGACATCTGTATTTTTTTGTACTCTTAGGACACACAAACAGATTTTTTTTCATTTTCATTTGCTTTTTAGGCAAGGAAAAAGAAGAGTAGCTAATTTAGAAATATACTTTTCTGGATGTTCTTCACTTATGTTTTTTTTCTCCATGTTATTCAACTGTCTGCCTTTCTCTCATTCCTCTTGGTAGAAACGTTTCAATTTTCCTTCTTCACAGAAGTTACCTTTGTAATCTTCAACATAAGCAATACCGCTGGGGAGATCTTTCTACTTCCATCAGTCAAACCTTTCCTAAAGAAAGGTCTATGTTTTCAATGAAAAAATAATTTTATAGAGTTTTAAACTATTCATTTATAAATCATATAATCTGATAATGAATTGACTCTTTGTCCTACAAAGAAATAGGCCACATGCACTTAAACCTCACACTTTTTGAGTTCTGAATTTCAGCAATTATTACCATTTTGAACCTAAAAACTCCTCCACAAGAATTTTCCTAAAATCTTTCAATTTTCCTGGCAGGCAGATTAAAAGGAAATTTATATAAAGGTAATAGATATTAGGGAGGAATCTAAACCATTGTTTACAAAATCAACAACCAGTCTCTCAGTTCACAACCCAAAGGGGTCTGTGGAATCATAGATTTCTTGAATTACACCAGTGAATGAGAAGAGCCAACTAGGTCTTGCTGCTACTGGGTCCTTTTCCTATACCTTAATTCTTTCTCCTGTTAAATGTATGACATGAAACTGTTTATTAGTAGCTTCTGAAATAATCAAAATATTATTTCTTTTTAGAATTCAGTGTTCCTTCAGAAAAATGAAACATAAATTTATTTCTTTCAGCATTGTTGTACGACTTATGCCCTTCCCTTTTTGGATACTATCAAAATTACTAGCTATTTATTCGGTTCCTGTGATAAACAGAACTGAAAGCTCAGTCAATGCATGTCAGAGCTGATACAATCAACTGCTAGATTACCTTTTTTTTCCACTTGGCTTTTTTACACTACCTAACCTTCAGTGAACTCCCTTTAACATCTTAACATCTGCTTTCACAGAATTCTCCTTAATCTACCTTCATTGTCAGATTGGGTTTTCTGTTTGATTTTTAGAAATAGAGAAATAATGATGCTTCTGGGAATTTCAATGACTAGAGAAAATGACTGATGATAAGAACTCGTTTAAGAGGGTTAAAGGGATATTAGGGTAATGCAGTCAATGTGACTGGAAGTCTGGAATATTTTCATGTCTTTGAAGAACTTAGTATTCCCTCTTGAGTTACTTAAATCAGAGTATCTCTTCAATTTTGAATTACTTTTGCCCAGAACCTTCAGGATTAAAAAAAAAAAAAAAAAAAAAAAAAGAGTTACTCACTCTCTCACAGCAACTCGCTGAAANGCTTTTATGGCCTCAGCTTGAAGGAGCTGAGATGTTCAAAGTGGCTGAGAGCTACTTGCCTTTGTCATTCATGCAATTGAAATCAGGTGTATCCCATCTATTAATGTGTGGTCCGGAGTTTGAGAGCTCACCTGAAAAGCAGTTCATTCACCTTGAGAAGGTTAACATTTGGTAGGGTTTGGTTTTTACTTGTTTGTTTGTTTGTTTGCTTGCTTGCTTGGGGTATACATTTGACGAAGTAACAGGACTTTGCAAACTCTTTTCCCTTTTATTTGAATCATGTTGTTAATACTCCTTTCTCAGCCTTGCACAATAAATATCGTAGTACAGTATCTGGTGTTGCAGACTTTAATAAGCTGGTATCTACTGTAGATCCTTAGAAGAAATTTTTCAAAGGGTAAGTGCTTTTTTTTCCTTGTTTCTTTGTTTCATGATCTCGTCCCCGTCCGT
>VXBJ01007355.1:230498-242468 GCA_013400055.1 Nycticryphes semicollaris
TTTTTTGCCCCAAGACCTGAAGGAAAAAAAAAAAAAAAAAAAAAAAAAAGAGTTCCTCAGTCTCTCACAGCAATCTGCTGAAAGATCCTATAGCACAGATCCTATAGCATCTTATGGAATAGTATCAATATTTGTCATACACCTATATATCTGCATATCTGCAACATAAACCATCTTTGTATCTCCTTTCTGTATGGATGGATGGGAAAAAGAGCTATATTTTCTAGCTGGTCAACCTGGAGGTTATTCCCCAGATCAACTACATCTGTGTCATCACCTTATGTTGTGAACAGCATGTTGAGTAGTACAGGACTGCTGAGTGTATCTCAGGGTCATCTTCTCTTTCAATAAGAACTGATGCAAGATGCAAGCAAAAAGATAATCTTTTGAGGACAATGAAGGGAAAAAATGCACCACTGCAGTGTACACTTAGATGCTGTAAACTACCATGCAAAGAAGTTTCCTTCCTGTTACATCAGAGAATAGGAGATCTTGATATTTGGAAATAGAGAATACATGATTCATTGCTGTTTGGAGAATAAAGGTGTAATACTATCCAACAAAAATAGGCAAGTGAATGATGAGAAGACAGACCCAAAAAAGGCATATAGATATCACTCCATGGTCAAAATAGGACTTACTTTCTAGTTTCCAGGATAACACCAAGACAGAGTGGACAAAAGCTACTGTAAAATGTCTGTGGAGTCTATCAACACATTTATTTTCATAAGGTTGGGCACCATCACCCATGTTCAGACATATATAAAAAGGACCACTGCCAGTATGTTTTGCTTTATAAGTCACTTCCTACAGAATTACCTGTTGGAAAGTGAATTATTCTCAGGAACTTCATGAAAGAGTAGTAGGTTACAACCCATTCTTCACTTTGAATCTTTCAAATCCATTTTTAAGGCTGAGAGACACTAAAAGAGGGTAACACTGTAGGGCTGAAATCCTGGCCGCCTTTAATGTCTGTAGAAAACCACATTCCTTTTCTGTGCATACCTCTAAATCATGGGACACATTCTCACAGTTTCAGTAACCAGTCAAATGGATAATGCTCAAGTACAAACCTACATTATGTTCTGGCTACTTCACCAATATTTATTGCCTAGTGAAGACTGTGCCATGTAGTTAGAAGAGACTGAGACACAGCTTTTTCACATATTTGTGTGTATCTTTTTTGTATGAATGTTCATGCAAAGACAGAAGAAATGACATACTGCTCATCTGTTTTTGTCTACTAAATGTCTACTACTTCATTTCAAAGTTTTAACTTTCTTGGAACTTAACAGTTCTAAGAATATCTGCTAAAAATGTGAATCAGCAAAGAGAAAATTCAAATGGACATACTCTTTTCACTGCATCTCCCTCTGGTATCTGGAAAGTATATCTATTGGCTCATATTAGGCTTGCTTTCTATTAATTTTTGATACTTTGTCATTTATGAGTGGTGCTAGAACTGTAACTATAAAGAAAAACTTTTTATGAGCAAAGAATGGAAGACCCCAACTTGGGAAATGTTTAAACGTTCAAAGAGAGGACATGTACAATAAAAAAACCCCAGGATTTTAGAAAGACATCTCTCTTTGTAGTACCCAAGAATATGAAATTGCACATTCCTTTCTGCATGAATGTGTTATATCCCCTCCCCCATTTTCTCCTCTAAAAACCTAAGCTGCATTGCAAATTATTATCCACTGGCACAGGGCCTGGATCCTTTACAAGTTGGAAACCATTTTATATGCTGTAGATTCTTTTCAGTTTTAAAGCCCTGAGCTGGCTTGTGGACAATGATGACATCAGCTCTTGAAATCCAACTCTAACTCTATTCCCTGCTCTGTAAGGCTTGTAAAGCCAGTAGCATCCGTCTATTGTTTCCAAATAGGATATATTTCAACTGACATTTCTGATGAATGAGCTGACATTATAGTTTGTTTATTGTTGGCTTTTCATTGTATTCCTTAAATATGAGTAGATAATTTTAAGAAGTAGGCTTTGCAGTGAAGACATACTGCAATAAGGACATTTGAACAATATATAATATTTGAATATATATATAAAAATCTGAAATGGAAATTAATATTTAAATTTCCTTATAAATGAAAATTTACAGTGTTGTTTTGCAATAGAGATGTAAAGATAATTTTCTGTAAGCTTATGTTGGTCGGTGTTAATTAACCCCTAGTATCACAGCAGTGATATCTGATTGTATCAAAACCAGAATTCACTCAGCACCTTGCAGAACCTCACTGTCTGTGCATAGTGTGATATGTACTTAATATTTATCTTACTAATACGAGATAACTGATATTATGATATAATAAGACTGACTTACTCAGCTGGATTCCACTCTAATTAGTCTATATACTATTCACGTGTGAGCTGGTATGTGCTGCACAAAGGCACTTCTGAGCTCATATCTCTTGTAATTGTGTAGATGACAGGTATGTGTTTAAGAAAGGTGAAAGGTAATAAATTCAGTTAATAATAAGAGAGGTAGGCTTTTTATGTTTGATGTTACAGTTCAAACTTTTAAGTGTTCTAAGAGAAAATCTAGGAGAGTGCAGTTAAAAAAACCTTACTACTCTGCTGAGTCTCTGTGATCCTTACAAGAGGTTAAGAGCAAACTTAATGTGGTGTATAAATGTGATGCTTTTCTATAGCCATTTTCCCTATAGTGCGCTAGGAACTGTTCATGAGTTAATTAATACCAAAGCCTTGTAAGGTAGATGGGTATAGTGAATTCTGTTCTACATGGTGGGCCACGGGCAAGAAAAGTGGTTTTATAAGGCCTGAAATGAGAGCCAAAACTTGGTAACTCTTGGAGAATAAAAGGCTATGACTGGACATACTGTGGTCCTGCTAAAACAAGAAAGGATTTTGGAATTTTGGAATTTTTAAATTTTTTTTTACATGTACTGGATTTATTAGAGCATTTTTGGGAAGATTACTGCTGTACACAGTTTAAAGTGAACATAACCAAATTTATTAACCCATTTCCCTGCTATCAAAAGAATTCTGATTAATGAAAGTTTTCTAACAATGTTTTACAATATCGAGAAATAATTGGTAAGAGAACACCCAACAAGGAATAGCATTGCTGCTACAGTTCTGCATTGATTCTTCTTACCCTTGAGGGGTGTTTTTTAAATTGTTTCTGCTCCTAAAAAAATTAGGCCCATTGTTGAAGACCATAAATGAAGTCTTTTATAGCTTTCCACAAGAGCTGAGCACAAATAGGTGCAGCCCCCTATAGTTGTCTAGGACAGCAGTTAAAATAGTGTTTCTTGTCAGAGACCTGCAGCTCCCATCATTTGGTGATGTGAGGTTTAAGGTGTTAGAAAACCTGTCCATTAACGTTGTTATGTCTTATGGAAGAACTCAGCAGAAAGGTAGAACAAACTTTGTGTAATAGCCACCGTTACGAATTTTATTTTTCTCTTGGATTGGAGGGAGGACCAACTCCTGTAACCTTATGATTTTAAATAGGAAATAATCCAAATTATGATCACTTTGAGTAGCTTTTATAAGGTTTAATATGATGAGCTGATCACACCCTAGAAAATAAGGTATGTTTAATCAATAGTGAAGCCCAAAACTCAGTATAAAAAGAAAGAACTTACAAAAAACCCATTACAACTAAATCTGAGCTATGGCAGATGACAAAGCCATGCATTTTTCTGCATTTCAGAGGATGTTGTTCTCAGTAGACCATCAGTTGTCATTGCATGCACCATACTGTGCTTTTCAGTGATGGTTATTGTATGAATAACCAGGTCATCCAGTTGTTTAAATAAAGTTGAGTGAAAAATACCACAGAAAAATGGGAGAGAGGAACAGCTATATCATTTAAACATCATATTTTGTCTATTATTCTTACTTACTTTTCAAAATACTGGAGACAGCTCATGAAAATCTTTTCCTTCTTAGGTCGTCATTGTTTCTTTATTCTTTTATAAAGATTCATAGTAGTTTTTTGTTGTTTATCTTCAGCAGTATATTGTGATTTCAAGAAGAGATTGTAATGATTGGAAGAAGGGAATGAATAATAGGAGAGACAGGCTATTGGAAGCAGGGATTCTGTGCTTGTTTAAATGTCCCCATTTCTAACTGCAGGACAGAAACAGAAAAAATGGTAGACAATATTCTTGCCATTTAACTCAGTAAAGTTTAGTGTCTGAATCCATATTTAAACTGCCAGATATCTCAGATATTGCATGTCACTGGCTGAAAACCTCTAATTGTACCCCTAATTTAATATTGCTCTGTTCCCACAAATCTTACCAGAATTAGTGGGAGGCACCTGCTTATAGATTCATATGCCTCATTAGGCAACCAACTTTGAGACTTTCAGCCAATGTTTTTTCAGTTTCCCATGTCTATAGAATGTAGGCTTTTTGCAAACAGAATTTAGCATTGTGGAAGTGTGATGCAGGTTCAGAATCACAGGTTCAACCCAGGTTCGGAAGAGAAACAAGACCTAATCACCATTTTTTTCCAGCCTGCACCAACCAGTCTGGGTTTTCATGTTGCATTGCACAGTGATACTTAAATACTGGAGCAAGGGATAGACAAATCATAAATACAGAAATAATTTATTTTTCTTGGTTACTTTATATGAAATGTGGAAAATGAAGATAAGCACTCATCACTATAGTTGTTACAGCCCAAGAACAACCAAATGATCAGTTCATGCCTAACTTTGTTAATGAAAATAGTATGATGGACTTCTTATATGATTATTCTTAATAATGTCCTTAGTTATATACTCTTAAGCATAAATTCGTGCTTAATGATGGAGCATGATGGAGCCAAGACTGAAATATACAATACCGTGCAGGATAATTCTTAAAAAATCCTAAATTTACAAGTCATCTAAGGTGAATAAGCTGTTGTGGTTTTTCTTGATACTACCTGTGAACCGGAGTACAGATACAATATTGTATTTCTGTTGGGATAGTGCAAAAATAAAGAGTTTCAACATAGCATCTCCGTATGGGTGGAGAGGCAGCAAAAGGGGGAAGGCTGCATGACCCTAGAGAACTGAACCTCTTGAATACCAGACTATTTTTTACTTTAATGGTGTAGCAATTTTGTATCTCTAAAAAAGTATGATTTGTAATATGATCTGGATTCCCTTGAGATGTTTTAAGATGTATCTAATTCTAGTAGTTTGATTTTAATATTTATTAAATATTATATGAGATTATATAAAATATTATCTTAGTTTTAATCCTCATTACAATGAAATGAAACACAAGTTTTTAGGGTTTTTTTGACAAAAACTGAGATAAAGACAAAAGCATCAATGAAGAGGAGACCCTTCTTCAATTTTTTGTTGTTTGGAAATGGAAAGGAAAAAAAAACTTTGCCAAGTTGACATATGTGTCATTTTCAACATTTCAGCATGAGTTGGTGCCAAAGAATATACACAGATTCAGGGATGCTGTAGATGTAGAGTGTGCTGGAAAACGTAAATCCTGCAACATAAAAAGTCCTAATGTTTTGTGCAGACCTCTCCTTTGTTCTTATCCCTCTGACTGCATTCCTGGTTTACATTTCACTGTTTTTTTTTGTTTCTGTGCTTCCTTTTGAACTATTTGTCATTGGCTATCTCAGTTTTTTCAGTTGCTTAAATGCTGTCTTGCAAATTCCTCGCAGTTGATCCTGTACATGGACTCTGTATTTTCATGTGATGAAAGACTTCACCCTTTTCCTTCTTTGGCAGATACTTGTACACTTAAAATTTCTGTTGCAAGAGCCTCTTTGGCCTGAACCCAATTGAGTTACCATCCTGACTTTTTCCCATCCCAACATTGTTGAGAAATACCACTTTCTTGCATCCTCTCCACAAAACCATTGTGCACAGGAAACAGGCAGTTGATCCTCATTTCCTTCCTTCAGTTTCAAGCTGTTTAAGAGGGCTTATGAGTCAGCATCTTGTTTAGTTGTGTATCATCATCTACATACTCATCTCTAGCTCTTTGTGTTTTCATTATCGTTTCCCTCCTGCATCGGTTGATTGCATGGCTCTGCAGGATATCACCCAGAAATTCTAAACCTAGGGAATGCTAATTGGCCTGATAGCCTCCTGTCTAACCTGGCTTTGCTTCATACCATACCCAGGCATTTCTCTGATTTTAGCCACTTACTGTCTCAGCAACTGTGTCGTCTTCCTGGGTGACCGATGATAAATGTAATGTATTTAACGTATTCTGCCTTTGTAAGGACTTCCCTTTTGAATTCCACCAGAAGCATAAATCAAGGATGTATAACACAGACTGAAAAAAAAGGGGAAGCTTAACATGCTTCTCCATTTCTCCACTTTCGCAGCATTGCCAGTACTTCAGTGAAAAGGCACTTTAGCTTGTATTGTCACTGCCAGCAAGAACAGCACTGCTGCATTCCCGCAGTGGGGGCACATTGCGTTCCTAACACCCTTCTGTGACATTATTTCAGACTGACTCAGGGGGGACAGATGTCTCCTACTAAATCATCAACACAAATGTCTCAAGCATCTGCGTTTTCCTTTGGAGACTTGGAATTTCAGTCTTCAGCAGGCCTGATCCTGCTTAAAATAGTGAATGCTTTCCTTTGATCTGCTTAGCAAGCAGATCCCACAAGGCACACTTACAGTTCATTCACCCTTGTTTTGAAGGCCCTAGGATAATGACTGATGCAGTCCGTCAGCCCCAAGATATTAATCTTTGTCCTCCCTCAGTTACTGCACGCTAATCCTTTGGGTGCTACTTTACAAGTGGTATTCACCAGACTTTTCTTATGATTTTGTTTGATGACATTCAGCACATTCCTGGCAACTGTACTTTCCTCCTATGAGTCTTTGCTTTCTACACCTTTTTCCAGGGCCACCACTCGCTCTGCTTAGGTTTAAAGTTCAAAAGCAACATGTTTGGCAGCTGTTTCCTTTGTCTCTGGTACCTTTCTCTTTACAATAAAGACTGGCTCCTGAAAATAGTTTTTTCTAACGCCCCATCCTGCTCATACTTGCCATTAGTGAGGCTCTGCAACTGTTCTGTTAGCTGTGTGCTGTGTTTCCAGTTGTCTCGGCCTCTAAAAATTTCTGCTCTTTTCCAGAGGAAATTACTTACGCTTTTTTGTTGATTTTCTCCATATTAATTTTACATGTCTACCTGCCTGTATGAATCTATTTCTTTGCATGCCAATCCAACATGGACAGGAGTTGGTATCCCCTGTAATCCTGCTATTTGCTTCCACAACTCATGAAGACTTAACACTAATTTCAACAGGAGCCTCTCTGCTCTCAGCGTATTTGGTAACAGACAGTGGAAATCCCTGTCATTCTTCCAGCTCACTGAGACAGGCTCACCTTTTATAGGTTGTCCTCATGCTGTTCAAGCTGGTCAAGTAATGGTCATTCAAGCCATCTAATCTGCACTCTCATATATGGGAATGAAATCACGGGTTCTGTACAACTCCATTTAGGAGGAATTGCTGGCCAGCAGAGGTTGCTCAGAGCACATCAGTTGAGTGTTCTGCACTCCAGAGCTCTTTATTTCTTAGTAAGTATAGTCAAGGGGTTTTTAATCTTTTGTGGGATGTACTCCAACATCCTGTTTCTGCCCTCATACTGGGTACTTGCTCTGATACCTCACCTCTCCGGAAGAATGACGGAGTCAATGAGCAGGAGATGGGGGATTGTCCCAGGAACCTGACTCTGGGCTGGGCAAGCCGGCACTCCTTGCTGCATTTGACCCATGTGCCTCTATCCTTGAATTTGTTTCCCATCATTGTGGACTATATATATCCTTATGCATGCCCACGGATGGAAAAAAATAATATTCCCCTACAATCCAGGAGGAAAGGAAGAAATAGATCATAGTTGTTTTCCCTCTTTAAATACCCTTGAGGTCATCAGAGCGCTGATGAAGGCATTGGTGTGGTGTTGAGTTTGGAAAGGAATACAGAAAGTTAAGAAATATTTTGGAAAGTTCCAAAGGAAGCCATGCTTCAGGTTTGGATTCAGACCCAAATGTCTTCAAATTTCATTCATAAGAAGGTCTTTACGTGAGCTGCAGTAATGGTCTTGATTATTTTTATGTAATATATATTGGCATGTCTGGATCTTTGTGTGATCTGAAGTTTGCTGTATAACACTGTGGAGGCCTCATTTGCCTCCTTGTGCTACCTTATGCAGGAATCAGTGCTGCTGCTGCTGTTGGGGTTCTGTATTTGCATGGTTCATTTTTTCCTACAGGACTCTGTTTATTCAGAGAATGCTAACTCTTAATCCTGCATCACTCCTTATGTTTGCAGATCAACTCCCATAAGAGGAGGGAGAGATTTCTGCATCTAGGTGGACTAGTTTTATATATTTTAGCTGTAAATCCTCATCTATCCACTTGCTTTAAAATTAAAATAAATACCATGTTACAATAAGAGGAGGGGGAGAGGTAAGGATACAGACAGCATTTTCCCTGCATTGAGGGTGAGAAGTGTTACTGGTTTTGCCAAGCATCCTCATTTCCTTACCCACTCTTGGGTCAGAATTGATGTTTCACTTCTTTTGGGAGTCGGAAAATCTAGAGAAAAGTGACATACTTTTAATTCCCCATGAGGTGCCAAGGTTTGAAGAAACTAAGTAGCTTGAGTTGATCCTGTACAATGGCTTTAGGGAGGGCAAGCGTCGCACTCTTAATGCTGCCATTGTGCAGAGTAACGTCCCTTCCAAAGTGTGGTCTTGAAGTGTAATCATACCTGAAGGTCAAGCAAACATGCAGCATTAGTTTTTCATTTGGAAGTCTCATGTATTTTGCATTGACATGTTATTTAGTCCTTAGAGAATCCATAACTTTTTTTCTTTATAATCAGGAGAATAGTTTAATTAAAGGACAAATAGAACTTCTCAGGTTTGCGGTAATGTAAAAGCATGAAAAACCCTTAGTACAGTTTCAGTATTACTGAGACATTAGCAACAGACTGTTTTGTCTTTGTGGTTTGGAATTGGAATTTATCCAGTTGTTGCCGGAAGGCTACATTTAATTTGTACTGTGTTTGCATAAATAGCTTATTTGTAAAAATCGCATTTTACTTGAACAATTCTAAATGATGCACTTATCATAGGGAGAAAAATGATCTATTGTTCTTTTTAAATAAAATGGTACTGCCCTTCCAAACTATCCAATCGACAAAAACATGAAAAATCACAGCGTACTTATATGTTCCTTATCTCGTCCCCATAATCAGCTCTCATATGCTCATATCCTCTGGGTTTGCAAAATTCAAAAGATTCTTTGAATTACTTTCTTAATTGTGATGTTGGCATTATAATTACTTGCTAAATAAGATTCTTTAACAATGATGTCCTTGTTACCAAAGCTCTTGCATTTCTTTGCCTGGTATGGATAGCTGCATGCTCTGAATGGGGCAGCAGCAGTTTTTGTGGGAGCCTGACTCTGGCTGAAGGAGGAATCGATTTCTCAGAGAAGGTTGTTTGGAGCATTACACAAAATCTCTTTTATCCCTGCATCTACCCCGCAGGCAAATGAAAATTAAGGAAAATACAAGACCTCCACCTGAAAGGACTCAAGCAGCAGTAGGCAGTTCCTTCTCTTATTTGCATCTCATTTGTGTGTTGGAGGAAAAACTGTTCAGGTTTTTTGGCCCTTAAACCTCTTTCAGCACATTTTCACATTGTGTGTCCTTTAAGATCAGATGTACAGTAGTAAAGAGAGATGTGATTGGAGAATACTTTTTAATCATACCATAGTTTATTTTTAATTCTTTTAAAAGTTGTGGCTAATCAAGAGTAATACAGGATTTCTGAGCTTTGTTTGAAGGATTCCATGTCTCTGTAGTAAGTGTGAAACCAATACAGAAGTGTAATGACTGCTGCTAACTCCAGCCAGATTTGTGTAATTTCCTAGGAAGAATGCCTATTTGCCGTTTATTGTCAGAAATGGTTGCTAGATAGATATTTGAATCTGTGTGGCTCAACTCTCAGTCACTGTTCTTATATTAGAAGAACATTCTCCATTTCTTTGGCACACCACCACACAGCACATCTAAACTGAGTCCAGCCAGGGTCCTGAGAATATTGCGTATTAAGTATGGATAAGGCATACCGTTCCCTGCCACGTACGCATTTCCTTCATTATTTTCCAGTGCCTTCTCTTCTCTTCTCTTCTTCTCTTCTCTTCTCTTCTCTTCTCTTCTCTTCTCTTCTCTTCTCTTCTCTTCTCTTCTCTTCTCTTTATATTTTCAGTACAGGTTATTCTCTATTCTCTCATAATTTCTGTTGTTCTCCATTTTCTTTTCCTGTTAACAATTATCTCTCCCCCTCCCCTTCTTTTCTCTCTTTGATCCACAGGTTTTGCAGTGCATGTTGGTCTCCCTTCATTCAGAACTTGACATTCAAAGGTACTTGATGAAAATTGAATCCTCTCAGAGAGTTAGTACTGTACTTTATTTTTTCTGCACTCTGCTGTGGATTGAGTTTGTTACCCTTTAACTGTGTGTGTCTTGCTTCACAACTAGTGTTCTCAAAGAAATATGGATCTGCATGCTTTTTCCCACTGTATTTCACAACAGTGAAGTGTCACTTATAGAGATTAATTGCATATGGGAGTGTGATGCATGTGCATCCTTTGACAGTTTTTAATTCTGACTTTTCCCTTAGTGGCATGATAGACATTAAGTCCACACTCTTATCTTAGATACTTTGAAATCCACCAAAATGCAGTGGGAGGTCCTAGATAAATAAGTGATCCCTACCAGCTGTCCCAGTTCCAATTGTATTTATGCATTTATACATGCTTGGAACTGGGTTAAGAGGTAAAATCTTGCTGCAAAGTTAAGGACAGATCTGTGGGCACAGGAGTAAATATTTTTGTATTTGACATGCAAAGAAGCTTAGTTCTGCAACTGGTAAAATGATCTTACATGTACATTGGGCACTCTGAAGTCACCTGTATCTTACCTTTCCTCCTGTTGAGCCCCTCTTCCACTTCTGTATGGATTGTAACACCATATAGAAAGGATGTCTAGTACAATTACTTTTTCTTCCTACTCCAGCAGTGCATGTGCACTTGCCTTTTAGACACCCATGTGCCTCTATGTGGTTTCTACTGCAGCCAAAATCACAATCACAAAAGCACTAAGAAAACGTGTGCTGCAAGCAAGGACTGAGGCTTTGGAGCATGCAGAGTGCACAGTGACTTATTTGCACCTGATTTCCTGACTCGTCCTGTTTCCACTTCAGGATTTAAGTAGGCCAATAAACATGTCAACCACAGGGAAGGATGGGAGAGGGAGAGGTGCGGAGAGCAGTAAGGCTTCTCCCTCCTCTGTCAAGGAGATGGCCTTGAGGGAGGGAAAAAGAAGAGAAAGGGCAAGGTGACAAGTTAGAAGAGAGGAGCAGGAGGAGCTCTTCTCTTCTACAGCATTTATGTTGCAGCAGCCCCCTAACTCACTCTCCCCAGGTGCCAGAGCAACAAGCTCTGATAATGACTTCATCACACGTTTACTTCCATGAGTGGAGGCTGAAACTAAGTCTCTGGCGTGGGTGTGCTGCTGCCGGAGGCCCCTCTGCCTCCTGCTTGCTTTTCTCCAGCTTTTCTTCTCGCTGGGGGCTGGCAGCACCCACCATCCCAGCCCACACAGAGGGCAGCTCACGCCCTGCCCCAGAGACTTTGCTCCCACTCACCAGCCTTCATGTTGATCGCTCTTTTTTTTGGTTATTTTTAAAATAGCAAGTAATGAAGAACTCCTTCCTAGCTTGTAGAAACAGAGAAAAACAGGTTTTTCCAGGACTGCCACATCTCATCCCTTTGCTTTGGGAAACAAACACCACAAAAACAGACCCTCCTCCTATTTTCCTTAGGGACATGTGTGGGAGAACAGGGATGGGTAGATAATAATTTTCTTGAATCAGAACACACTATCCCCTAGATACATTTAGGCATCTGGTATATATTCTTTCTCTGTTCC
>VXBJ01007355.1:242497-354150 GCA_013400055.1 Nycticryphes semicollaris
TTCCTTTTTGCATGTGGTTTTAAGCATGTAAAGATCTTTCCCCTTTAATCAGCATAATGACAGTTTTTGTTTAAATCATCCCTTTTAATCTGCAGAGTTCTCATGACGGTTTTGGGGATTGTGTAGGTAGGAGTTACCTCACCCGCTGCTGATGAAATGCAGCCATCTCCTGGATGGAACAAGGGGTCATGCTGGCTCGTGAACACTTCACAGTAGGGTTTTTAGGAGAGAAAGAAGTAGCTTCCAACTGAAACTGCCGTAAGATTTTAATTAAGACAAATGTTGATGTCCAGGCTGGAGTTTATAGATAACTTATTTAAACAAAGTAATAATAAACTGAAACTATGATGCAAGAATATGACAGAGACTGAAAGAACAAATTTTGCTGTGAGCAAAATTAATGGCGCCATAGAAGCCTTTGTCGGGAAAAATCGTGAGGTGATCAGTCACTTTTTAAATTTGGCTATCACATATAAATAAATACTTCATGTCACAGAGCATTAGAATAAAGCAGAGTTATACAATTTTATTTTAAAATGAAAGACCTCCTTAACTCAGTGTGATTTTTGCTTATTACCAATGGGTGACTATTAGTTTTCGCTATCATTTAACTCATAAAGTCTCTCTTTGTACAATCTTTGTATAGCAATACTTGGATTTAGACAGGAATAGTTTTACACTTTAACATGTATGGCTTGGGTTTTTCTGATATTTCTTGTATTCCAAAGAGGTGCCGCAGCACGTTTGCATATTTCAGTCTGGACTTGTCTGGACCAATTAGGCTGCTTTTAGACGGGCTGCTGAGTTCCTTAGGGCAACATTTTCAAATGCAAGTTCCTCCAATTAAACATCTGAATAAGGGGTCTGGCAGCATAAGTGCTGAGCACCTACAGCTTTTATTGCTTCTAATGAATATCTTTACTGTAAACACACAGCTTTCTGAAGAACAGGCTTCAGTTTATCAAGGTGCTTACAGTTAGGAACCAAAATTTGAAAATGTTGCTTTTTGTCAGTCATTTATAAGAAAGTTTCATGCAAACATTTCTCTGATAACTCTGGGGATCACCCTGCTGAAGAGAGAGCCATAGTCCTGCAAAAGACGAGCGGGACTTGGCAGCCTATGGATGTCCTGCTTGCTGATTCACAGCATTCAGGATTAAACGAAATGGGTTTTGGCAGCTTGCCACAGCAGGGAGCATGCAGCTGGCCACCAACAGGGGCTAGCAGGGCTCCTGGGAAAATGTGCAGATTTTTAGGATGATTTGAGTATCATTCCAACCTAAAAATATGGCAGATAAATTCTGACACATCGTTAGATGTGGTTTTTTTCTGTTTGGTGAAAGAAACTGAGGTTAGCAAATACAAAGAGTGTTGATAAAGGTCCTGTCATAAGCAGAGAGTTTTGCCTTCAGATACAATCACAGAAATGAGTAAAATAACCTGACCCTGCCATGGGCTCTGGTAACGTGTAGATGTGACTGCGCATTACCAGGTTTTAGTGCAGCACCTTCCTGTGGCAGCTGGTGGTGTTGGCTGAGTTATCTTCCCCTTCTTCTTGTTCATGGTGGGAAGGAAGGGGAATGCTTTCTTTTACCTTACTTGGGAAAATTTTTCTGGGTCTATTTCCTCCCTTCCTCAGAGCATGAAAATATCTGCACCTGGGCTATATGTTAGGTTCACGTACACTGATTTCATTGCTTTGCTTAATTACCATGACCCAGGGAGGGCTCTGTGATTTGCGCTGTGTTTGCTTTCCTCCTGTGGTGAGTTTGGAGAACTTAGGCTTTTCCCTGGACCACTGGCTGGCAGGTGAGGGGGAGGTTGGGCAACATCCAACACAGAACATACTTCAAAGTCAGGGAGGCTGCAGACAAATGGGACACCTTAGTTCAGCGCTAGGGACGATGAGCAACTATGGCTGAGGCACTGTGACTCTCCTTATTAAAGAGGAAAAACTTCTGGGCGTTCATACCATAGAAACTAATATTGCCACCGAACTGAGAGCAAAGACTGGCTTTGTAACTTCTTGTTATTGATTCAACAGAAAACAGTGAAACATTTATGTTCAAAATACAGAAATAAAAGCCAGAGACATCTGCTGGCCCATGAGCAGGCATTGGGAAATAGTACAGACAACTCCTAGAGATTATCTGGTGTCGAGTTGCTCTCTTGCTCTCTTCAGGTCCCAAGAGCATGGATGCTGGTATGCGCCCGCTCCTGACACAGTGCTGTGTCCAACTGATGGTGTCTGAAAGGAACGTGCCATGCATTTTTGCACCTTATAATGGTGAAATAACACACAGAGAAAAGTGAGCTAGTCATGAAAGATGGTTTTATGTTGCATTCAGCTGCTGAATCACCTCCCCGCCCCCAGGTCCCCCAGTGAGAGAGAGAATCCTAATGCATCCACTGCACAGATGTAAAAACTTTAGTTTATATAGACATGGATAAGCATTAAACTTTTCTGAGAAAGTGCTATGAAAAACATTGTTAGAATAAAGTCTTAAAAATAAGAATATGTGGATAGTATTTGCTTTCTCTCCAACGGCAATATGTCACTAATAGCATGTCCAGACAAGTAAAACCTTGTACTTGTGATGAGACCCCAAAGAATTTGTATCTTTGGAAAAGGCACGTCCTTCATTCAGATAACTTTTAATTTGAACAATTTGACACAAATGTGATGAAGAAATATGATTGTTGTGGTAATAAGAGCACACGTGCTGTGGCAGTATTTCAGAGTTAATAAATTCATCTTACATTAAACACAGCCCATTTATATGCATATTTGCAGTCTGTCACACATCCAGTAGCCATCTTCAGCACAAGTTACAGGACAAATAGTTTACTTGAAGGTCAAGAAAAGCAGGTTTTCATTTTTCTTTTAATTTTTCTTCTTTATTTGAAATGTCAAGAAGACACTCAAATTGGGTTTTTTTGCCTATGCTAAGTGTGCTCTTTAGAGCACTTGATTGGAAAGAATTATTTTACTAGTGCTGTATTATTTTTGATGTCTTTGTTTATCATTTGTACCCTGTCAGGAATGCTAGCAACGTTGAAGATGTGTATGATAAAATTTTTCTCCTGAAGAGATAAGTTTCTGTCAAGATAAAGAGACAGAAATATAAAAAGCATTAATTGATTGAGAGATGAAAATAAATCCTTCTTCAGGTCATGGGATATTTTTTTTTTTTAGTTCTTTTTTTTGTCTGTGAAAATGTGTGAAACAAATTTACAGGAGAGATTTTTGAAAAGGAAAAGAAGGGAAAAAAAGGTTTTATTTATGTAAATTAGTATGGAAAATAGGTGGAAAGGAGCGTGGAAGGATGTTTTGAAGAGCAGAGCTATAAATCTGGGTAGAACAAAAGAGTGATGGCATTAGTGGAGGCAAATGTGAGCAGACGCAGCAGCTTGTGTGGCAGTCAGAGGCATCTCTGGTGCCCTGTGACTGCTTGCTGCATCTCTGCAGTATTTCACTTTTGTTTATTCAGGTACCTTCTCATTTCAATGCTCATTATTTGAAATTTTATTCCATTTCAGGAATGTGTGTTCTTTTTTGCATTTTTTTTTTCCAAGTCAGTGAAAGAATTAAAGCAGATATATTAAAAGTGCATACTTTGGACAAGCTGTATCAGACAGATACCAGTCGTGAGGCATGAGTAACCACAGTTTTAATTCTTGATCAAATCCCAAGAGCTATTAGAAGATGCTGTAATTGCAGCCTCCGTGGGCTATACTTAAATACATACTCTAAAAAGGTAACAGGGATGTATATCTTTGTATGCTAAGAAAATGAAATAAAATAGTAATTTCAATGCACTATGTAATTATATGTAAACTTTCAGCTAAATTGTTCATCCTTATTTTGGCCTTCCCTTTCTGCTGAGCTTCTTACCCAGAACTAGCATGGGCAAGATCTTTTATCAGAGAAGTCTGGCTCTGATTGGTTAAGCTCAATTTGTCTGGCTGAAAAATGAAGCATATTGCATCACAAAACACGGAGGGGGACGTCTCCTAACATATAGCTGGTGAGGGGAAGACCATGACTGACTAGGGAAATTATAACATCACTGGTATAATGTAACTAGTATTGGTACGGGGCAAGAGAGACCTGCTGAACCTTATCCTGTTTTCTGGCCTTTCTCCCAGAGTTGTGGGTAGGAAAGCGCTGGTGTTTCCTTGGTTTTGTGTGCACGCATGGAGTATCTGTTTACAAATGTCTTGATTTTGGATGGTGCTACTCCTTAGTGGGTACATCTTGACTTTTCTTCTCTGTTAGGTGTTATGCTTTTTGCCCTTAGCTGGAGGGCATATTTAAAAAGTGGCCACCTGGGCACAGTGATGTCCCTTTTATTGCTTTCACTGGATTTATGCAACATGCAGTTACAGCAGCAACCTGACTCTGGTAGCAGCAGTCTCCACTGCGACTGTAGTTGGGTTCTGATGGGTCCTGAAACATGGGCTGTTTGGTGAATATTTATTTTGTAAATTCTTATACCGCACACTAGTTCCTGAAAAGTTCCTGAAAAGTGTGTTTTTAAAGGGACACTTTCTGAAATTTTATTTTAAAATATGTTAGTGAATATTCTGTGGAAAAAATATACATGGTATGATTTATTAAATATTTGTTTGCCAGTTGTCTTATTTTATGTTAGAATCAACATGATGAATACTTGTTAGAAGGATTGGATACTGCTGAAGGTTTCTGCCCTGCTTTCTTAACTGTCTTTACTACAAGTCCATAAATGTTGCTTGTCACAGAATCACAGAATATCAGGGATTGGAAGGGACCTTGAAAGATCATCCAGTTCAATCCCCCTGCCAGAGCAGGAACACCTAGATCAGGTCACACAGGAATGCATCCAGACGGGTTTTGAATGTCTCCAGAGAAGGAGACTCCACCACCTCTCTGGGCAGCCGGTTCCAGTGTTCTGTTGCCCTCACTGTGAAAAAGTTTTTCCTCATATTTAAGTGGAACCTCTTGTGTTCCAACTTATACCCATTGCCCCTTGTCCTATCATTTCCTGTCACTGAGAAGAGCCTGGCTCCATCCTCCTGACAGTCACCCTTTACGTATTTATAAACATTAATGAGGTCACCCCTCAGTCTCCTCTTCTCCAAACTGAAGAGACCCAGCTCCCTCAGCCTTTCCTCAGATGAGAGATGCTCCACTCCATCATCTTTGTGGCTCTACACTGGACTCTCTCCAGCAGTTCCCTGTCCCTCTGGAACTGAGGTGCCCAGAACTGGACACGATATTCCAGATGGGGTCTCACCAAGGCAGAGTAGAGGGGGAGGAGAACCTCTCTTGACCTACTGACCCCTTCTAATACACCCCAGGATGCCATTGGCCTTCCTGGTCACCAGGGCACAGTGCTGGCTCATGGTCATCCCCAGGTCCTTTCCCTACTTCATACTAAGAAGAGCTGCCTAGGAATTGTTTGGTTATTAAGTAGCACCAAGCCCAGTGTTTGTTGCCAATAATAAGAATGCTTTCTGTTAAATATGCACTCATATCTCTCAGCTACTTGAATAGCCACTGTTGCTGTGTTTGAGGATTTTTTCACATTTAAAATTCGGAATTACTCCTGAAATGCAATGTTTACACAAGTTGAGCATGACAAATAGCTTGAAACCTTTTATAAAGGGTGTATGTATAGATGGTGGATCTCATTAATAGCTACACTGCTTTTATGTTTGCAGTATGCCACTTCACTAAAGTGAAACTACTATGGATTTGTATTGGTGTATCTTAAGAGTAGGACTGGGTTTCAGGTGTGAGCAGAATCTGTGATGTGCCTCTGCCTTGCTTCAGAAGGCTCCAGTACTCTTGGGGCTGCAGAGGGAGGGATTCTTTTGTCAGGGAGTGGAGCGATGGACACGAGGGGTAATGGTTTTAAACTGAAAGAGGGGAAATCTAGGTGAGATATTAGGAAGAAATTCTTTACCGTGAGGGTGGTGAGACACTGGAACATGTTGCCCAAGGAGGTTTAGATGCCCCATCCCTGGGCATCAAGGCCAGGCTGGATGGGGCTCTGAGCAACCTGGTCTAGTGGGAGGTGTCCTTGCCCATGGCAGAGGGGTTGGAACTTGATGATCTTGAAGGTTCCTTCCAACCCGAACCATTCTATGATTCTATTTGGGCTGAGCAATGAGTGATGACAAAAGGGTTTTGTTTTTTCGGTCATAGTAATGCTGGCATTATCATGCAGGGGGATCTGAGGTGCTGCATGTTAGGTTCTAAAGAATTTCCCCAGGGACAACCAAAGAAACACAGCATTGCTGAGGTTGGCTCCATCTGTGCATTGACAGGACACACTGGGCAATTGCACAGCTGAAACTGTGTCTGTTGCTTCTGGCGATGGAGTATCCCCTTACTGCTTCAATATGCACCTGTTTGTTTGTGTCGATAAGCTATGTACATGCAAATGACATCTGGGGATTCAAATGAAAGAGAAACAAAAAGTAAGCAAAAGCAAAGCAAAATAAGCTTGCTTGATATTATAATTATTTTTTTTTTCTTAAAAAAAAAAACAATCTCCTCAGCAAACTCTACAGTGAAAGGCCTTTTGCAGGTTGATTTTGTTGCTTCTTTTTGCATCTTGTTTACTTTTTAGTTATGGTTTTCTATAAAGTGAGAATTAGTGCCTTCTAGCTCCCTATTAATGGAAACATGGAGATAAGGTATTGATCAGTGACAGGAACTACAAACTGTAATGATTTGGTAGTACTTCTGTAATACGCCCATGTAAATAAAATACTTCAGCAGTTATGGTTTCCAAGCCATTTTGGAAAGCTGAATGAAGAAATACTGACTAATCAAATTCTTTCTCTGTGTTTGCAGGTCACTTGTCACCTTTGTAAATTTTCAGGCACAAGTACCTGTATTTACATCCTGCAGACTAGTGCTGACTTCAAAGCATACTTTAGTTTGCTGAGAGCAAATGTTGTTAGCCCTAAGTCCTGCAAAAATTCAGTGCCATTGAACAATTCCACTGCAGGATGTTGGATAATACCTAATACTCTTATATTAGCATTTCAAAAGTGAAAAGTTCTGGAGGATTTAGTTTTCTTGTGAGGTATTTCTAAGTTATAGAAGTTCATGAGGAACTGCACCACTTGGCAACAGCAGGCCTCTGTAGCCAGCTAATGAAAATCTAATAAAAGTTAAAGTTCTTCATACTTTCAAGGCCACATAGGGAATATTATGTGATGCATGCTATTGCTGAAATGAGCTCACCTAATTTCACTTGAAAAACCACTGAAGAAACCACATGTCAGCAGGATAAGTCATTTTGGCTTTCCAGAAAGAAGCAAAATCTTTTCTGGATCTTGACAGCATCTTCAAACCTAGAGTTGAAGTTGATTTTAATACAGGGTTTTTTTAATGTACTAGCATATGAACTTAAATGATAGGGAAGAGGAAAGTGAATATGTTTTATGACATGTTGTGCCTGATGCTGATTATAGGCCTTTATAAAGTTGATAGTTACATACTGGTTTAGGGACAGAGTAGGCTTGCTTTGCTTTGAATTTCTGCTTGTACAGTGTCTGTTCTAGTTTGATGTGATACAGAGTTTGGTTGAGAGACTGGAAAATTATTCTTCCAAAGTAATAGTAACATGTGGTTGAGAGAGTTTCAGTAAACAGTATTGAATATACTATTTAAAGCAACCCCTCTTTCTAGAAAGCACTTACAATGTCACTTATAGTTAGCAAAAAAATGTTCAGGACATTGTATCTCCGTACTCGGTGTCTTTATTAGGCAGATCTGACAATAACAAGTCAGTAGAAGTGCATAAATGAAACAATCTCCCTTCCCTCCCAAGAGAGTCTGCTTTTCCAGACACTTGTGTTTAGCAATTTACTAGGAGGATTGCCCAGTAAAAATCATACTTAATTTGGTCAGTTAATGATGACATTTCTTATTTCTCTGATGCAACAAAAAGCATAGTAATTATTTGTGATTTCAGCTAGGAATGTTGGGTGGCTATTTTGGCCTTACTACATACTACTTTCATAGGTGCCACAGCAGAATATACTGAGATTGATAGCTTACAGCTACATCACAGTAATTCTTTTCAGAGGCTTTATCTTAGTAGACTTGTCACTGTAAGAGTGTGTGTGTGTGTGTGTGTATGGACAGGCCTATGCTATAGTGGTTGTTTGAGCAGCAACGAATGGCATTACCATACATCTCCTCAGCACATGTTGTATCCTCGGGGCCTTGTTAGCAACAAAATTTTCAATATGGATGTACAGCCATAAAAACTACAGCAGCATACCCAACAACATTCCTAAATAATCTACGCAGAAGTGACCTTCAGCATACCAGGATTTGAAGAAGTTTGGACTTCTTCCTTCTTTTCCTTGTTTTTTTTTTCTTACCCAAATTCTGCTTTCAGTAGACCAATAATGAAATGTTGTGTTTTGTAGACAAGAAGCCCAAAGCCATCCCAGAGCCCACAGCCCAATTTGGGTGACCAGACAGAACACCTCTCTGAAGCATCTGCTGATTCCTTAGAGGCCATGTCGGAGGGTGATTCTCCAACCCCCTTTTCAAGGGGCAGCCGTACACGGGCGAGCCTTCCCGTGGTGAGGTCAGCAAACCAAACGAAGGAAAGATCACTGGGTAAGACCCTGCTTCAGTCCTTCTCCTCTCTGCTCTTAGCCTCTGTTTTCCCTTTGTGCACTAAAAATTGTCTTTAAATAGTTTGGGGTTAAAAAATGTAAAACTTTGGCAACACGATATTTTTAATGTTGGGTTGATATTTGGGAGTGAGCTCAGTATGGGGTGCTGAGTAACTTGGGGGAACAGTGAAACTTTTCATAAGGTCTGAAAGTGTTCTGGGAGCACGATGGACAAGGAGAAAGATGCAGACACTGACATGAAATGTTGACTAATGGTTAAAACCCAGTATTGGAACTACTTTTTGCTAAGCTTGTACACTGTGTCAGTGAACTTAGAACAAGTTTTTAGACAGGAGGCACGAGAGTTTTAGTTTATCATCTCTTCAAAGCCAAACCTGTTTGGAAGAAGACCAGAGATATTATTGCCTGACAGATCAAGCTCTTGGTGAAAAGACTTGGTATTTGCATGGTGGTAGCTTTTCAGGCAGATGATCTGAATGGCTATGCTGATAGAGATGCCCTTTACATTGGGGCAGTGTGCTTCCATCTGCTTGATGACACGGGTGATATGTTAGCGCAGGTGGACGTCTCTGCTTCCCACATTCTTCCCATATCTCAGGGTTGAATTAAGTCCAGCTGTGAACCAGAGATCCTTTTATAAGAGTGGATTTTATCCCAGAGGCTTTGCTCTCAGCTGATGGATAGTAGGAGTAAGGGCTGGTTTTTTGGAGGGAGGACACCAGAGGGCAGTTAAACTGCTGTGAGAAGGTGACATTAACTCGCATGCGAATTGCTGAGGAAGGCAGGTTTTTGCTCAGAGGTAATAAACTGAAATGCTGCTTTCCTGTATACTCATCTCCCAACATACAGAATTACATAAAGCAAAGGCTGGGCTGTAAATCATACCGTGCTTGTAAGCTTGTCACGGTGGTTTGCTCATTCTTCAACAGTCTAGGACAATTTCTGTCAACAGTATTATGATATCTGACAAAAACAACAAATGAAAAGAAAACAGGGCTGGAAGGGCTGAAAGGGGTCTCTGCCACCTCCACAGCTGCCAAGTGCAGAGCAGTGGTGCTGGGTACAGGGGGTTGATCCCTGCCTATGTCAGCTCATGGAGTGGCACTGCCACCCTTGCAAAGCCTGATGGGCCACCAATATGACAGGCTTTTTGGGGGTAAAAGTTGAAGGTTCTGACCTGGACAAGACTTCTTGGTTTAGAGGTGCTTTTAAGAGCAAGTCTGTAGCACATGTATGTTTACTATACATGCAGAGGATTCATCTCTGTCTATATGTCACTGCTGGCCAGGATGTCCTCAGAATGGGTTGCTTCACCCTGAGATTTTCTGGAAAACGTGTATTTGCTTCAATGTGATATCAAGTGGGTTGAGTCTTTGCAGGTTCATGTGCAACTCGCAGTCCAGCCTCACCACATGGGTTTCAGCTGTCATTGGGTGATTACCCCAGGCCACTCAGGGTATCTGAGCTCTGAACTTCTGTTTCAGATGTGAGCTGATAAGTCATAAACAGCTTTCAGAAAGCTTTTTGTTGGCATCCAAGGAAGTGGCGTGCTATAAGTGCCCCCCAAAAGCTGAGCTAGAAACAGCTTTCTCATTGTCAGTGTTATCTGAGAAGAATACAACAGCCCTGTTTCTGAAAAAGACTTAAGTGCTCATTACTACAAATAAACCCGGTAGGTTATAGGAAGGGCTATACTGTATTACACTAAGAGTCCATCTGGCCCCATATGGGACAACAGTCTATCTCTGGGTAGTCTTGCTAGAGGGACCATAGTCTATCTCTTGCTAGTCTAGGCAAGAGTAAGAACAGGAGAAGTATGTTTATGTATGATTCTTCTTCCGAGTACTCTACCAGCCTCCAGCTATCTTTACCTTAGGGATTTCATGGTAATAGTTTCTGCATGTGTAATAACCTTAAAGAGCTGTCTCCTCCAGGTATTTGTTCAGTCTCCCTTTGAACCCATGTAAATTTTTCACATCCGAAACAGTGCAGCTATGACTTTGGCAGCAAGCTTTACTGGTTTACTGCCCAACCATTGCTTTACCCTTGTTTTGTTTTGTATTTGCTTATCTGCTCTAAGTTAATGTCCTGCCCCTTTGTCCTTGTGTTCGAAGTGACAGCAAACATTAGATCGCTATCTGCTCCCCCTGGGCCATCTCTGATTTTGTAGGCCTGTCATTTCCCTCAGGTCATCTCTTTTCCAGGCTGAGAAGTGCTGCTGTAATAATTTGTTCCTCATCCATAAACCATCCTCAACATTTGATTATCATTGTTGCCCTTTGCACTTTTTCCAGTTCAACACTATCTTTGCTGAGAGGAGAGGACCAGAGCTGCAGAAGCTCACTGTTAAGTAGTCCAACTCTTAAACCCTGTTTTAAGCATCTGTTGCGTATGCTGATATGTGTTGTCCAGGTCCCCATGGAGGACAGTCACGTGAAGCTGTACCATTTCATTTAATGGCCGGGATTTCAGACTTTGCAAGGTACCCTATCTCAGCCTGTCTTTCATATTCTGAAAAAAAAAAAAAAAGTAAAATAAAAAACCACAACAAAAAACCCCCACAACAACAACAAAAAAGCAATGTAATATGAAGCATTTGAGTTGAGAGTTTTTAGATTTGAAACTGGGACAAAATAAGCCTTTTCCCACTTGCATTCCATGAGGGGTCACAGCTATGTGTGTAGCTTAGGGTATCATCATACTAGACAAATAAGAAGTAGTCTATTGTCACCACCCCATGATCTGTCATTTTCAAGTTGTTCCAGGAACTATCAATAGCAAGTGGTTTGCTTTAAGAGATAGTCTAAAAATGATTCTGAAATAGTTCAATTTTAGATTATTATTCTTCAATGCATTTCCCTTATAGTAATGTCCTTTTCAGTCTTTTCTGATGGTGTGTTCTAACACACCAACATGAGCAATGTTCTGAAATTTTAATTTTGAGACACTTTGCAGAGTGGCCCTGTTAGGATTGTTTTTACTTCCAGCAGTACAAGGGGAGTGTTTATTTTTAAAAAAGAAGAAACTGTTTATAACTCCAGTTTTAAAAGTGTCATGAAAATATTTCTGTTCATGTGATTTTAAACAAGCTCCCTTTTATTAATTAATTCTTTAATGTAATCTAATTTAAATACAAATTCTGTTTTGATGCTCAGCCAACATGATTTCAGTGAGGAAAGTGACCAAATTTTGTGAATTTTTAGTCATTTTACATTTAATATCTCAATGTTGTTTTTAAAAGATGATGTTTTCTTTTTGAAATTCTAATTCTCCTAAAGGTTCCTGTTTTATTAACTACATATGAGTCGGTTTTTTTTTTTTAAATTGTGGTCTAAATTAACACGGAGCTTAAATAGGAATAGCGGTAATGCATTTTGGCTACCCCAAATTTGTGATTTTGTCAGTCAGGACTAATCTGATAGGACATGGTATTCTGACATGTGAGGGTGCGGTGTGCCATGTGGAGTTGACCCAGAAAACAGTATTACAGTTGTGAGCCCATTTAACATTTCAGCCACAGCTTTCAAAACGAAGGTCTTTCTTGGCTAACAGGTCTATCGGAAATCAGCATTGTCTCATCAATCTGCAGCCTGGAGAAAAACCAAGATATTAAAATAAATTAATTCACTGTGCAAGAGAAAATTAAATGTAGTTTGAAGTATCTGTTTAAAGGCTGGGAGTTCTTCCAGTGTGATAACTGTGGGAAAAAAAATTATCTAGCAAAACTGTCATAGCAAGAATCAGCTGAAACCTGGAAAGTGCTCAAAAGCTTTCAATGAACTTCACTTACAATTTGCCTGGAGAAAGCAGAACCTGACAAGCTCCCAGGAACCAGCCTATGCCCACGCCGCAGCTTGGTACCTCTGCAACGAAATGAAGACTGACAGATGTTTTCACTTGTAGTCTGTCTTGTGGCACAGCTGGACAAAGGATGGGACCGATCCATTGTAACAGCAGGCACCAGCATCCACTGGAGGTGGTTGAGGAGACATCTCTCAGCCCTGAAGGGCAGGCTGTGATTAACACCTCCAATTGCAGTAACAGCTGTAGGTGCTTCTGCAAGATGGGGCTGAACAGGCAGGGTTGGACTAAGGAAGAAGGGAGGGATTTTCATAAATGCACAAGGATGTGGGTTTGAGAAATCACTGAGGACGATGAAGCTTTATGGCTTGCGGGCTACAGGCGCCTTCTCTGGGTGTCCCGGCCAGGGCACCTGGCTGCTCTGGACCAGATGGATAAGAAGCGGAGGATGATTTAGCTTCTCGTTGTCAAACCTGTGCCTAAAATTAGATGGCCTTGAAAGGCCTCTGCAGAAATGTCTGATTCTGCCAACATTTACATTTTGTTTGCCTTCAGAGGGATTACTCACAGGAGTAAAATCACACAACCGCGTAAGGATTGGCACGGGCGTGGTCTTAAGCAACCATGGAATATTCTGAACATTATTTGTAAGCCCCTCAACCCTGAGTTTTAGCAGGCACAGATTTTATTGTCAGACTAATTAGTTTGCTGCCACCTTCTATGAAAATACTGTTACTGATAATATACCCAGATCTGTTGTAGCATTTCTTGAAAAGTCTGTTAAAATGAGGTTCAGGGCCATAGTTAGTTGTACACATAGGAAAACTTTTTGTCACCTCTTGGTAGAAATAACTCTATGCATGTGTATGCAATGTATTGTAAGACTTACACAGAAAAATATAAATGTTAAAGGTAGAGTTATATATTATCTTGCTGGTAATTAATTGTTACTTACTATTTATGAGCTAGAAATTAAAATAGGCTTGGCTTGTTAAATCAGGTAGAAGATGTGTGAATGGCCATAGATTTTATAAGAGAAGTCTGTGATTTGTTAGGAGTGGCACTGCCCTCTCAGAGCCCTTAGGGCCAGATTCAAGCCTAATGAAGTCAGAAGAATCTTCAGTTTAAATGATGGGAGAAGAACTCCCTGGGAACTGCATTTCAAGTTAAGGCTCAGTACAGCTTTAATGTATTCAGTCATCTTAAAGAAATTTTCCCTATCTTGTCTTTTTACAGTATATGCAAAGCAGCCAACATGCAAAAAGGTCATGTAAATATTTGCTGTCATGGTCAGATACATTAACATGGGCTGCCAGGTCTATAGGAAAAACAGCCAGAAACAACTAGCTCCAGTTATTGAACTTAAACTCAGATCCTGGGAAATTAAAATATTCTGGGGTAACAGTAGTTTTCTTATCCAACTTTTCTGGACTTTATCTTCTATCATATTTCTTCAAATTATAGCTGAAGTTTTTGGACTTTGAAAGAAAAAAAAAACCCAAACCAACACCACTTACCTGAAATACTTTTGCGTCAAAAGAGCAGAAGAAGGTAAACAATCATATCGACATACTATAGTGCTGGGAGTTTCATTTACTGCCCTTACAGGATTTGTGAAAGACAGCTATATGGAAGAGTGAAATAAGGGCCTTCCCAGTCTAGCACTTGTGCACTCAATTATTGTTTACTTAATACGTTCTTCCCCCTATAAGTGAATGTCTTGTGTATACCTGAAAAAAGGAATGCTTCAAAGAAGCAAAATCTTATTTAGCACATACTATTTCAACAGAATCACATTCTGTCTGCCACTCAAAAGCTGAGGAGCAGTGTATTTTAGATGCTGAATTTGACCCCATTGCAACAGGCTGTATCAGTGTGGATCCAATGGGTTCATAGATGTGCAGTATGCTAAATTTGCATTACCTGTGCAAGTCTGTACCTGTCACTGCTGCATCTGTTAAATGTTTTTTGAATGCAATCTTTCTTATTTATCTGCACTGCTGTAAAAATAAAGGACCCCGACTGAAAATGGGACCTCACCATATTGGGTAATACACAGAGTGAGAAAATACTGCAAGAACTTGCAACACGAATAAACCCAGAATGAAAAAGGGTGAAGATAAAGGGAGAGATAGAGTAATTAGCGTCCAAACTGATCAACTGAATAAAGCTATGTTAGGGTGGCAGTGGCTTTTCTCTTTACCCCAAATCATGCCTGCACACAAGGTCTTTGTTCTACTCTACATTTGCTTCTTATTCTGATTTAGCAGCAGCAATTCGGGCTTTCAGCATTTGGTGTCTTCTGGAAGAGGGAGCTGGCAGCTGGAACAGCTTGTACATGCCAAACTGCCCTTCAGAGGAATGGTAGGAGGCCAGATGGAGCTGTCCCATAGGTTGTACCTGGCAGAGAAGCTATCACTTGGACAAATTTGATATAATTCTCACGTTAGGTAAAATTTGTAAGTCTATGTCTGACACAGTAAGTCACACAAACACCAGATCCTTCCATTTGCACCTGGGGCATGCAGAGAAAAAAAGTGTATTGCAGTTCCATGCCTTGCAAGACATGCAAGATTTTGGCCAAGCCGGGAAGTATAGTAATGGCTGTTGCTCAGCGCACTGTATGTGCTGCCGGTGCTGACATGCTTGCGTCTCTGAATAAGGAGAGCTCATGGATTTAATTGATGCTCCCAATACTGTTAGGTTGTCATTCTAAGACGTAGTTACTATGCTGGGCCGGAGTTTAGATTTCTGTTCTCAAAGGGAAATACTGTCATCTCTGTGGTATCGTGTAAGACTCTCTCTTGGTTTTGTTCTCTCTCTCTTTTGCATTTTTAGTTATGGAGTAGCCCAATTTAAACAGGAATAGAGGATAATCACTGCTTCATAGGCTGGTGGATGGCCTGCTGATTAGAGAACTCTATTGGGATAGAATACTCTCTCACAGAATGGTCAGAGTTGGAAAGGACCTTAAAGAGTTCCAACCTCACTGCCCTGGGCAGTGACACCTCCCACTAGACCAGGTTGCTCAAAGCCCCATCCAGCCTGGCCTTGATGCCCAGGGATGGGGCATCTACAGCGTCTCTGGGCAACCTGTTCCAGTATCTCACCACCCTCACGGCAAAGAATTTCTTTCTAGTATCTAATCTAAATCTCCCTTCTTTCAATTTAAAATTATTACTCTTCATCCTATGACTACATTCCCTGGATAAGAGTCCCTCCCCATCTCTTCTGTAGACCCCCATCAGGTACTGGAAGGCTGTTGTAAGGACTCCCCTGAGCCTTCTCTTCTCCAAGCTGAACAACCCCAACTCTCTCAGCCTATCTTCAATGGTCTGAGCAACTCTCAAGATGGGAGCCCTTCTGGATAAATAATCTACTCAACTGTTCCATAAAAGACATGCACCTGGTACCATTGTTTCTACACAATTACCATTTGCGATGAGTAGACCACGAGCTGAGGGGATGAGGGCAGAGCAGTGGATAGTGTTTATCTTGGCTTAAACAAGGCCTAGGCCTTTCATATGACTCTTGTGACATCCTTGTAGCCACGCAGGGAAGATATGGTTGACCTTCAATGTGAGTAGGGCTTAATGCTTTAAAGTCTAACTAGCAGCTGGTTTTCAGTGGCCTTCCTCAGGGGTAGACTCTGAGGCCAGTACTTTTTAACATCAACAACCTGGCTGTTGGGATGGAATAAACCGTCAGCAGAATCAATTCTGACACTGAGTTCGGGAGAGCTTTTAATATGCTGGAGGGTCAGCCAGCCACTCACTGGGATCCCAGTGAGCCAGAGGAATGGGTTAGCAGGAACTTCATGAAGATCCACAGATGCAAATGAAATCTTTCAGCAGGGATAGTACAGCCCTGTGCAACAACACAGGCAGGGACAGAGTGGCTTTGGAGCAGCTTTGCAGAAGGGACTTAGGGTCTGACAACAAGCAGGTTGAGGAAAGTGATTATTTCCCTCTTCACAGCATTTGTGAGGTTGCATGTGGAGTATTATGACTAGTTTTTATTCCCCTGGTACAGAAGAGATAATCACGAACTGGAGAGAACCCAGCAAAATGACCTCTTGATGTTCTTGTTCTTAACCATGCTAAGTAAGCTCACAGGTCCAAGATCCTGTTTAATGTAGACCTTAGTGATTTAACAAAAAGTCAAGCCTCTTGTTAAAGCCTGTGTGGGTGGATTTCTGGTGTGATGCTGTAACCAGCTGTGCTTCTACATGCTGATGGCTCAACCCCTAAACTTGATACTGACAGTAGTGAACTGTTTAGAAATGAAATAACTTTGGCAGTACTGAAGAGAATTCCCACAGTAAATACAGAAAAGTTGGTATATGCACCAAAACTACCAAGTCATGTATGGCCTATGCGATGTTAATACTCTATGCCTAAGGAGTATTAAAAGGGTGACATTCTACCCCTGAACACATCAATTATACATGAGTTAGTACTAAAAATCAGGGTTTGTAAAAATAGTCCCCACCCAAGTAAGGTGTGTTTGTTACAGCTGACTTATATAGGAGGGAAATGCAATTGCGTAGGACATCTCTCTCTCTCTTTGTGTTTATTCAAGCAGAAGAACACATAGTCCAAGAGATATAATTTTCTTGCCTTTTTTGCTACTGCCCCTTCAAAAGTTGCTAACAAAAATATCCCTATGTAAAATACTTGAGTACACAGTCAATAAAACCGTAACACATCAACATAGTCATTGGCAGGCACATCCTCTGAAATTATACTAATCAGTTTACTGCCTTTGGCTAGGAGCTGGCTGGCCATGGCATGCTGGCTTCTGCAGAGGTCAGGGGCTCACCTTCTGGTGGGTAAAAGCAGTGCAGCTGTGAGAGCCTGTGTAGGCCTGTCCTGTGCCTGTTCATGTATAGTTCTCTGATTTTATTGCGCTAAATTGGTGAATGTGAACTGAGGTAAATGCAGCATGGCAGAGCCAATGGGCCCTCTGAGGAAAAGCTCTGGTATACATGGAATTTCTAGTTCATCTCACCGAGTTGTTCAGTTGTCATTTTTTTATATTTTGTCATTAACGATCATAGAATTTTTGTGTTCTTCCAAGTTTACTGGCATTGGTTTGTTGGTTTGGGATATGAAAAAGTCATCTTGCTGGTCAGTTGGGCTATTGTGGCAAGAGCAAGGATATAGATGCAATTATTGTCCAGAGCCATCCTGCTGGAACATCATTTTCCACCTGGAGAGTTGGGTTAAACCGAAATGTTGCCTCAAACTCTCTACGTGATAGAAGTAAATGTCTACACTTGATGGACTTGCTGACGTAGGTATATGGACAAAATTGTCTTCTGCCAATAGGCTGTTTCACAGGTTTTTATCTGCAATCATATAGGACAAATACCAGTTTTTCTTTAGGTAAAAAAAGTTGTCCATTTTCTTTTTGGTTTTTGCTTTTTATTCTTAGCCAGCTAAATGTATCCCTTTGTAGAAAACTGCTAGTATTTGAGCAACAGTTAAAAAAACCTTTATTTCTCATAACACTTTGGTGGAAATTTTATGATTACTGAATTTTCCATGCATTTTTTCTTAAGGTAACAAATCTATTGCAGGATTACGGCAAGTCACTGTAAAAAGCAGAAAACGTTGAAATAGCAGTAAGAAGTAGTTCCTGGGTTTACTGAAATTGTTATCAAACAACTTAGTACCTTGAGCAAAACTCTTCAGACTATTTTGGATGAAAATTATGTAAAAGAAGTAATTGTTTATATTTCATGAAAAGATATACTTTTTGACTCTGTTAGCACTTGAAGACAGCTAAGGATATTTATAGATACTTTCTGAATGTGGAGGACAGATTAACAACAGGCAGTAGCTATCAGAAGCTAGTACAAGAGCTTCAGGCTAGAAATACCACGAAGATCATGGCAATGACCTCAGACTAGTTGAAAATGTGTGTGGTAAAAAAGGAGAGTCAAGTCTGGAGGGTCTGGAAAGTAAGAACTGCGTATTGAGGAATGTCTTCCACGCTGAGAGAGTTGTTACTGTAGTAAACTTGTGTCTGCACAGCCTTTGCAGAATTTGGTGATAAGGACACCAACTATGTGTTATCTCTGTTTATCTCATAGCCACAGGGGAGGGAAGGGGGAGAGCAATATGGGCCTATGCCACCCATACGGTCTTACATATTACAATTTTGTCAAATAAAAATCAAAGAAAAAAAATGGAAGGATTTTGGCATTTTGGTTTAAAAATATTTTAAAAATTGTAAACTGGATTTTGAAGAAATACTTGGTAGTTTTTATTGTGTTCCCCTCTGTATTGTCCTGAAATGTCCCAACAGAAGTAGCTATTATCAAGGTTTTAAAAGATATCCTTACTTTTCAAAACTGATGCAAGTCTCAACTAAGGATTCAACATAGATATAAAGAAGAAACAACAGGTACATTTTCTCATTTTTGCTTGTTGGCATTGCTACTGACTTTGGTGTCAGGGAAAGTGCAGACAGAGATGGTGACTCAATGGTGGAAGATGAAGCTAAACCAGGATCAAAAGACAAAGATTGTCCAGCATCTAAAAGGATATGGTTATCTGATGGTTAGGTATAGAGTGAAACAAATCTAATGACAAATTTAACAACCTCTAACTCAATATTGTGTTATTTAATTTACTTTGCAAAACGTAGCTCCACTTGATTTCTGGCAGTTCTTACTGTTTTTCCTTACTATGTACTCTATATTTCTTCAACTTCAGGGACAGTGTATTTTGCTACTTTATGTAGTTTTCCATTCCTTATATATCCTGTACCAGTTCCTAACATACTAATATACTTTTTAGATGTTTTTATTCACCCAACAAGATCTGGAGACCTCCTCTAAGTATTTTCTCCCCGTTTTAGTTGTATCTAACTTTGCGCCTTTGATTGAAAAGACATTCCAAAGTTCCCAGTGCATCCAGGTTTTGATTGCTGTAGTTCAGCCAGCTTTACTAATTAGTTGGCATTTCCAAATGTGACAAAAAATTTCCAGAGGATAATAATTTCCAGAATAATAATAAGTGTGTCTGGGTCCAAATACAGTAGCAGTGGCTTGTTCATGCCAGTGATTTCTGGTTCCATGGGAAGGTTTCAATGCTTTAGGACCCAAGCACCCAGGGTCAGACAAATACAGATCTTATAATCAGTTAATACTTCTCTTCAGACAGGATCCCATGGATTAAGATGTTACTGCATGTCAATAGATTTTTCAGTGCAGAAATTGGCATTTCTTGCCTACACAGTGTGCTGAGCTTCCCAAGAAAGAAACTCATGAACTCCAATTTAAGCTTTGACGGTATTTTATTCATAACATCGAGGAGTTAAATAACTCCTCTGCCTCAGTTTTCTCTTTTTCATTATGAAAAGAGAATTCTAAGAGAATCATGTGAATATCAGTATTTTTTAATTTAAAACTCATTGCGTGAGAAAATTAACTAATATTTATAAAGGTCACGGAAGATGACTCAAACATGTCTGTTAACTTACTCTTTATCCTCAGCTGCCAAGTGGGTTTTACAGATCTGGGGCAGTATCTGAGCTGAGCATGGTGCATCTATGTGAGCTGCACCCGTAGCATGGGCAGTGCTCACAGCTGGGCTAGCTGGACTAAAGGAGCAGGATGGCTGCTCTGGCACCCTCTAGACCCAGCAGTGATGTGTTCAGCTTGTGCACGAGGCATTGGCCACATAAATCAGGTTAACAACGCATCTTTCATAGCGCTGTTTTGTGTGTGATGTAGATCAGCCCTGAGAGAAATCAGGAAATATTTTGCAAGTCCTTCTGTCACTGACCCTTGGTTAAGGAGGAGCAGGAATTCTTTTATTTTTGAAAGAGCTCTGTATGCAGGGAAGGAGAGGGTGATCATGTGGTGTGTTCGCATGATCATCATCAGATCTGGGATTTATGCTTGTAAACCTTTCTTTGAATGTGTCCTTTCACCTCTCGGGTGTTTAATTTCCCCTACTATGAAATATACTTTTCTGTTGACAGGAATGTTGTGAAGCAATTTGTAAAGAGGTTTAAGTTTCTAAGGCCTGGCTTACACAGAAATGTTTGCTGCTATGGCCTGCGTTTAACGCTGTGGCCTGTTGCCCATAGGGTGGAGAATGATCAGAAACTCCAGAGGTATTTCTGAAACTAAGTTATACCAGCATGACGAAGGGGAAAGCTTGACATCGCAGTTTGCCTTGAAGCCGTAGGGAAGTCCAGGGCTGGCAGTACCTAGGAGCACCCGGAAGTGGTAGCCACAGTGTTGTCTGACTTGGACTTTCAAAACAGTTTTATGGTGCAGTTTCCTCATTCACACTGATCTTCATACCTGTCTTCCTAGAGTAGCAGGGCATTTTGCAGTCCTGTTTGTTTTGTATTATATAAACCTGGGCACAGTCTTCAGGTAAATCCATTGTAACAGAAGCATATATGCAAGAGGAACTTCAGGGTACATAGAGACATTAATGTCTGCTATGTTTAACTTTCTCACAGCTTTGCTGGCGTATATGCTATGCCCTAACAAAAGCTGTGCCTGAGTTATATTCTATTTCTTCTTCCCTTAAGTCTCCATGGGAGTAATTTTTTAACTAAAGGTAAAACTAACCTCAGAGCTCTGGCAGCTTCCATGAAGTTGGGCCTGTGAGTATTGCTGGTGCTCAGAGTTTCAGCCAAGCAATGCGTGGGAGAAAAATAATGTCGATGACTTAAAAGAATGGATTTTGAGTCTCTTTATCCTGTCATGCTGAAGCTGGATTTTTAGAAGTGAGCAGTTAGTTTTGTCAAATGGGAAATGCCTTAAAGCATTGCTCTATCATGATACAGATCAGACAACTCAAGAGGAAAGGCAGTAGTTTTATTTAAAGGCATGTGATTTAAGGGAGAGTAAGGAAAAAAGAATTTATTATGCTTTTGAAAATGTCTTTACCCCAACAGTAAGATTGTGGCCAAAACATTTGTCCAAGTTGTACGTTAAAGCTGTATATTTTAAGACATGATCTTTCTGAGCAACAGGCATATTTGCTTTGAAAAGCCAAGACCCAAAGATAACTGTAATTTTCTTTTGGATCAATGTTTTGTCGGAGTATTGGAAGACAGGCATAATCAAGACTGTTTTGAAATTATTTAGACTTGTTTATAAGGAAAATGTTTCAACTCTACCATTTCTTTTGAGTTAACAGCTTCAGTAGTTGAGTATTCAGCATATTTTTAGTGGCCTGAAATGCGAAACCAGCATTTTCTGCATTTTGCCCTAACTTTTAAACTGGCCAGAAAAGAGTCACTCACACCTGCAAAGCTGATATGCAAAGTCTGTATTTTTAGCTAAAAAAAAAAATAAAATTAAAAAATTGCCATTTAATACAAGAAACTTTAAAATGCCAAAATATAGTAGGTTCCTTGTGTTTTTCCTAAGAACTGAAAGCTATCATCAAAAAGGAATATGTTTATGCACATCTTGGAACAGTGTAATAAATACAATCATTAGAAACATGTGCACTTCATTTTTTTTACAAATATATTTACTTTAGCTGCACAGAATTTTTGAATGAGCACTAAACCCCAGTTTTACTTAGAAGAACATAAAGAAATAAATTATGCTTCAAATTAAAATAAAAACAAAGAAAAAATAGTTTAATAGCCCATTAAATATTGGTATTAAAAATAAAATTCTTAGGAAAATTCTCCTCATTCTTGTGAGAATTAGTGAAATTTCAGTCAGAAACAATTTTCCCACTGAAAGGAAAATGGAAGTTTGTGGTAGGATTCATAAAGGATCTGACAATTATCTACCCAGTGATTGTAGGAACATCTGCCTATGTATATCTTCATTCCTCTATCACAAAAATGGACAATATAGGGACAAAAAATACTAAGACTAAGGGAGAAGAGGGCTTATTTTAGATTAAAATGCCTTCTTTTCCTTTCATTCAATGCCTTTGTATTCCAGCACCTTAGCTTTTCTCATTGCTTTTGCTCAGTGTTCTTATCTCAGGACTACCAACTGCCCATCCCTTTGCTAATGACTTTCAAGTGAGTATCATTGAGTTACCATCTAAGTTTTGTGATATACTGAGATTTGATGACGACTGATGGTAACCGCATTGATGACCTTGTGTTCCCACCCCTCCTGTTTATATTGGCCATGACAGAACGACAAACAGTGCATCTACACTACAATTACTATGGTGAAATCAGGTTGTGTATAGTAAAATCATAGAATGGTTTGTTTTAGCCTACCTGTGTTGGTTATTGATAGATGCAAAGGCATGAGGCATGGCAGCAGAGTGTGCTCAGGCACCACAGTCTGCCTGGAAATGTAATAGTGACTTAAGAGGTTAGTTCAGCCTGAATGCTGTCCTACCATTATTTCACTAGAGCATCCAAACTAGGTGGTGTAAAGCTGCCCTGATTGTATATCTACATGAACTACAGTGCGTTCAATGTAGAAGTTTCTGTAGTCACTAATTCTTGAGCAGATCTGGTATTGTATCCCTTTTCCAAATACTTCCCAATGGCGAGATAGCTTTTGACCCATTTAAAAGCATTTAGCTCTCTCATTTGTGCTCTCATCAATCCATGCCCAGGCAGGATATCTATATAGACTGAATATGTAGGCTCAGCTGGGCTAACCAGTTCTTTTTTCCTCTGTATCCGAAATAGTTCGGCTGAGCATTGCTTCTGCATCTACTCCCTAGTGCTGTGGATCCCAGTAAGTTTCATAGTTTGTCTGCAATCATATGGTAGCCCGTTTCCTGCTGTGCAGGTCCTAATGAGCCTTCCCACATTGGAGATGCTCATGAGAAGACCTTTTGGTGGTCTTTAGGAGCCAGGCCCAACATGGTCAGAGCTAACCAACCCCATCAAGTCCAGTTTGATTTCTGCTGTTGATTGAGATTGCTTTTTTCAGTGGCTCAGTCCTTAGAGGGCTTTGTAACCTGGAATGGCGTGGGACTAGGCTTTAGCAAAGCTAACGAGTCATACTCATTGTGCAGTAACCAGCCAGTGGAGTTACAAGCACCTACTGGTTATGGAGGAGTCAGCATAGCCCTGGCAGGGACAACACAGGCATTGTGGAACAAGTACTAGTACTAAGTACTAGTACACCTTCACTGAGTCTCTGGTCTATATTATACATGTGGGTTTTTTCCATTATCAAGCGTCTCACAGCCTCATATTCCCTGAAAACAGAGAGTTAGCTATATCAGAATGGTGTTCTTTTTGTCTTGAATGAGTAAGAACATCCGCATTTTACAATTCAGTATGTAAGATTACTCACGTTTCTCCACAAGTGCTCGAAGTGACTGTTAACGCTGCAGTGAAACTGAAAGGATCCAAAATTTGTCTTGCTTTTGTGCGAGACCTCAGCTTTGCTTCTGCTAGGAGTTTCACCTAGGGCCTTATACTATCTAATGCCAGCAAATTGCATTGTGAATATAAAATTACTAGTGCTAAAATGAAAATCTGGGTTTGGGGTGGTTTTTTGGGTAAGCACAAGGCCAAAATGCAAAATTTATGTTTAAGGGAAACTGGGTGATATTAAAGGACAAAGTTCTTCCTCAGCTGCTTTAAAAAAATCAAGTACCTGGTGATACACTAACACCTTCCACTGCAGAGCAGACTGGTGTGTTTGGGATTTTCCATTATCCTTCTTAAGGTAAACTTCTGACTTATCTAACTGAAGAACATTAAAAATAGGCTCCTCAGGAGAGAACAGTACTGGAGCAAGCACATTTATCAAGGCACAACCATATCACTATACATGCTCTATTCCAATACCACGTTTAAAAGGAAAATGTATGTGCTTTGTGAGTAAGGTGTGTGAGTTGGTTTTTCTCTACTCACTACGGGCTTGGTCTGTATTCCCCATGGACTCTGAAGCCCAGATAATTTCTGTGCACTTAAGAATATGTAACTTACTATTATGTTTTGCTTGTAGGTGTTTTATACCTTCAGTATGGAGATGAAACAAAGCAGCTGAGGATGCCGAATGAAATCACAAGCACAGACACAATCCGTGCCCTTTTTGTAAGTGCCTTCCCCCAGCAGCTGACGATGAAAATGCTGGAATCGCCCAGTGTTGCCATTTACATCAAGGATGAGAGCAGAAACATATACTATGAACTGTGTGATGTGAGGTAAGTAAACATGGAATTACAGCTGTTGGGTTTGTTGGGTATTTTTTTGTAGTGCACTTACAGAATAAAAAGGAGTGGAGTTGATAAGTATCTGACAGATGGTGGCCTGACACATAAAGACATGTTCAGTTGTAGCTGCGTAATATGGGAGGCTTGGTCTGACACTGCCTTCAGCTGTAGGTGCAATATCTGTTGCACAAGCCATTGATACCGTACCTTGTTCAAATATTTATATATAATGCATGCAAGTTTGCATATTTAATATTTTATTGATTTTTAACTGAGACGTAAACATTTAAAATACAGAACACAAAATAAGCATTTACAGAAAAGCTCTGTTCTTCTTTGCTGGCAGAACAAAGCATGATCCTTGTGAGCCTGAAGTTACAAGTATGAATGTCACCAATGTCCTCACAAGAGTGCTGATTATTCATCATCTAACACTGCTAAAGATCTGTGGCACTGGTGACTGCTGCTGCAGCAGCCCCACCACCTGCCTATTTTATGTCAGGATGCAGCACCTGATGCAATCACTTTCCTTCACTAATTCAGAGCTTGGTCAATAAACGATCTAACATCTGAGTATATTGTTCTGTCCTTTATTCTGTAGGAGTGCAGCTGCTTAATTAGCCATGTTCTTTCTGTCATGAGGTTCATGCCCTTCAAGCAGAAGCACCAGGTTTTCAGGGTCCCTAGAAAGTAGGGATCATGTAGCAACAAAGCTCTCAGCCACGCTTCAGATGTGTTACACTCTATAAAACTACGCAAGGAAATATGGTAGGCCTTTGTGCCATCTTTTCTTAAGAAGTTACGTGATAAAAATGTAGACAAAGGACAATAAGAAGGTGAATGAGAATGCAGAAAGGGTGTTTTCTCTCTACCAGTCTACCACTGGCGTGGGAAAATGGTGTAAAAGTAAATATACCATCCATTGCTGTCTTGTTTCTTCTGGAGATCCTGTGGCTCAGGTGCTTCTCCATATCCTGTTATAGTTAAGAGAGCAAGTAGGAGCTTTTCTAGCCTTGCCACTTCAAATTCCCCCATTCCTCTTAGTCTTTGAACGGCACCACACTCCATTTTCCTTCCTGTCTCGCTCTCTTCAGGCTGTCTGTGCAGAGCCTTGTCATTAGCCAGCCTCTTGGATTTCAGTTTCTGGGTTTTTTTTTTCATCTCCCTTGCTTTGCAGACTCCCATACCCCTGTTTGGCCACTGTAATGCCTATATTAAGACCCATCTAATTTTTTGCATCATCATTCATCATGTGCTCAAGTTTCTTATACATCAAACAATCTATTCGTAAGATTGGATCAACTGATTCAATCAAGATATGGGTTACTATGTCTCTGTTGCCAAGCACATTATTGCCAACCATCATCTGGACCATCGGGTCCCTCTCTCTCACTTTTATCCCTCCATCTTCACTTGAGTTTCAGACTAACACTTTATAACTTCATCTCCTCCCTGCCCTCGAGAATGTGGTTGTTGATTATCTTAATACCACTCCACCTTGTTTTCCCTTGCTCCCATTGCAGGCGTCACTCTGCCAACCTCAGGCCTGGCTCAATCCCAACATCTGCTTCCTCTGTTCCTATGCCTGTATTGTAGAGCATTTCTAGAGGAAATCTCATGACCCAGCTGACTTCCTCCCTAACAAAATTCCCTCCTTCTGTTCTTCCATGCTTCTCACTAAGGAAACCTCAGCAATTCCAGCTTATTGGAATCCAAAGCATGCACTACAAGCTGCATTTTCACTGTTTTTGAATAATTTCCACAACAGTTTCTCCATCTCTGTTCTTTATTCTTCACAAGATCTTGCCAGTGTCTTTCCTTTACTTTCTCTGTCTTCATCTTAAACACAGGTGTTGCAGTCAACTCTTTCAGCTCTCCACCCCCCTTGGAGGCTGTCTGATGTTCCTCTGTGCCTCGAGTCCCTTGCTTTGTCTTTTATAAACTTAGTTGTCTGTTAAAGTGACTACTCTTACATTGCTAACATGTTTCTCTGCCTCCCAACAAAACTGTCCCTCAACACAATATACATTTCCGCTTCCCACCCCATCTTGCCCTGAGCAATCACTGTAACTGCTGGCTGTAGTTCTCTTCTAATTCTGTCTGAGACCCATGTGCAACCTGTCTGGGGTTTTGTTCTTCTAATTCCTATTTGTCTTTTGTTCCCTACTGTTCCACTGCAGTTGTCAAATTCAACAAATAGCCAGCTTTTGTGAACACCTTTTTTCTCTCAGATCTCTCATGTACTTTTAATGTTTTCTTCTCGAAACTTTGATCTGCCTTTGTTTCAATGCCTGTTGTTTTCTGAGTTCTTCCTGTCTCTCTCCTGTGCTTTCAGGTATCATTTCAGAGGTCCTCTTCTCAAACATTGATTTTTTGTTGTGTTTTTCAGGGCTTTGTCCTCTTTCCTTTTCCTCGTGTGTACCTGTCTCTATCATCTTATCTCTGTGGATTAGTTGAATTACTGCATGGATGACTCTCCCATTTATTTTTCTGTCCATCCTTTAGAATTGGATTCATCTGACCAAATGGAAGTTTTTACATCTGTATTTTGAGCTGGTTGTGATTCATCCTATAAAATTGTCTGATAAATTATACACAGAATTGATGTCTTCCCCCTGAATGTCTGTAGTTGGATGACATGAATCCTACTTCCTCTGTCCAAATTAAAATCTCGATCTTTTCTTTTAATATAGTCTCACGGACCATTAGTTTCAGCCTGGTTTATGTTCTCCTTCATTAGGCCATCACTCTTTACCCCTTTCTTTCTTTTCTTTCAAATCACTGGGGACAAAGCAATGTTTTTCTGCTTATGCCCATATTCTGGTCCTTTTCTTAAACTGATTCAGGGCTCTGCAGCCAGTGTAAATTTCAGATTTTTTCTCTACAACATCCCCATGATGCAGCTTTTCTTTTCCCATCACATAGTGAAAAAACACTCAGCTAATTCATCAGTTTTTTAATAGCAGCTGCTGTAATGGTCTTTTCTTGGCAATTGACACAGGTAATCTTGCTCGCTCTTACTCATTCAAATGAAGCAACAAAGATCATTCTCCTGGTGTGACAAGCAGACTTTCACATGCGTTTTTTTCATTTGTCCTCTGGCTGTATCTTTTCCATCTCATTAAATATAAACTACTTGTCTTCATTATGAGGGCCCCTCCAAGCCCACTTCAATAATACCTTTCATTTCTTGTTCAGTACCAAGGGCCGTTTGCTTCCACTTGGTGAATAATGCCAACTTTCATACTACATGTCTTTAATTTTCAAACAAGTGCCTTCACACCGTGTCTCAGGCAGCCCTCTAATGTGCTTGGAAGGTGTCCTCTGCAGATATTTGCATAGCCACTGTGGTGGTCTCCTTCCCGTCCCACCTTCCCACTCTGATGCGCTGCCTACTCGGAGCATGCCCATGGTCCCAGGTTCTGCTTACTGCTCCTCAGGCTGGAGAAACTATGGTCTTCTCATTTATTTTTGTTTCCTTATCTTTCTGCTGCTATCCTGTTGTCTCTTGTGTCTTCTATTCACCTTGTAAGCTGGTGAAGAGGTTGTATTCCAGGAGTGTTTATACAGCACACACAGATCAATGAAGCCTTTGAGCATGCCAAGGGCATCTGGAAGCTACAGTAATGCAAATAATAGTAATAATAAAACTACAGTAATACATACCTGTTATCAGTAATGTTTATCTTAGAATAACAACATGAGGTGAAATAGAATTCACTTCAGAGATCAAATGCCTAGTATTTTGGTGCTTTGCCTGCAGCAGTGTTTTACTTTAAAGTGTCATGGTTCTACAAGAAATATTTATGGAGAATGCGTTTTAAATAAACTCCAGTTAGCTGAGGTACCATCTCATAGCCATCAAAAAAGACAGCACATAAAATTTATATAAATGAATAATATACCGTTTCTTGAACTGAAGATGAGAGAGCTTGCTTTGTATGGAAAAGAACATATTTCCAAGTCTGAGGCAGAAATTAGTAACTGAGACTTACAGTGCGAGTCTCAAAGCAAAAGGGTCACGTTTGCATGATGGAAAACAGTTTATGTTACCATAAATAATTGAAGAACTTGAACTTGCCGCAAGGTAGCTATTTTCCTGTGCCGTCTACAAGTAAACACTCATAAATACTAAACTTCTCATCAGCCCTGCAGTTCTTAAACAGAAGGCACTAATGTGTCTCTTAAGCTGTGGGGTTTCTTTAATAACTACCTGACATCTACAACAGCGGCACAAGTTCTGACTAGCTACCCATTCAAAGCAATCGCTAGTTGTAATATGACATTGTAAGAAAGAAATTAGACCTGCCCAAGAATCCTTTCCTTCATTTTTAAATGATAATCCCAGTGATTAAGATCAGTTCACTAGACTTGTAGCTGCACCTGGAGGAAAGGAATTCAGTCACATGTGTAAGTAAATTCTCCAGAGATCACTACTGGCAAATGAAAGGAATCGCAGCTTTGAAAGGATGTAAGTGAGCGTAGATTGGAGGCTTTGCTACCGATTCAGTGTGAACAAGAAATCAGCAGAACTCAGTACAAGTGTTTATTAATTATTGGAAGGTAGGTCTTGCAACAAAATAGAAAACTACAGTCGTCTAACTCTTTCCTAAATGTAGTAGTTGAAAAATGAACTAATCAATGACAAAGTGATGGGTCCTAATTAAACAAAGATATTCTCTTGGGGCTTTCCATCTAAATTGCTCCTGTGGTAGCTTTCATCAAAAGTTTTGCTAGTTTATTTGTTTACGTAATTCCTATTTTTTCCCTTAAAAACCTGCCTTTAATATAGATAAAGTTTAGCTTTTGTGGATTATTTTTCAGGTTTGTGAGCAAGTTGGTAATTAGAATTGCCTCAAGAATAATTGCAATTAGAAAGACTGCTTTTCTTTTGATATTACTGCTTCTTAGAATAGGAAAAATTCACGTGGGCTGAGCACACAATAAAACATGTAAATATTAACTAAATCCTTTTGAGTGCCGTGTAAATGTTGAAGCTCTGTTGTCTTCAAAGTGTTTTCACTGTATGGCAGGATCTTGAAAGAAACTAACACTATCTAATTTTTATGGGTGTGGAGTTGCAGCAAAAGAATGATACTTCCCATGGGAAAGAGAATCAAAGTAGGTTTTTGTTTGTTTGTGCGTGTCTAAGTTATAGCATTTAGGTTTTTCTTATAGGTTGGATACAGACCTACCATATTTGTCTGTTACCTGAAACTTTCGGGCAACAAAGTAAATGAAACTACTTTAATCTGCTATCATTGATGATTCTTTTGATTCCAGGAATATTCAAGACCGATCTTTCCTTAAAGTTTACAACAAAGATCCTGCACATGCATTTAATCACACTTCCAGAGCTGTAAATGGGGACATAAGGGTAAGTACTAGTGCTGCATTTATACTCCTCTTTCCTCCAGCTTTTATGTTAAATGTTTACATTCTTAACTGTAACATGTACACAATAATCCATAAAATTGAGGATATATATAAGACACATATACAAAAGAGGGAACTGATAATGCTTACCATAATGTTTCTTAACTGCTTTGCTTTTTCCAGTGACTTGCCCTGAGCATTAACTTTTTTTTTTTTGTTCTTGTTTAGTAGCATTAAAGGATGTGAATCGAATCAAAACATAGCCTTTAATTACTTATTTTGGGACACAGACAGTACAGAGTTTGTAGAACTTCTTATTTCATGTTTCCAAACCCTTTACAGCAAAGTATGGCATGGTGGTAGTTCACTCCAGCAAGGCTTTAGCATTGACCGAGCAGATGTAAATAGCTTGAAGTCTTGAAACACCATGACCATTTCAAATAGAAAATAGGAAATTCTGATAAATACCTATTGTGGTGTAATTGGTTTTGTCTTTTTCCACCTGTACTGAACGAGGACTAGTGTATGTGCATTTTCAAGTGAATATTTTGGCTTGGAAAAACTATAGAGAAGGGGCATTTAAAACATATTTGGTTTCTCATTGTCGCTGTCTCTACCTTTCACTGGACTGTTATCTCCCAGCTTGATGCTGAGCGGGGAGGAGGTGCAGCTGTGCAGCACCTCTTCCACCGTGTTATTCACAGGTAATATTGCAGCAGAGGGTGGTGGTGGTGAGATTACACAGCCTCATCTCCTCCGCACCTCTCCTAGGTCTGTCCCCAGGAAACAGTGCAACTAAATGAGCTCTATGGGGCCAGAAAGAAATGCCACTAGTGTCCTACCTGCTTTGTGGCTTTTATATGTGCTCCAAAGCAGACTCAACTGGGTGGAAAATTTCCTGTGAAGTGATTTGCCTAATTGTACATTTGCTTCTTGGTTTCATTATCAATTCTGAACATGTCTTGCTGCTTTATTATTAATATTTCATGTAAGCACTTCTGCTGTTTCAACAGTTTAGGGCCTCATTATTTTAGAAAGATTGCAATAGTTTATTTACAGGCACTATGCTCAAACACCTCTCATTTATGTATTTCAGTTATAAAATGGTCCTTTTGATAGGTCAGGAATCTACTTACTTGATTATTCACAGTACTGCACACACGACATGAGAGAGCAAATAGTTATGCTTCACAAGGCTGATACGATAGTTTCTAGTGTCTTCTTTAAGGTCCTGAAATTCTTCAATTCTAGTCATATTCTTGTAGCATTAACTGGATGTATCTGGTATGTCTCATTCATATTCGAAGGCATGACATACTATCATTGTGCATTATGACATTAACCCATGTAACAATTTCACTGTGGCTTTATAAAGTGGTGCTATATTGGTTTTGTTCCATGCGCAGTGGATGCTGAATATATCTACTATGGCGTTATTTGTGTTCTGTAGACTACTTTCAGAGATGGTTAACTACTGTGTTAGCTTCATATATTCAAAAGTAAAAATTAGTTCTTTGGCCCTCTTCCAGACATTTGCTGCCTAACAGAGTTGTTTTGAACACAGGTGCTGCTTCTGGGCAAAAACTGTAATAATTTATATTGCTTATTATAAAATACTGTGTTGTACACTAAATATGCCCACATGGCATGTCTTGATTATGGCTGAGTTACTTCTCTTTGGGCATGACTCCGAAACAATGGTGACATGGTGATGATCTTTGCAGACGTGGTGGTTTCATGGTATAATGTTGTATTTCACTCTGCTGAAGTGCCAAAGATGCCATTTCAAAATTCTGCACATCCAAAACACCAGCTCTTTTCTCATTTGGCTTTTCTTTTGCACTGGTAGATTTCTTGTCTTTCTGGTCTGAGAGGTGAAGGCAGAGCCAGGACATTCACATGGGCTTTGTGGAGCAATATGCAAAAAGTTTTCCCTTTGATCTATGTGAACTTCTCAACTTCAAAGTTATGAGCATGGAAACAAGTGATTTCTGGAGCTCCGGAAATAATGAAACCTATTTCTCTAAGGATGTGTATCTTCTGGTTGGGTTCTTCCTTGTGCTTAGATCCTAACTGAGGCTTTTCCCAAAGTTGAGGGCTATAGTAATGCTCTTTCCGATGCTCATCCTCCAGAGTCTAAAAAGCTGGAGCACAGACTGCAGCTTTTCCTCTGTTTGACAGAAGTACTGAAGGATCATCTTGCACATCTCTAACTTGGAAAAATTTATAGGGACATAGTTGTCTAATGGCTTTTGCCCTTTGGTTACATCTGGTTGAAATTCGCCTGCAGATTCACAGGTTCTTAGGTCAGGGGAGACAAACACCAATATGCAGATGTATTGTCTATCCCTGTTTCCTTAGCAAACCAGATTAAAGGGGGTGGAAATGGCAGGGGGGAAGGAAGAGGGGACAAGACTAAGTGAGAAACATGTACATTTTATGGTACTCAAAAGATTGTGGAAAAAACTTTGCTTCTCATCCCTTCCTTTGTGTTTGTGTATCTTTGCATTGGGTAAATTGATGTGCTTCAGTTTCATGTGATGTATGAGTGCTAAACTCACTGCAGTTGGAAGCAGGGCGTAATCCTTGTAAACTGTGCTCTGCATCATGGTTAACTGTTTCAGAAAACCTACAGAAAAGCACCTTATTCTTAGACTGGTTGAAAGAACAGTAATTTAAGTACCATGAATTAGTCATTGTAAGTACATTTTTCCATAGTGATACTGTGAATGTAATTGTATCTGCTGCCATATGTGAGTTAAAGCTTTGTTTTTTGAGGTTTGGGAAAGTTTTGCCTTTACAGATTTTTCTACTGTTTGCCTTCTTGTCCCTTTGGAACCTTTATCCCTGGGATTGATGATGTTCAGGCTTCTATTCATGTGATTTATAATCATTTCCATGTAACAGACCCAAAATAATCTCAGAAAATAATGTTAGCTGCCAGCTTGGACACCTGTTTTAACTACCAAACAGATGTGAGACCTGTATAAGAATTGGCAGTAACACTTGAAGTATTAAGTATTATCCATATGGACAAGAAGACTCAGAATGTTCGAGAGGAATATGGGATCTGTGAGTTTCAGATCTCCTATCAAAACCTCTTAGCTTTCATGTCCATTAATTCTAATTTGCCTGGCCTTCTCTCTGTTTCCTGCATTTTTCTGAATGGGTTGTGTTTGAGAAAAGTGATTTTGCTCAGGGTCTAAACAAGCTTTAAAGGACAGTTTCTCTTTAAATCCTTCAGAATGCCGTACTTGCTGATACTGTGCGGTGGTGGTTTAAATCTTGAAAGAGCATTGTTTGTTTGAGGGGTTGAATGCTGTTCAAGCAAGAGGTTGCCACACACTGCTGTCTCAGTGAATATTTGTGTTTGTGCTCTTTCTTTTTTTATTATTCCTTTTCCAAAATGTACACCAAAAATCTGTATATTCACATTTCTGCATTACATTCATTTATTCATTCCCCTGAGCTTGTAACATTTATCAGCACTTTCTAGCTCTCCGTGCAACAATACTTTCTTTTGATGAAATACTACCTCATGTCCAAATATTTAGATGACCTTTTTATTCTCTCTGGCATTGTTTTGAATTCCAGTGCAAATGCACGTACACAGCTATGCTGGTCTGTGCCGTTAGAATTAATGTTTGTGATTTGCATAGACTCAAAGAGGAAAAGACTTTCTCAGTATAGGGTCCAGGTTGCCTCTTTTCTCACGTTCAGCGGTGGTGTTACAGATTCAACATCAATAGATGACACTAAAGAACCGACAGCAGATTTTTGTATGTTGCTGAATGAATTTAATTTCTTTGGAAGTGTCACAGCTCCTTTTGTCCTGGGTTGTTCTGGTGAGCCCCAGGTGACTCCAAGTGGAAGGGATTCCCCCACCAAATGTGCACAGTGTATTTTCTGTCCTCATTCTCTACACTCTCCTTTTATGGAGTGTCCAAAAGTGGAAGAATCCTAAATTAGAATCTCCCCCTTCTGTCATTGCAACTTGTCTGCGTTTCTGGTGGCACAGTTGGATACTAATAATGTTGGTTTATGCAGTGATTTGTTTTGGGCTTTGCTGCCAGTTTTGAGAATCGAGAGGGAATTTTTACTTCAGAACAAACCAGTGGCTGTTTTGCTTGGCAGTCTTTCTGTTCCCAACCACCTGCCCTAACATCTCTGGGTTACACTTTGTTTTAGAGTCTCCTAGGCCTACCATGTGTTTGCTTAATTCCCTGACTTGCATAAGACATTAGCAGGTCAGTGCTTTATCCCATTCCTCTGCTGGGTGGGTGAGGCCAGGCTATCCAAAGAATGCTTGTTGTGGCTGCTCTTATACCGAGGTACACTTTGAGGTGTTTTGGTTTTTTTTTCACAGACTGTATCTCCAAGAAAGATCAATTAGGACAAGTTAGGCCAGAGCTGAGTTGGGAGAGTGGGGGCTACTTGGAAACTCCACATTTTCTGGGAGTTAGAGTGGCAAGAAGGAGATGATGTTCCTGGCAGCTATGGGGGTTTAGGCTGCTAAGGTGAGAGAGATGATGAGTTAAACTGAGTTGTACATTAAAGTGAGACAGATATTTGATAAGCTTGATAAACTGTTGAGCTGAATAGCTTTTATTAATGAAATTGTGCATCGGCAACTTTTCATTTTCCCCATGAAAATGCCTGGCTAGCAGGCTGCTAACATTTTAAACCTCTAGAGTTAGAAGCAATATGTGAACTTAAAAAAACCCTTGTGCTAAATACTCTCAAACAACTCCCCAAGAATTTAAAGCATCCAAGGAGCCTGAAATTCAGTGCTGGTTTGCAGGAAAGATAGATAATAAAACCAAAACCAGGATCATCCTTCTGTGTTCTTAAGGTACCTGTAAACATACATCAAGCATTGTCAAGATGCTTTCCATTAGATTGTTTGTGATCGTAACATAGATATGCTGCAAATGCTGTCAAAATTATATTTATTCATTTCATACTATGGCTGAAAGAGAATAACAGCTCCTTGAACCACGTAAAGGTATTTAGAACAAAAGTATTTATTGGAAGAGAATTCAAGCAATAAATTGGATGAATGCATTTTAATGCTAGGATGCCTATAGGATAGCATTTCTATAAGTGGCCATGTGTTTGCCTTACTGATCCTATTGCTATAAAACTTTGTTTTCTTTTGGGAAGAAAAAGAAAAAAAAGAAAAAAAGCAAACACTAATACCTCTATTATCTGATAGAGACCTTCCAAATGATACAAATTTCATCTTTCCTGCTGTTTTGCTGTCTGCTTTTTCTATTCTTTTTGTTATTGAGAGGTTATGACAACATGAGCCATATTGTATTTATAAACATCACGTGTTTCCTTGATATGACTTGCAGTGTCTGCCAAACAGAACACATGGAAGAAACATTTCTCATTAGCTCAGCATTGGTTTTGGTTATAGTGATTTCCGGGACAGGAAAAATGCCTTCCTTACTCAGTTTTAACTTTCATACAGTAGAAAGAAAGCCTCTGAGTGTCTATGAAATTGCTTGAACAGAGACGCTGCAGCTTTTTTAGCCCACATACTTTGTCTGAGGAAAAGAGAAAAAGTGGTTGATTTTGAAGAGAAAATGTAATGGCATGTATTGCTGAAACTATTTCTGAATTAAAATACCTGCCAAAGTCATCTAGAACTACAGAACTCGCCAAGAGATGTAAGGTAAGATGATGCTTATGAATAATGAAAGATACCTAATTCCTTTTTTTCCTTTTTTTCTTTTCTTTTTTTTTCTTCCCAAACTAAGAGATATTTTCAGATTAACTGTGAATTTAAATCAGAACAATGAAAACTGTTTCTTCTTCCTTGATCCATATGAGAAAATATATGTTTAATTGTTCTCTGAATCACCGACTCTCCTCTCAGATTTTATGCCTAGCTGCAAACCTACCTATTAAAAATAAACAGTTATTTTCTAGCTTGCCATTAAAAATGTTGCTGAGATTTGAACAAAATATATATAAAAGAAGTCTCTGATGTTCTTGATTTTTTTTTTACTCTCATGGATTTTACTACTTTTCCTTTAAATGGCTTGTCAGTAGTTGCCAATTATTTATGCAACTACAGAGCTGCAGACATTGAGAAGTAGCTGCATCAAATCAGACTGTGATGAAAGACTGTAAATGTACCTGTTCTCTTTCATTCATATGTCCTTTGATATATAATACCTACTGCTGTATAAACCCTAAGTTAGTGGAAAAGTGGATAAAATTTTAACAAAACAATAATTTTTAAATTTTAACTACTCCTAAACCAATATATATAAATCTCAAATGTTTATCTGGCAAAAAGTGGGTCTGTTTAAAGATACAGATCCTGCATTACACTTGGATGGATACTGCATGGCTTTTTAATATGATGACTTTGTGCTTTGGTGTATTGCATTTATTTCACAAGCATTGTGTGTAAAGGATATGACTGTGTAGATGCAATTATTATACCAACAATTCAAAAGGTATCTTTTGTAAAATTTTCAAATAACGAGGGTGGTTTTAAAGTTTATATCAAACTGGCTGTTGAAAGAAAGTGTCGTGTTCTTGATATTAAACTGTTAAAAGAACATGAGCTTGCCGCACCCATGCAGTAAACTTACAGTTAGTCTAAGAGGATTGTCATATGGTAGATATCACAAGCCAGTTACCTGGAAACTCACAGAGAGTGTTGTCTGTGGAAACAGATCAACTTGCAACCACAAAACAGTTGTTCTAGTGGAATTTTTAGGGGAAAGAGATATTTCTCCCTAACACGCCTGTATTCAAGTTAGCCTGCCTTTCATGTGGAGGTTTGCTTAGAGCTTGCCCTGGGGCTGATGAAGTTACTTAATGACAACATATGATTCATCTTGTATGAAGGTCTCTTCAGCCCTTCCTTAAAATTAGAAGTCTTATCTCACAGAAGTCTGAGTCTTTCAGGCAAAGCTTTTGCTGCCTTCAGTGGGAGTTTGCCCTGAATAAAACCATAAGGACTGAATTTGAGTCCATTTTTATTGTCTCCTAGTTTCTGGTTTTATTCTTACTCCACCTCTTTTTACGTAATATTTCCTTGTTTCAATTCTTGAATTGTTTTGTGTTTGTTTTTTTTTTTTTTTTTTCTGTTGCCCTTGCTGGTAGTAGAACAATTTTGGCTGTTTACTTGAAGTTCCTAAGTATCTGGCAGAGTCAGATGTTGCCAGAGCTCCCTAAACACATAGACAAATGATAAAAATCCTCATGGCTGTGACCTCCCTTATTAGGAGGGGAGGTCCTTCTCTACCTCCTTTGTAAACCAGGTAGCTTATCTGAATTGCTGGAGTCCTGTAAGCCAAAGTTCAACTAAGTTTTATGACTTCCCTTTAACTTTCTGAATGAGCAGTTACTCAAGCAGGGGTTAAAAATCACTTTGTGGAGGTGGATGTTTTGGTAGCATGGTTCCTAGAACTCGAATAAAGTTAGAAGCAATGTTTCTTCTTCTTCCAGCCTGCTATTTGCTTGTCATTCAGGACTTTAGCTTTCCCAAGTATTTCACAAATCCACAATATGATGCTTCATGATGATGACCCAAATTCTCTGCTTTCCACTGAGTCTTCACTTCAGTATATTATTAGTTACCTGCCTCTACATAAGCCTAATGAATACAAAAGAGAATTCATTCTATCCCTATCTTCCTTTTAACAGAGAGGAGTTAACCAATAGATGGTGTCTAGAACACAGCTACATTATCTGAGGACTTCGATTCTTCTTTATGTTGGATTGTATTTTTTCTAGTAAAGGCTCTGGAAAACTACTCAGACTTCTGAAAATATAAGCAGTAAAATATCTATTCCTGGACACACGTTAAGATCTGGAGTTAAAAAAAGCATCAGAGCTGGCAAAAGCAAGCCAGTTGCAAATATCAGCAGGACTCCATGAGAAATGATGTGATGTTGAAATTATTTTTTATGTGAATATATGCCTTTCTTACATCATTGCAAATTAGAACTTCATGTGACTAAGTGAAAAGACCAAAAGGGTGTGTTGGGTAAAGGACTAGTCCCTCGGTCACTTAATATTTACTATAGATAGCTTGACCTTAGGATAAACTAGGTTGTTTACTTCAGCCATCCTGTCCAATCTGTATATTTTTTTGCATAGAAGGAAGTAAAATGAATAGAAAATGAAGGGCTCAATCTGTATAGGAAGAGGTCTGGCACCTAAGAAGACTCTTAATTGAGGCACTGATAGCACCTCTAACATTGCAAAAGATGTATTTACAACTAAAAATATTGCCAGGCCTTATAGCTACGAGATGCAGTGCAGCCTGGACACTTACATCGCAAAATCCAGTTGTGTACAAGGCTTCCATGGCCATTTCTCCTGCTGATAGTGCTGACTCCAAAACTCAGGTCAGCAACTTATTTCTTCTAATTTGCTATGTCCTTATATTGTAAGAAACAGCTGGTTACAGGTGTAAACAAGCTGCTTAGGTCTTTTAAGTATCAGCTATGTTCTTTAAAACTTTTAGATTGTTTGCCTCCTAACCTATTTCATGGATGTATAGATAATATAAATCTTATTTTGTCTTAGTTGTTTGGTAAGGCCAGACGAGACCAAGGGGTGTGCTTTCCTTTATGTTCATTTAACCATGTCAACTTGTTCAGTTTTATTTGGCTTCAGTGCAGTGAGAAGAGATACAAATATGGAACAAAAATAAGAGCTGAGTCGTTAGTACAGCGAGTCAGAAAGCCATGTATTTATTTTGATTTATGAGTGCAGTTGCTAACAGTATTTCTTTTTTTAAAGAGCAGAAATATGATATACAAGATATTTAAACCAAATAAAAATGCTGATCTGTACCAGAACTGTACATCTTTGAAACTATTCCTTTTTTGGAAAAAAAAGGAATGACCCCATCAGTTCAGTGGTGCCCTAAGGAAGTGCCGAAATTGAGACTGGTCTGAAGGGTTTGGCTCCTTGCATTGGTGGTGGCTGTCTACATTATGTACATGATGTGCTTGATCTTTTCAATGAGAAGGTTGGGGAAGTAGGGGGGGGAAGGGAGGGAGGGAGGGAAATGCTTGCTACATCTTCATGAATTACACTACTTCTTTTTTTTAATTTTTTTTCTCAGAAAATTCTATCTAAAAAGCAGCTGTGGAAAAGCAAAAGAAACCAACAGTTGGTTTGAAAGGAAAAGAAAGTTTGAATGCAGCACTAGTTATGAAGGGTGTCATAATGTTAACTTTAAAAAAAACCCAAACAGTAACAGCTTTTATATGTTCAGTCCAAACAGTCTAATAGCTTATGGGATGGGTGGGCCATGTTATACTGATGAGATAAATGTGGATATTGGCAAACCAATGATGTAATTATGTAAATCCAACCTTTTTAGGACTGAAATGTGTTATGTTTCAGTGTGTTTATATTTTTGTCGTTTGTGATAACACCCTGAAAAATCTTGGCTGAAATGCCAAGAGATTTCTTAGTGTACTCACCACACTATTCTGTTTGGAAAGTACTGTAAGGAGGCATAAGAAAATCAAGCATGAGAGTTTTATTAACTTCTTTCTGCTTATTTGGATAATTTTAACAGGTTGTTGTTTTTTTTTTTAACTCTGATGATCCATTTTTTGTAGGAAATGAAATATACTCATAAATATGCCAAAATAAGTGCCTGTTCACTGATCTGGATGTTTGTCATGCTGATCAGGAATAAAGTAATGCAGATTGGTAGCAGGGAGATAGCTGAAACAATGAAATGTTGCTGGGGGAATAAATGTCCACAGAGAGCCACTGTGATTTCTGTCAGGGCAATGCAAAATGTGCTGCATCTCATGCATCATTTTGCTCAGATTGCCTAAAGTGTGACTAGACTGGAAGCCCTCATGGGACTGTTCTCAGTCAAGCTCTACATGGCCTTGTGCTCCCTTCCCTTCATAGAATCACAGAATTGTTTAGGTTGGAAAAGACCTTTAAGATCATTGAGTCCAACCATTAACCTAGCACTGCCAAAGCCTCCAATAAACCGTGTCTCGTGGCACCACATCTACACATCTTTTAAATACCTTCAGGGATGGTGACTCAACCACTTCCCTGGGAACTTTTTTGTAAATATTTTTTTCCTAATATCCAATCTAAACCTCTCCTGGTACAACTTGAGGACATTTCCTCTTGTCATATCACTTGTTACTTGGAAGAAGAGGCCAACCCCCACCTCGCTACAACCTCCTTTCATGTAGTTGTAGAGGGCAACACGGTCTCCTCTTAGCCTTCTTTTCTCCAGCCTAAATAATCCCAGTTCCCTCAGCGGCTCCTCATAATACTATAGACCCATAATACTATAGACCCTCCTCATAGAACCTTCATTAATTTCATTGCTCTTCTTTGGACAGACTCCAGCATCTCAATGTTTTTCTCATAGTGAGGGGGCCCCAAACTCAACACAGTATTAGAGGTGGGGCCTCACCAGTACTGCTGAGTACAGAGGGATCACTTTCCTAGTTCTATTGGCCGCACTGTATCTGATATAAGCCAGGATGCTCTTCCAAGCAGAGTACGCCCATTGTGTCACCAAAGTTGTCTCATTGATAGCTAACCTGTGACGATGTCAATTAGGGAGTGCCAACAGGTTCAGTACAGGTGTAACCAGGCTAGTCCAAACATACAGCCTACTCCTTTCACTAGATTTAAGCTGATGCACGTTGTAAGCTCAACATTTTATGGCAAGAAGTGTAATATTGCTTTTCCCTTATCTTTCTCTTGGATTCTAGTTTTACACCTGAAAAAGTGATCTCAGTCTAAGAACGGTAAGGGCCAATGGACATTATGGTGGCTGAAGAGCTCTTGATGTGCAGGTGTGCTTGAGGTCATAAGACTGTGTGTGTCGTCAGGGGTTGATACCATGATGGAATTGATACGGGAAGAAGTTTTCTGATACAGCATGTTGTCAGAGCCTGGTGATGATTTCATCAAACCACAATTTTTGTTGTTCCCAACTAATGACCAGATGTGTACAAAGGGCAACAGCCACCTCACCATTACCTCTCAGCTCTCAGTCCTGCTGCACTTAAGTCTTGGACATGCTGCACTAAGGCCTGACTTGTAGAGAGATGTTATTTTTTGCAATGTTTGAAGGAGACGAAGCTGTTTTGGTCCTTAACAGCATCTTCAGTGGGAATGGCTGAACTAAGTGCTGAGTTTCAAAAGCCATTTGTAGCTTTAAAGTGCATCTCAAATATATTTGCTTTGAATATGAGAGTGGATTGCAAAGGCAAATGATGATTGTAGTTTCTTTGCCATAAATGTCCTGAAGCATTCATGGGTCACTCCAGCTGGCATTTACCTGAAGTGCTCTGTTCACTTCTTTCCTAAAAGCCAACCTCGTGTTCTGACCACCCTCTCAAAAACCCCACAAAATGGAGAATATTAACCCAAACTAGAGTCAAACAGGAGTCACAGGCCAGGTTGGAGCCACCAAGGTATGACTAGCAAGCAGCAGCTGAATGAAGCTGCCATTATCCCGTCTAGTTATAGTATATCAGCTTGACTTACAAAGAAGAGCAAAATAGGATGAAGAACAGAGCAGAGGGTGAGCTAAATGAAAAGACACATGGGCAGACTCACTGTAGAGAATTAGGAAAAAAAGTCTCATCCTTATAAGCTTAGGGTAGAAATTGCTGCCCACTGCAGCCAGCGGTAAGAGGCTGGTAATGCCAAAGGGCAGCTTGTCCTGCCCGGCTGGAGAGGGAGTGAGTTGGCTCTGGAGGGTGCCTGGCTCACTGTCTTTTAATGAAACAGTAGGTGAGACAGATCCTCAATACTGGACAACTAATAGTGCCGTCTTAATGTCTGAGAGGTGCTTAATGCATTTGTCTGCTATACATACTGTGATACTTTCCTATAACTAGGAAAAATGTCTTTGTTTAAATCAGTACAGAAATGAGGGGGAAGCATGAGGTTTAAATTACAGGGTAGAGAGACAGACTGCAGACCTGACGTAATAGTTCAGTTTTGCAGAAACTTCTTCATGCAACTCCAGTGAGAGTTGGCTATATTTGCTCTAGTAAACTTAAAATAAATTTTGAGAGGCTTATAGAGTTTCCAGCACAAGATTTCCCACTTGTACTTGCTTGCTTTTAATTTTTTAAATCCCTAAAAATCTCAAATTCCTGATTATGTTGATGTGTCGTCACCAAAGGATAGGCCAAAAATGTACTGCTGGTGGGCAAAACATATATGTATGTATGTATGTACACATAATGTTAATATACATGTTACAAAAAAGCACTGTTCTCTTGGAGCTCAGATGCTTACTTGTGTGCTGGTTCAAAGGCTTGGTGTACAGGTTGCTCCGCACTGCAAGCTCCAGCTGGTCTACCAAGTATGCTGCTTTGCCAGCAGTGAAGCTGTAGAGCTGCCTGTCCCCTTTATAGTGGTTCATTCAAGCTGGTAGTTACGTGCTCCATGGTGTGGGAGAGCTGTTTGTTTGTTTGTTTGCATATTTTTTTCTAAGAACAAGGGAGTTTGGAATAAGTATAAGAGAACTTTGTGGTACTTTTGTCTACCCCAAGGCATATCTGTTTCACTGCATGCCTTTGGAATCAGTAAACAGAGGGAATAACAAACAATATGTATGTTTAGGAGAAGATAGTATAGTTTGTACATAATCTCAAATCCAGTATGTGTCAGGCAGCCCAAACTGTTCTGTTCCCTCCTTGTTTATTTAGCTTGGCCTCTGAAATTCAAAGAGCTTCTGTAGGATTTTAAGTCTTGAAGGAAACACCACACACATCGTAGGTATAAATGCAGACAATGGGCTGGAGAGCTGATGTGGGAAAGCTGAGGCCAATTTGAAAGAGTTACTGAGGGTCATGGAGAGCAGCGTGGAGTGTAGGGTGGCAGCAGCACAGCCTGGCTGGGTGCCAGGGTCTGTGTCACCTCGGTGCCGTTGTGAAGGACAGCAGCTTAGGGGTCTGTGCTCTGCTCCTCCATTTATGCCATGGGAACACACTGAGACCAAGATCAGGATTGGATATGACTAATTTTTTCTTTCTCTGCTGAGTGTTTGGAGGCAAAGTGGATAACCGTCTGGAGTGAAGAAAGTGGCTAACCACACTGAGAGGTTTCTGTCATGGTGCTTGCCTAAGCAGAGGGATGATGCTGATGGTGGTTCTCCAGCTGCCTTCAAGAGTCTTGTGTATCAGAGGCTGCAGATTAGGAGGTCCTGCAGGCATCTCTATATGTAGGTCTTTGTCCTCCTACACTTGGTTTCTTGGATCAGAACTGGAAGCTGGGTCAGCTATAGGACTGGTGAGGTGGCATGACACCTTCCTTGGCCAAAAAAAGCACCTCCAAACAAACCATACCCAACCCCCCAAAAACCAGGAGAAAATAATGCTTTTTTTGTAACACACCTGTAAAAGCCATCATCAGTAAACTGTCTTCCCATTTGGGTTCTACTGGGCTGAGCTAACTTGTTGCATTTAAGCAAAACCCCATTGACTCCATCACAAGCTTTGCTCCAGAGTGCTGAGAACAAAACCAAGTCCTGAGTTAGTGACAAGCAATCCAGTCTGTAAGTGCTTCCCTGTTTTCTGTCAAGGAAATAGTTGTTTGCAGCAGTACAAGGCATTAACTGCTTAATTATTTCCATGCATGAAAGTACTATTAAGGGAATAGGAACCAAAAGAGCTGTTATCAGGAACAGAAAGAACTTTGATCAGCAGTCAAGCAATAAGTTACGTCTATGCCACATGTGTATACCCCGCAGTAGACTTTAAAATATTCTCTGGCTTTATAATTGTGTGTTTTACTGATGTTGTGTCTCTAAATGTTTTTCTGCTTAAAAATGAGGGAAGCAAACAGAAAATAAATTAATGTGATGGGCAGAGTGATGGAAAGGTCCAACGGACCAACATTGCTAATAACAGAAGAAAGTAGGGTGACTGGTGATACAGCTCAGTGGTAACTTAGGCCTATCATTAACATAGATATTAACATTGATTTTAAAGTAAGAAACTGACCTAAATTTCCGGGCTTGATCTCAGTGAACATAGGGAGTTGCATCTCTTAGAGACATGCCCTTTGTTTATACAGCAGGTTAAACTGAAAAGGAACTCTCATTCTGTACAGTACGTTACAAACAAATATACGGCAAGTAATTAAACACAGGGTGATACATGGCAAGTTAGACAAGGTTTGAGGGCTCTGATAAAGTTATTGAAATGGAAAGTGATGCTTGAATGGTGTCTATGCATTGTTAGAACCTACAAATTAAATTACAGTCTTGGTAATGATATATCTGTGGAATATTTATGATGTTGTGCCTGATGTATTTTAAAATTAAAAGAAGATTCATTCCTCTCATGAAAAACTTTTTGTATACATCAGACATATTTGATGACTGTTGCATACAGTGCCAGATGTATGGAGAACTAGTTATAGTCTGTCTGATAGTCTGGGATATACTTTATCATGCTAGAGTCCAATTACTGAAAATGTGCATCCTACCAGTTTGCAATTCACTGCAGTGAAATATAGTGGTCTTTTTTTGTCTTGCATGTTAGCATAATAATGTGATTTCTCACTGCAGGTTTGTTAGCCTGTAAGGAAGAACATGCATAGAAGAATATCCTCTGCAACTGTCGGAAAGCATGTGTGGCATAAAAGTGTACTAGGAAAATTTTCTTGTGTTTTTTTCTCTTGATGTTTTTGAGTCTGGTTGGTCAGCAGACCTAAGCAGCTTTTTAACTAGGTCAAATATATACATCCATTCATTAAAAAGGGATGCTTGACTGGTTAGTTAAACCTGCCAAATATAAACCAGATGCTTCAATGGTAAATACTGCTTTATTCCTACACTGCAAGTAACAAGCCTTGACTGATTAAATTTGAAATAAAAATAAATAAGTTTAACATTGTTTCTGTGCCATAATAATTTTATTATTGTTCTAGTTCAAATATTTAATACAAATAATATTTTAAAATATTTTACAGTGAAACTGAAAAACAAACATTTAAGACAAAATGAGTATTTTTTTACATTTCTGAAAAGACTGTTTATATTACACTACATACACATTTTCTGAAGTTCTGGTCAAGACCAATAATGGGATACAAATTTACAATGTTTGTTACAAATCAAATACACAGCAGCTGTCTACAAAAGTGGAGGACTTCTCTGCTATTGCTGCTGTAGTAAGGGGTGGAACACTTGGGTTTTTAGTTTTGGCTACCAGATCTGCTCTGATCTTTGTCCTGTTACTTAAATGCTTTGTGTCAGATTGCCCTTTTTGTAGCGGAAATGAATGATGCTTCTCTCACTAATGGCTGAGAGGCTGAGAGACTGAGAGCAGTACTGTGAAACAGAAATGTTATTCCATCATTACTGGTTCTTTACAGCAATATTAGCTCATGGTCATGTGCTTAAATTGGATTTTGATTCTTTTGCATGCTAGTCATGATGATAGAGGCAATTTTTTTACTTGCATAAAACCAAAAACAAGCAAAAAGAAAAACCTCCAAGACAATAGCAAAAAAACCCCAACCCCTCCCAAACCAGAAGATAACTGCAGGACTGGGAAGTGCTCATGTCATGAGATTTTCTCCTATGATACTTAATTGCCATGTCTTTTAAACTGCAAATGCTGTATTTTTAAGAAGAGATGTTCTATATTCTGTGATCTTTCGGGGTGAGGGGATGGAAGGGAGGGAAGCATCCTTTCTGTTTTAGGTGTTGGGTTTTTTTTACTTTTGCCTTCTCTATTGTCCCCTTTTTTAGAAACAAAAAACCTAATCATAATGGCTAGTGTGGTGTGCTGCAGAGATAACAATGAGATTGATTTATGGGGGCCCCAAAGTTCAGGTTAGCCAAGCAGCTCGGGTGCCTGGTTAATGAGTAGACAGCCTCCTCCACGGGAGGAGCTTCTACCAAATGTCACTACCAACCTGCATATGTGCAAATCTTCTGAGGTTTATAACTTCTGTATTTTTTTCTAGAATTGTATGTGCTGGGTTTGCTAAATAATTAGAGGTTTTCACCTGTTAGGGAATTAATATGTATGTTTCATATTGCTGCCTTTGAAATGTACTCTTTTACCTCAACGGAGATTACTCACTCTTTTATTTATGGCTTTCCCCTTTGTGAGTCTCTCTTGTGCTTCATTCGGTAATGTTAGTTAGCCTCTTTCTATACATCTTATAGGCGCACATTAAAAAATGGCTGAGCGATTGAATCACATAGTATTGCACAGTTTGTGACTGGGTGACATGCCAAGGAGGTTATTTAGTGACTAATTTCGAAGGGGAGGAGAAATTGCAGGCTTGTCATGTGGAAAAGTACTTCAGTCTATCGAAGCAGCATTACTTAGATGACCGGGTAAAGTAAGATGGCCTGGCTCTGTTGTGAGCAGAGGGAACAAGGAACATTTTTACTGTTTCAAACCCTTTTCCCAGAAGGCATGGATATACAAAATACTATGCTCTAGACTGAGGATTTAGATTCAAGGCTGAAAAGAAAAAGTGCTTTATTAGAAGAACTGGAAACAAATGTTCATCTCACTGCTGTAGCCATACAGGTGATTTCCTTAAGTAACAGTAAGTGGCTTTAATTATTTCACAGCAAAAATCTTATCAAAGATTGGTATTTTTGTCCATAGGTGACAGTGTTGTCTAAGAGAGTAATAAGAGTGCTACTGTTTTTAATTGTAGAAACAAATACTTGGAGTAGCATTAGTAAAGGTGAAGAAATTATGCCTGAGGGGCAGACTGTGTAGGATTTGGTCTGAAACTCTCCTCTCTGCTTCTTTGCATGATCCATCTTCAGCATGCACATTGACTTAAAGGCAAGGTGAAGCAACCAAACAATATTTTTGATATTACCATTAAATTTGTTTTGTGGCTGGCTTAGAATTTTATGGATCTGATTTACATTCAGTAAAAAGTGAAGTAGGTATTCTCTGTTTTCCTCGTGGGACCTTCAGGATATGGTATGAATTAAGTTTATATGTAGTCAGGGATATAAAAGGACATACTGACACGTGTAAAATACCTTGAGGTAAAACATTTGGATCACCATACGGACTGGGTTTATGCACAAGCGTGCATTAAAGATATAGGTATAAAATAAGGGACAATAATGTTAAGGATGTGTTTGATGCTCTATGGCATGGAAAGGGAAGTGGTGCTGTAGCTGAGGTTCAGGCCAGTGTATGGGCAGTTACAATATGATACCCTAAAAATTCTGCTCTTGAGGATGAAATAGTGCTTTTGCCATAGCCTTTGTGTGCATCTGCATGACTGGCAGAAGGGTATGGAGACTGGATGTCACAATGATGCTGAGCAGTGATGGCACATGATTAAGATTCACTCAGGATGCCTTCTTTCTGGAGGGTCATGTTTATTCCACTTCCTAGGATGGTGAACATCATCTTCTGGTCCTCCAATTTTGTTCATGTCAGCTTTTAGACAGCTGAGCATCACAGAAAAAAAATAGTCTATCAACATAGAAACTGGAGGACTGGGTGGATTCACCATCACTTACCATCACAGGCTTATCCTAAGAAACATCTTATATTGGCTAATTGCACCATTGTCAATCAAGGGAAAGAGAAGCCGTAGAATTAAGAGCATAAATGGAAGAAGAAAAACCCAGTGATTCTGTTGCTATATCCATATACGTCTAATTAAGTATTCTGTTCTGGTGTAATCAGTCACTAGAATCAGGAAATTACAGTTTCATAGATGTTCTGAGCTTTTAGCTCTGCTCTTCTTTCACCATAATACAGAGATTTTACAGCTGGGCATATACCAAAACTGTGAAAAAGGAGCTAAAGAACTGAAACCTAGATGCATGCTAAGAATGGGAAGTTAATTATAATAAATGCTGAGATTTCTCAGGGGATTCTGCAACTCCTTGTCTGGAAAATTATCCAGGAAAAAAACAATGGAAATATGTGGGACACATTAAGAACAGCTAGCTGTGTCTTGGAGTTCCCCATTCATGTGAAGCTTGAACGTTTGAAATCAGTTTTGTTTTACCAGCATGTGGTTCCCATAATGAAAAACAGTTGTGAACCCTGGCAGCTCCTAGAGCCTTGTACTGTGGGGCCAGACTCAGCTGAGGCCAGATCTCCAACTCAGCCTAGGTCAGCTGTTTCATGGGCTGATNCTGGCATGGGGTCTACTTGGTCTAGACTACTCGGTCTAGGAGATCACCCCAAAACTACCCAGTACCTGCTCTGCTGAAGAGATCATGGAAGAGCCAGGCTCCCTACCCCAGGGCAGACTGGACGAGTTGCCCCAGGTCTGTGAATCTGGAAAGCCAAAGCTCTAGAGCACTCCAGGGATATCTGATAAGAAATAATGTCAGCGTTTGACCGAAATCTGCTGAATGGGTTTTTTTTCCAACTTTTGTCTCTGCTGATGTTCTTACCAAATGTTTCAGCTCATTTGGATTAGCATTGTCTGCTGAAAGTATTTTTCATTGGAGAGTTTCTGACCAGAAAAAGCTAAAAATTACGCTAATATATTTGCAGTTTTCAAGTGTGGCATTGGGCAGCTGGAGGAACCCACAGCTGCAGACAGGCTGGTTTTTTTCTGTAATAACCCAATAGAATGGGGAAATGTATAGGAATTAAAAGGCATACTATGAGAAGGCAAGAACAGACAAGTGTGACAACCTCTGAGTGATGTGTGATAGCATAAGGATTTGACTTCAGACAGGTAGCCATGGTAGAGATGCTTTAAAATTTTCATTTTCGGGCTGTTTACCAACTCTGTCATTTTCAGGTGCACAAATTCTTATTGTAAATTATATTATTTTAAAAATATTAAAACCATATATGACAGGCTTTTTGAAGAAGTGGATTTGTGCTTTCAGCTGTCCAAACACAATCTGACTGAAAGATTAGTCATGATAGAAGCGGTATCATATAGCTACTGATTAAATTGAGGTTTTTGGACAACTAGTACAGTAAAGCTGTCAATTTATTTTTATGAGAAAAGAACAAACTAATAGGTTGTATTGTTGTTGGATTTGGCGTTCTTTAATTAAGTTTTTCCTGATTAGAAAAGAGAAGGATTGCCTCACTTTTTTGAGGGTTTTCTTCTGGTGTGCAATTTCCATAAAAGGTTTTTTTGCAGACAGATGAATTTATCAGTATTGTATCAGTACTTAGCCTTTCTGTAGCTTTTTCATCAAAGACTCTCAAAGCTCTTAATAAAATTATTTGCAGGTGTCCTCTGTTTACTATTGGGTGAGCCAGCTTGAGGAGCATAGGTGGAATTTCCTCAGGGAAACTCAGGGTGTCAACGGGAGAGCAAGAAAAGTAATAGCTTCACATGCCTGAGAGGTGATTAATGGAGTCTGCTGGGAACTCTGGGGTATCTCCAACAGGGTGCATGGATAAGCTCCATCTAGGCAACATGCTCCATGTAGGTATTTTGGCAGGCTGAAATCTTTGGGGCAAAGCCAGTTGCTGTGTTCTCTGTTGACATAGACAAGGCCTGAGAGAGCAATGGAAAGGGCTGCCAGGTCAGAAACTCTGGCCTACTTTTCCCTTTGCCCATGTTTTGCTATGAGATGTTAGCCGATAATGGCATGAGTCAGGTTGTACCTCTGGTATCCAGCTGCGTGGTGAGGTAAAGAGTTGGTGTGGTGCTGATGAATCAGTGGTTGGCTTAGCACCTAGTGCTCGCTGGCATTGCCCTGGTGTGTGTGCAAGCACAGGTCCGCATGCCCTGTCTGGTGTGTGCCACAGCTGTTGAGACAGCTGGAGAGACAGAAGTAAGGATGGTTTCTTCATTGTGAGATGCCCGTTTTGGGACAGATCACAAGAGTGGCCTATTTAGAATAAAGGTCAGCGTAGTGTTACATTGGTCCTGATGGACAAGAAGACACACTGGATTGTACTGCAGAAATGACCAGCTGTTGAACCACTGAATAGCAGCTCTTTGCTATGCATAAGGTCTATGATACCACGACTCTGTCCATCTTTTAGGAGAGCTATGCTATTCAAGAGGTAAGGAGCTGCCACAAGCTTTGTATTCTGCTGTATGCAGAAGCACTGAGTCCGCCTGCTGGTGTGTGAGCCACCAGGAGTGAAACTGGTCATCCGTTTGGGTGGATGGATAGCTGGTTTGCTGCATTTCTGCATGTAGTCATATTCAAAATACAGCAAGTTATTGACTAAGCTACTAGTTTTGAAATAAAGGACATAACGGGGTTTTAGGTTGTGTTTGCTCATCAGGACGAAGAGAAACTCTTCAGCCTTTCTGTATTCTTCAGGAATTTAAAAAAAAATCCAAATCTGTGTCTTACAGACTTAAGTGCTGTTAGACTGACCGAAAACCTCCATGGGAGGTGTTTGAATGTGGTGTGATCTGTTTTACTGCAGAAGGTGAAAGATTTTCAGTGATGCCTTTTACCCTCAAATGTTCTATGCAGAAATTGTTGTTAGTCATTTGCCAGATTTTAACCTAAAGATTGACAAAACAATTTTCTGTCTGAAGGATGTAAAGTCTACAGGCAGTGAGAAGAAGGAAGAGCTATGTGCTAAAGAAAACCACACCCTCAGACAAATGGCTGCAGTGGAAAAGCACATGATCCTGTGCTTGCACTAAAAAAAAATTCTTCTTTTTGCCCTCAAAGCAATTGGCTGTGATAGCACCTAGTATTTAGAAGCTCAGATAAGCCCAGTATCTTCTTTCTCTGTCCCTGAGTCATGCAGTTGAAGTCCAAGAACATGTGGCTCAAGACAGCCTGCGTATTTGAGTATGTGTTTTCATTAAGCAACACAGAGGTTTTGTGGTGGAGGACAGAAGAAAAACAGCACAGAAAAGGGGTGTATATGAGAAGGAGTAGCATGCCTTGAAAATCACATCAAAGCTGTATAGGTTAGAAGCAAGAAGAGACCATCATTCACATTTTTAAAGTTGCCATTAGCAAAGAATCTGGAGAATTTGGAGAAGAGAGAAAAGTGGAAAGAGAGAAAATATCAACCAAGTGGCAGAAGAGACTGTAATCCAGCCAGAAATGCTGCTTGGCTCCTGTCACCAGCTCGTGTCCCCGCCCAGCCCAGTACACCTGCCCTGGGCACTCTGGACTCTCTGGACTATCTGGCTCCCACTGTTCTGCCCTTCCACACACTCCACCCAGGGGCTGAGTCATGACTTAAAATAGAAAGTGAACTTTTCAGGAAGGGGTTGTGTGCCCAGGCATTTGTGCCCTGCCCAGCCCAATGGGGGCTTGATTCAGACTGTGTGCTCCAAGTTGCTATTTTAAAGCCAAAAGTAAATAGCATTATATACGTCAATACTCAGACGCAGGGTTTTGAGCAGTAGCTTAGCCCTGTATTTGAACTCCTCATTTCCATCTCAAAGGATGGCAATACACTAAGGTGGAAAACAGGAATTTCGCTTTGACATATTTCTTTGACTTTTGAAAAATGAGTGAGCATACACAGGAATATGAAGTCCAGAAGTTAGGGGAAATTAAACCTGTTGCTTTCAAAGCTTCCCATGGAAATTTTCTCTTCTTTACAAGGTAATATTGGAATTTTCCTTCGAGTGCAACCCAGCGTGTCCCAGTGTCAATGGTTTGTGTGCCAGATACAACTGCATCTGTTGTAGCTTTAGCTGAAGCAACTAAATAGGGCATGGTTATAGCTTGTACAGTAGAAACCAAGGAGGATTTTCTTTCTCGGAGCTCTTCTCCTCAGTGCAAAACATCTGTGGCTGCCTACCCCTGGAGGCATGATCCCAAAGCTGCTCAGTAGGAGTCTTTTTGTTCTGCTGGCCCAGGTCCAGAGTCTGAATGCACAGTACAGCTCACTGTCTTGCAGTGTTCCTTCAAGCCAATAGAAAACTATGTTGAATGCTCACTGATAATTTTATTAATACTGTTTAGTTATATTTTATTTTAAATTCAGTTATATTTTATTTTAAATTCCAGACTACACTAATTCTCTGTGCAAATAAAAAAAAATTACTACATGTTCCCATTTGGCTTGATGACTTTTGTCTGGCTCATTTATGACCCATCCCAGCACGCTCCTTTGTTCTGCTACACTTCTTTATTATTGCTGCTGCCACAATCAGGTTATCTCTTTTCTTCTTTCTGATAACTGATACTCCAGACTTTTGATCTCTGGCCCTGGGGAATAACATTTGTAATTCCCGAATGCAATGTGATGAGAACAGCTATTGTTTATATACCGCCATCGCAATTCCCTTACCAGTGGAAAAACCTGTGGTGGGGCAGGAATAGCATATAACTTCTTGCTTCATCAGCCCTGGGTCACTGCAGCTGCAATGAAGCCATCCACGTTGTCAAAGCAAGGAGTGAGAGGGGAGAAAAAGGGTGAAGATTTCAGATTGGCGACTTCCACTGCACGTTAATGTGCAGGAATGTGTAGTTGGGCTTGGTGGGGCTCAGTTTTCTACAGTCCCTTGGAAGTGATGGAGAGGGAAGCAGAAATGGCCAACACAAATTCTAGAAGCTACTATGTAGTTGGTGGAACCCAGCCAACTTTTTCATCTCCCTGTTTATCCACCTTACCCTAATGGTACCAGAGCAGGCACATGGTGCTTGCTAGAGGGAGAATGTCTGCTGTGTCTGTCATTGACAGCGTTCAGCCACCTAGAGAGGTCAGTGCTGGGCACACTGAGATGCTACAGTCTCGAAGCACATGTATCCATTGATGATTTTTGCAAAGGCCTCTGTTAAGAAAGCACTAATATGCTGGTATGGAAGTTCTTCCTTTCTTTTCCTTGCTTGCTCTCCTCTCCTTACTGCTGGCAGTTACTGCTGCTGCTTACCAAACTATGATACAACATTCTGTGGCTTCCTGAGTGCGTGCTCCACAAACTGCCTGAAACATTATTATCTTTGCAATGAAGGAAACCTGAGGCACATGTTTTATAGGGTCAAACTACAACTTCATGCAACTTGTCTATGGTTGTGTGTGGTGTTCTTCTGTGCTTTGTGTATCCTTTGTGCAAATAAAGACCACATCAAATTATTAACAAAAGGCTAAATCCTGCAAATGGCCAATTAGCTGTAATATTTATGTTTCTTGTCTAAGGACTTCAGGTCTGTTTGTGATGCCAGAGCATAAGCATTTTCTTCCTGGTTTGCAGTCAGTGAACTCTAGCCTGTGTGTCTGATCAATAAACTGTGTAAGGCTGCCACTGGCTACATGTACTTAGAACACCTGGCACTGAAACCCCTGATTTCAGCTGTGGTAGTTGCGAATATCAGATTAGAGTGAGATGGTACTTGGGTAAGTAAAAGGATTTTTAAAACACTCGTATTCCTTTAACATACAGCTCATTTTATTGGTGTTTATAGTTGTTGTTTTCTTTAGATGTTGAGGTCCCAAAGTGTTGTATTTATGCAGATGACAAATTATTTAGTCTTGAGCATTTGCGTTTATTCTCTTTTTTTCTGTAGATGTTGAGGTTGTCACAACTCACATCATGTTGTGCTCAGTCAGTAATTTTATGTTATATATGTTTTTCCTCTTCTTTCCAGATGCAGAGGGAAATTGCATATATGGGCCGAGATGGCCCAAGTGCTTCTCGTCCTGGATCTGCCACACACCCTCCGCACGCGATGCCCAGCTCTCCGCCCTCCACTCCGGTGCCCCACTCCATGCCTCCCTCTCCATCCAGGATTCCCTACGGTGGGGGCCGGCCCGTGGGTGTACCAGGCAACGCCACCATCCCCAGGGACCGGCTCTCCAGCGTGCCAGCCTCGCGCTCGATATCACCCAGCCCAAGCGCCATTTTGGAGAGAAGGGATGTGAAGCCAGACGAGGACATGAGTAACAAAAACCTTGCCCTGATGCGAAATGAAGGTCTGTACGGTGACCCCTACCTGTTTCACGAGGGCAGGATGAGTGTGGCTGCACCCCATTCCGGACACCCCCTCGATGCCCCCGATCACATTGTAGCCTACCATCGCAGTGCCATGAGGTCATCAAGCACTTACTGCAACCCCTCTATGCAGCCTGAAATGCTGGAGCAGTCCTTGTACAGACCAAAGTCACGAAAGTACCCGGAGAGTCATTTGCCCACTCTCAGCTCTAAAACGCCTCCTGCCTCCCCCCACAGGGTGGCTGACATGAGAATGATCGATATCCATCCTCACCATAGCGCTCACATTCTCCCCCACACCATCCAGCCTGACAGGTCTTCCCCCAGCCGCCAGTCCTTCAAGAAGGAGCCGGGGCCGCCTGTGTTTGTGGATGCAAAAGCACGGAGTGGCCTTGGCATGGCCGAGGTGGTGCCCTCTCCAGTTGACAAGCAGGCTTTTGGCTATGGGTCATCTGCCATGCCCAAGGACAAGGAGACAAGGTAAGGCAGAGCTGGGGCTTAATTTATGCAAACGAGAAACGTTCCTAATCTGCACATCTTGTGTCGTTTAGCACCCCGGGGACAATGTATTGTGTAGGAGGCTGCTGCACTGGGCTGCAGTGTTTATTAGCCGTCTGTCAAGGTAGCTAGTAATTTAGAGGAGATGCGACACCACCCGTTATTAATCTGAAAGTATTGTCAACTCATGATGAATCCCTAGTTATTTTCATTTGTGTAAATTTCAGTCACTGGAAAAAAATATAATAAAATAAAATGATTAACTAGGATTTTTCTTTCCAGACAACCAGATCATGTTACAAGAACAAATGATGTTCTGTTCCTGCTAATAAGGGAATATATTTCACCTCCGTTAAGAATGACACTCTGATATTACAATTTTGGTTCTTTATGGAGTGGAGTTTTTCTCATCTAGTGTTAGGAAATGGGAAGAATTTATCATTACTGTCTTATCTCCTGTAAAACACGAATTTACATAAAAATAGGACAGTTGTTTATAGTAATGTTCCTCAAGGGGAAACTGATGAGAAGAGCAAGTCTGTCCCACAGAAGAAATTGAAACACAGATGCTGTTCCCAATGATTTTTCCAGCATTACAAACAGTTGGTGACCTGACTGTTGTTAACTTTTGCGTGCTTCCAATGATGACGATGATCTCTCCTGTCTTTTTAAGGACTAGATTTATGCGGAGGTCTGTGAAGGCTTCTCATGCCATAGACCCTACCCTAGGAGAGAAAAATTGTTACACTGCCAGTTGGTTGCTGTCTATTCGTATGAGTTGCGCTAATCTCTAGTGTGTTGTTTGTGCTGTTAACTTTTATAGGGCTCTTTAGCGAAATGGAAGTTGAATAGCTGAAAAATGCTCAGCTCACAGGGGCCATAGGTAACTGCAGACTGCCTTAACCACTGTGAAGATGTGGAGCTTCATACAAGCACTCACACTTCCCTTCCCCCTGAGTAACTTGCTCAACAATTAGTTGCCTCTCATCAGGCTTTGCGAGAAAAAAAGATGTATTGTGAGGTCCATTGGTGGGGAGAACATAGAAAATGGTAGAAAATCATCCATCCACAAAAATTACAGTCTTATGGCTTGGTAGTTATATTGACACAAGGGTATGAGTTAGGGCATATGTTGTTTAACCCCAGCTGGCAGCTAAGCACCACACAACTGCTTGCTCACTCTCCCCTGGTGGGATGGGGAGAGAATCAGAAGAGTGAAAGTGGGAAAACTCATGGGTTAAGATAGAGACAGTTTAATAAGTAGAACAAAACCCGTGCACAGAAGCAAAACAAAACAAGGAATTAATTCACTGCTTCCCATTGGCAGGCAGGTGTTCAGCCACCTCCGGGAAAGCAGGGCTCCAACAAATGTAATGGTTACTTGGGAACGAAAACACCATCACTCCAACTGTTCCCACCTTCCTTCTTCTTCCCCCAGCTTTATATACTGACTGTGATGTCGTATGGTATGGAATATCCCTTTGGCCAGTTTGGGTCAGCTGTCCTGGCTGTGTCCCCTCCCACTTTCTTGGGTACCCCTTGCCTTGTTGGCAGGCCAGTTAGACAAACAAACTGGTTTTTGCTCAGCAACAACTGAAATATTAGTGTTATCAATATTATTCTCATCCTAAATCCAAGCCATAGCACGATGCCACCTCCTAGTAAGAAAATTAACTCTGTCTCAGCCAAAACCAGGTTAGCATATTACAATCTAGGGTCAGTGAAACCTGATTTATATATATTTATTTCCAAGAAAAAGATTCAGGTACCTGAAATGTCATTTCAAGATTTCATTATTACAACTGGGAAAACATTTGAACTATAGTTGCCTATTCTAATCCAAGAGATAGCTTTCAGATTGAAAATTTTACAAGGTTCATGTTAGGGCGTTGAAAATAAGGGAGGACAGCAGCAACTTTCCAGTCTTTGTGACCTTCTCTCTCCCCTCTGGCCATCTCATCTGTTCACTCAGTTATGCAGATACGCACACGACTGTGTATTTGTGAATATATAAAAAGCAACGATACAGATAGTTCTGCAGGTCCTTAAGGGGAGCTTTGCACCAGGAGTTTTAGTCCCGGTCCCAGAATATATTTACAGTGATGAAAATAGAATTTGCATAATTACACTTCCAAATAAATACATGACCTTAAAATTCAGCATGGTGTGTATTAGCCACATGTCATTGAAAATATCATTCTGAAAGCTCCCTTTATGGGTTGTGGAGTTTTTTTAACCTTGAGAAAGTGTGACTTCTAAAAAAATAATTTTAAATATTAAAAGGAATTCAAGCAAATTAGTGTGTTTTCTAAGCACTGAAATATTAAGAAATGAGTTTTGAGTTCTACAGACAGAAAATGTTCTAAGCTTTATTTTAGCTTTGTGATAATTCCATAAACTTGGGAAGTAAACACTACTGAGATTGTACTAAACTAAACAAGTACCACTAAGGGTATCCAGGATGTGGTGCTCCTTTCCTGTTACAGCAGAAACTGAATTGTTACAAGGTTGTTATGGATACCTGAAAGGTGCCATATATAATGGCAGAAAGGTATCCCATACCTTGTTGTGTAGGACTTGCAGTTTATATCCATAAGCAGATGGGCTAGCTTCTGTGAGTAAGAATATTTTGGGATTGGAGAGACGGGGCTGAATTCATTCTCTTCCAGCCATGGTAAAATGAGACGTGTGCTCCTCTGTTGGGCACATTATCCACTTGCTTATGACTGTGCAAAGAGCATAAAAACCAGGCCACAGGATGGAAATTGTGGCGTGCTCAGTCTGCCTGCATGCAGGCAGTGTCAGGAATGGGGTAGCAGCAAAAGGGCCAAAAGGGCAGCTAGAGTATCTGTTAGCCTTGGGGGTACCGAGGAGGGAGGTCTTCTGCATTTGTGCACAGTGACAAGAGAGGCTCCCCATCCTGGCTCATTCAGGAGTGGGCTGAGGACCCTGAAAGCATCAAACTCATCATCTCAGCACTGTTGTTCCTTTAGTCCTTAGTGGATTGTGCTGAGAACAAAGAAAATATCTCTTGTGCTACCTCTTTGTGGAAATTACCTTGAAGTAGCTCTGTTGCAACCTCAGTCAGTGCGTAGTTTAAATCAGAGATTAAAATGGGTAGTGATAACACCAGAAGCTAAACTGAATCTCTCTTCCCCCTGTTAATTCTCCTTCATTTTTTCCAATGCGAGGCTGAAGTGACATATATATTTATAAATATGTTGGGTACTTATACCAGATCAGACCTCTCATTGACTGCGTTCTGCGTTTGTTGAAGAAAATGGGTCCATTACCTTCAGATTGTTAATTGCAGCAGATTTGGGTCTACAAAAGATGAAAACTGGTATTTCTGATCTCTTCGTTTGGAGTTTCCCATTTTAGTGTTGCATTGTGGAAGCCAGTCTCATCAAGGTGGTTATTTAAGCCAGAGCTGAGGGGGATTTAATTGCTTAATGTAATACTTTCTTGTGTCTGTTTTACCTCAGGTATTTTCAATATAGCTGCTTCTGTGGTATAACACATTGAATAAATTCTCATAGTAATTAATTTACCAGAAGAGTTCCATATAAAGCTCTTTCACAACAGTGAGAAGAAACAAGTTCATGGAGATTTAAAAAAATAAAATATATTAGTATTCATATGCACAAAAATATTAAAAGTCGTAACAAGTTTTAGCAGTTCATCTTCGAGTGGTCATCACCCCTTAAATCTGCAATTTACAGGAAGAATGAATAAATTTTTGTGAGTGAGCACACCTTGTATAAACAGCAATTTTCTATCACATTTTTGGGTGGCCTATTTGTGTAGCTCGTGGTGGACAGTTCTGGAAGTTATTACAGGCAAAGTAGGTGTTTAAATGTTGATAAATTGGAAAATAAGCTGTTTACCCAAAAGTGCATTAAATTAAATGCCATTTGCATTCTTTGCATTTAAAACACATGCTGTGTTGAAAAATTCTACGTTATTTGATAGTGCTGAATATGCATATAAAAAATGCTGCTACTCACTAAAATACAATCCTTAGAATAGCAAGATAACTATAGAACATTTTTCCTCCAAAAGCATTTCAGCAGTGTACTGTGGTTCTGTTCTCTCTGAACACAACTTTTGTCCTCTTTATGCCACATTAGTGAGAAAAGATGAGGGTAGAACTGAGCAAGAAATGTGATGCTCATGGCTTGCAGTTCAAGGTAAAGGTGCAGTGGCCACATGTAGGTCACTGGATATTGTTCCTATCACAAAACTACTTTATTTGATATGTTGGAGTATGGATGGATTCTCTCTGCATTAGGAATAAATGGTCACGCTCTGTAAAGCCATGGACTCCATCAGCAATGCACTGAGAATTGTATAAGAAGGGTGGACTTCGCAGATATCCCCTCTCAGACACTTTCTACAAGGTCAAATATGTTTATTCCTTTGTGAAAAATGTTGAATAACCAGGCAAAAAAATGAATGCAAATGACCAGTAGAGGATGGAGGAAAGGTAAACTGTAGTTTGACTTCCTTTTGTTAGGAGGAACTGCTTGTCAGAAGATGGCTTTTGGATAAGAGTTGTCAAATAGTATCACAGCTGGCAGTCCTTCAGAGCTCTTCCCTTTAGCTTCAAGCTGCAGAAAGTTTGAGTTTAACCTTACTCTTAGAAGATTGTATATTCATCTGTATGTCTTTCCCTTGGGAGGAGAGGAGAGCTGAGCATAGAAGAATTTTGCTGGTCTTTGCTTCACACCCTTCCAGGATATCCACTCTGCTGTTCTGGAGGGCTAAAGTCTGACTGTGCCACTTTCACTTGGTTTTAGGGAAGCCATTGGAAAAGAACACTTACTCCTGTTCTTTTCTTTTCCCAGTGAGTTGGAAAATTTCAAATGAAATGTTTCTCTCATAAGGTAATATGGAAAGAAATTTATTTTCCCCTGTCACTGACCCTCTTTTTGATTACTATACAGATGTCACTCGGCATTTAACTGTAAAATATGAAGTCACTGAAAATCTTTCTCCAGGGTAGTGTGCCAATTAGTTCATGGTGCCAGACTTGGTATTTGAGTACATTTGTTATGTTATGATGCGCTGCACAGCGTAGGGTTGGACAGGAACCTGAATGAACAGTTACACAGTCCTGTGTGCCTGTATGAAGTATCTTCTCAGTGATATGAATATTAAAGGGAAATGGAAGGAACATGCAAGTCATGCTTAAATCACATCACTGTGAGAAGTGGGTACCAATTCAGCAATACGCTGAACTCTGCTTGGGATTACTTGTGGTTAATTACAGTAGAGAGAATGACATGAAACCTCAGAGAAACTGTAAGGGAGATATCTGGTGATAAAATCTGATGTCTGAGTGCACAGTCCCTAGTGAAGCAAGGCCTTGTTTATCTTCCGTTGAATTTAGGGAGTGAGATGCTAAGGCAGGGCCCCAGTGCCTGGACATATCCAGCACTGAGGCTGGGGATCAGGCTTCCAGGGAGAACAGGGCTGGCAAGTGGCCCCTGCCTGTGCTTTGCTGGCCAAAGTCTGTGACAAGCCAAAGTCAGGCCTGATGGAGAAGCCTGCTAGTACTGCCCCCTCCTTTCCTCCCCCACCATGCTACCTCTGACTCTCCCAGCATTCACAGGAAAACAATGTGAAACAATGCCTTTCCGTGCTCAGGCTGATAAAATAGCCATTTCTTTCCCAACTGCTGTAGTAGGGGCCCTCCCTGCTCTTCCTCGGTGGTGAAGAGACTTATTTGGGAAATTAATCTGGGAACAGAGACGGGATTCGGCCTTCTCGTGCTATCACTGCTGACAAAGAGGCACTGCTGTGTATGGCTCTGCCTGACCCTGCTCCCCATCCTAGCCTGCCTCTTCACAGTGGCCTACCTCATGTCACCAGAGTGGTGGCCCGTCTGGTGTCCTGGGAACCCTGGCCTGATGCATGTCACTGGAATGGTGGTCTGCCCCTTGCTGGGGCACTGGAATGGGGCACTGTCACTGGAATGGTGATCAGCCTCCCCCATCCATGGGATGTGGGAAGGGATGGCGGCGCAGGCTGTTCCCCCCACCTTCCCTCTCCACAGCTAGGAGCGCAGTGAGAGTTAGGGAATATAATGTTGAGAACCAAAACTGTACAAGTGCCATGACAGTGCCAGCATCCTTGATAGACCCCAGCCTGGCAGAGGCTGAGGGAAGCATTCATTTTCTCCCTCTGGAGCAGAGTTTGCTCTAGCACTTTGCAGGGAAGCCAAAAGGTGGCTGCGACACCTGTCCCTGCTCCTCTGGGGCAGTGTGGCAGGTGGCCGGACTGGGCCACCAGCCCCCCAGCCACGTCAGCCCAGAGCATGGCCCTGGCACCGGGCTGGCTGTGTCCCTCCCTGCTCATGCTGGAGCTACTGCCTCCCACTGCCTTCAGTCAGACCGCCAGGTCTCCCAAAACCAGGTCATTTTATTTAATGCCTAAAAGGCGCCTCCTCTCAGACACCTGTTTTTGAAATGTTTGGTACCAATGGCCATAACGAGTCTGGGTATTACAGTGAAATGATTACAGGAAAAATCTGGCCTTGTCTTTAACAGTGTAACTCCAGAGCACATGTAGATTCTTCACATTCTTAATGCTTTTACCATATGAAAAATAACGTGCTCTGTGCAATTGATTCCAGTATTTCATTCGTTTTTCATCATCTCCTATCTCTGGAACATCCCTCTCCCTCTTAACAACATATTTTCCTAGATTTCATGGCAAAGGACAAGATCAGCTTTGTGTTGCCATAATCTCTTTTGAAGCAGAAAATTGTTTCCAGATTATCAAATGTCGGATGGAAAAACCATCATATTTATGAATTGGTAAAACAGATAGACTTCCAATTCAGTTTAGTTCCAGGAAGGTTTTGTGATGATTATCTGGGAAATAAAAATGTTTTCATTATTAAGTGTCAAAAATGCTGCATTAAAGTTTGTTAGAATATATTTATCCCAGGCTTTTAGTACTTGTTCTTGTTCCAAAGGTTACTGTAGCCTGAACCAGTTTCTTATTTTAAAACTTATAATAGTGGAAATTCTGTAACATGTTTCTTGGTTTGAAACAAATTAGGTCAGATTCACTAGCCTTCTCATCACTGTTCAAAATACCTTTCAACTTGAGGACAGAAAAATAAGATGCACCCGCTATATTAAATCACAGTAAGAACATGTCTGCTGGCTGGGGACTGACTGAGCACTCTCTCTTCCCTCCTTGTGTTTGATAGCATCTTCTTACTTGTTTTGCTACACTGTTTTCTTAACATCTGGGTGTTGTGGAGTCTCTCCTGGCTATGGTGTCTGTGTGCTATCCTAGCAAACCTCTATTTCATTTCCTGAATGTGGATGAAATAAGCAACCTGGATAATCTGGCTGGCTACAAACTGGACTGGTTCCTCGCTTTGTATCTTGTCAACTTGCTTTTGCCTTGTATTGATACCAACGTTTGAGTTCATGTGCCCCTTACCAATTGTCATTATTGCTATGGCCACCAAACAGCAACTGGAGCTGGGGTTGGCCAGAGCTTGGCTGCTCCCATGTGCCCAGGACTCCACAGTGGTGATGGATGGCCCTACGTCAGGCTGAGTCTGGGACTGCATGTGTCTGTCCCATCTTCTTTCATCAGTCATTGCTGCTGGTCTTAGTCACTTGCTTTTTGAGAAGTTTTGTTCCCAGTCAGCTTCCAAAATCACAACCTGCTGTTAGCGTTTGCTTTTGTCTTTCTCCACAGCCACTTAACTGCTGGCATATAGGGATGCATTTTCAGGAGGTGTTGTCTAAGGTCCCATATTGATGTATTTCTCTGTTGTGGTGTGTCACTGGCATACTGGCATGTGAAAGAAAGCACCTGTGTCAGCAAAAGACTGTTTTGGAGCCCACCGAGAAAGTCATCTGGTGCCTGACTAATATCTGCATTTGTGTAAACAGAAAAACATACAAATGTTAGCCTTCCTATACAAACAAGTCATTGTTGTTTATTAGCGTTTGATACCTATGGAAAACATTGACCGTACCTATTACAGTTCTTCTTCGTCTATTTTCTTCTGCTTTTTAGAAATTTCTCGGGTTATCTGCATGAAAGCAAATCTGTCTTATGATAATGTTACTGCACAGTCTGAATTTGGTGTCCTGTGCCCAACTGTCACATTGTTGTCCTTTCCAAAGCAGACAGTTGCGATGTCAGGTGTAAAGGATTTGGGGCGAGGAAGTAGTCAGCATGGGCAGATTAAGTGCTTTGCAGACAAAAATTCTGGGGTTGGGGAAAGTGAAAATAGTAACAAGAAGAAGTGTAAAGTCTTTAATCCTGAAAACTTATATACAGGCAAAACTATTGGCCCAGTGTAGGGGAAAGAGATCATATATATAATGATGAAAAAAAAAGTTCTTTTCACTAGTTCCAAGAGGCATTAACTGATTGTTTTAGCTGCCTGTCTCATGAGATCACTAGAAGTGTATTATTTGGGTGGTTGGCTGTTTTGTTCTTTTTTTAACCAAGCAGATTTCTCTTTTTATTCTCTGTTACCACGCAAAAGCTGTCCAAACCAAGATACGGTAAGCTGCTGCAACAAGGTGTAATGCAAGCCAGTACCCATGGGCCTTTGCACAACCTCTGTAGTGTCTTTCCAGTCTTGTGGTAATCATTCACCTAGAAAAACAAGTCTGAAAGCAAATATATCTGGCTTTAACAAACGGTTCTCTTGTCTTACAGAGAGAGGATACAAGCCATGGAGAAACAGATTGCCAGTTTAACTGGTCTTGTTCAGTCTGCGCTTTTTAAAGGGCCAAATACAAGTAATAGCAAAGATGCTTCTAGGTAAAAAAAGAATTCATTAAATCTGTTTCTCTGTAATGATTGTAGTAATCAATCAACAAAAATAATTTTTCAATGTAATAGTAAAAAAACCCTGAATGCTCAATCATTTTTAAATATCTTCATCATCCCCATGAGAATGCTAGGCAGAGAGGAAGAATATGCCAAATGATAGATGGACATTAACTGCATTACTCTTCTTTGTGTTTAAAAGAATGAATGTAGCTACATCTCTGTGCTTTCTACTGCCTATACTCCATTCCTTGCTTAACTTGTATTAAAAGCTGATTTAAAAAAAAATTTATGAGATACTGGTGATTTAAATTAAACAAATATATGCTAGATAAGACCATTTAATTTGTTGATTATAAACATCACTACTGTTTTACTATTAGTAAGTTAATATTATAATTTTTCTTTTTATTACTTAGTGAGAAGATGATGTTGAAAATTGTGTCCAGCAAGAGCAGCAGTGACACTGCAGGTAAGATAATTCACTTTCCATTTACAAATTATTCAGGTATGTGAATAGCTCTAATGTTACTATCCCAGCTTATGGAAATGTCATATTTACTTGATTTCCCATAGCTGTACTGTCAGAACTGAAGTTTAATTTCTGGATACAGGAGTCGATCACATCCTTGTTAGGAAAGGAATTTCTGACAGGCTGAGGTGGTCTTTGGAATGAATTTCACACCTGCACTGAATGATTTAAATGAGATACAGGGTCTCCACGTATGGTGAATTTTTCCAGTGACTCATCCCATCTATAGTGTGTGTATATATCTATATATATATATCTGTCATTAATCCCAGATGTATGCAGATTGCTGCAGGAGGCTAAATATTTCATTCCTGTTCTGGTCACCTGAACTTTTCTCTACGGTTCTTCTCTCAGTAGGATTCTATGTATGTGATGACACTAAGGAATTTAGCGGTCAGCAAGACTGCACTTTCCTTAATTAAGCCATATTGCTCTGTTACTAATTATTAGCGTGTGCCTAAACTGTTCTGAGCAAGCATTAATTATTAAGCCAGTAAGAGCTGATCTTACTTTAGTTTCCCATTTAGAGAGCTGTTAAGTGTTTAAAAGATGGAGTTAAAGCTGTTGTGAAGGATCTCCACCCGACTGAAGCTCTTTGTGCATGGGCTGCTTCTGGAGATGTCTGCAGGGTGTGTGTGTGTTTATATGCCTCCTCTTCATCCTTTGTCATGCACTGAATTCAAATAAAGGCAGTTCCCTACTTCCTGATAATGCTGTTCCCACAGGGAGGTCTCTGCTCTGGCAGATAGTAAACCACACACCTTTATTAGCAAATCTATTACACCCTTAACTCGCCTCTCTGTTGGAGCTGTTAGTTCACGTTCAGGATACCTGTTTATCTGGAATTACAGTATGTCCTCCTAACTGACAGAAATCAAACCAGACCTGGAAACTATCAAGCATATGCAAGAAAGAGCTAAAGTCCTGGTACTAGAGCTTTGCTCCCAAGCCACTCTCTGGTCCCGTGCCAACTCTTCCCTTCCTGCTGGCCCCTGGATGGGGAGAGCAATACTTAAGGCTGCGAAGAAATAAGTAGTAATTTATCAGTTTCAGACAACTTACTGAAAAGTCCATCATTTTTCAAAACAGTTGCAAAATAGTTTTAGACTTTTCCCTACTTCAGTGTTATTACAAACTGAGGATTTATGGCATTTCCCACTTGCACAGGCCTCGTCTCATACAAAACACCTATGAAACCATTGAAGCACACATTGCCTTGTGTTCCTGTTTGTATTGTATTGCTGTTCAGCCTTTCCGCTTTCCCCGTGTTTGTACTAACTTGCAGGGGCCGCTGAGTTGGAGATCATGATCCAAGTGGGCCCTGCTTTCAGTGACAGTGTGGACCAGATGACCTCTAGACTCTAGAACCTAAATTATTAAGTGATTCATGTGTGCGTGTGTGAATGTGCTTTCAATGAAACGACAAATGGAATAATATTCATTGGGAAAAGCAAAAGTGGGGATTCCTTGGTGTGGAAGTCATGCCCAGCCTGCCAGAATAGCATGGTTCATCCGACCAGCAACCACTTCCTGCCACTGTTGTTCCCAAGGACCCCTCAGTCACTACCTTATCATGTGACTGAACGTGTGTGACTGAACTTATGTGCCTGAAATGTCAAAATTACATCTAACAGCTGCATGTTCAAGCTTGGGAGGTGAGGGGCATGTAATTTACTGATAAAAGACCAGATCAGCCTCTCTCAGGTACTGACAGAGACATTGACTTTGCCAGATGGCCATGCTGGTCTCCAGCATGTGAGTAAGGATACCAGCATTCACATTGTGCAATAGATGTCTTTCTGATCCCTTGGGAGACAGGGATAGGGGAGTGTGCCCAGCCATGCAGCCAGCAAGGATCCCTATCAGTTCTGTAAAGTATAGTTGTAACTCCAGCATCTACATCCCTAAATCCCGTCCTTCCAGTGTGACTCAGCCACGAAATTGAATTGTAGCAGGTCAGAGAAACAAGGTGTGATGCTGACCCGGATGTACTCCAGTGTCGTAACCCACATCAGCTGTTGTTGAAGACTGCTGTATAATAGAACAGTCCTGTGTAACAGAACACTTTGCTTTTTGTACCTGCTTTTGAAATTGCGCATGACAGAGTCTAATAAATCAATTCAATCCCCGCTTACATGAAAATAAAGCAATCTGCTACAGAATGTTTCTCCTTTTTGCAAATATACTTGGGTTTAAACATGCCAGTAGCATCCAGAAACACTTCTGCTGACCGTTGTTTTGTTCTTCAATTCACCCCAATCCTTACTAAGCATAGCCATTTAGACAGTCGACTCTCTTAGTATTACAATTCCACTTGACAACTGTGCACCAAGATACCAGTTTTAGCAATTTCAAAGCCTATTTGAAAGAAAAAGTGGTACAAAATGTTGATTGAGCAGTCCTTTCCAGAGCACCGGTAAGCAGAAATGTGAATTGCTTCCCATCCTGAACAATAAAACATCTGTGCAGGATAAAATTGGTTCATCGATGTTGAACCAACATTGTATTTTATAGTATATATGCCAATGATAGGAGATTTTCATGCAAAAAATAGAGAACTAGCTCACTTGGGAAGGGAAAGAAATAAAAATTTCTAAATACTAGGTAACTATAGGTAGCTAGATTTCATATAAACCAAATTGTTGTATCTTAACATGTTTTTGCTTTGACAGTCTGTAGCAGAATCTTTAGCCTCAAATATTAAAGAGTCTAAATAAAAATACTTTGTCACTGGGGAAAATGAGCCTGTAATGATCATACTTGTCTGCATTTCTTATGTTTTATTGCTTTAGGCTCAGTTCTTTCATGGCAGGGTGGGTTCAAAAACAGCAACCTTCCACAGACTGGCTATGTCTATTCTACTAATAGGAGAAATCCCATGACTGAATCCTTATAACCTTCTTCAGTTCATCAAAAGTGAATGACATCAAGGGCCTCTTCACTTAGGAATGGCACATGACTCTGAAAACAACCATAGCAGGAAGAGTATCCTTGAGATTACTAACAAATAAACTGAGATATGCTCACTTACTGGCAAATTTCTGTCACATTTTTTTCATCACGTGGTGAGATTGATAGATTAAATCCTGGATTCATTGATTAAATTGAGATCAGTTGCATCACGGATTACCAAAAGAAGCAATAGTTCTTTGCTAGTTGCTGCCTTGTTGGAAGACAAGGGATATTTCAGTGTTTCCCAGAAAGGGATCAAGGAGTACATCTTTCTGCACTAACACCACCAGTACAAACCAAGAGAGGGAGGTGGCAGCAGGGAGAAGTATTACATGGACTTGATTCCTCACTCTTTGTGAACTGTCTTGTCATCTGTGTGTATCTGTGTGCCTTTTTCACGTGCATTTCATTCGCTGTGGTGATCTATGAATTTAAAACATTGTCTGTATCTCCTTGCTTTTATCTCATATTCAAAGATAGATCACTCCAGTCTTCCGGACCACTGAGGTGAAGTTGCACACTAATATATTATATTCTTTTAAGGGTGCTTTAGTGCCTGGCCATAACAGCTTGTTAATGATGGAACTGCAACCTTAATATTGCATTTGTCTGTTCGTTTAGTAGATTTTTAACTGAATGGTAAGAGAACTAAGTAACTCTCATGTCTCCCCAAATGTTGTTTGATAATGTTGTAGTTCTTCAATAAGAAGATGAGTAATTTGTGAAGACATGTTGCTGGGTATCTTCTGATGGCCTTTTTTTTTTTTTCCTAGCCTGCTTCAAAACAAAATCTTAGCATTTTAGAAAGAAAAATAAGATCTGGAAAATGGAAGGAGAGCGGTGTCTTTGAGACCATAGCAAAGGTCAAGTGTCAGGGAGTAGAAGTTTTATTCCCTACCTTCCTGAGCCTAGGCAAATAGCAAACCAGTTTATTTGTACTTTAAAAATGGCTTAGTTCATTAACGTTTGTAAAAAAAGGTAACATTTGTTTTTTGTACAGAGTATTAGGGAATTATGGAGGATTTTTGCATTCAGGCCCCCTTACTGAGCTCAGGCAAAGGTTTATTTGAAAAGCTGAGAGCCAATGCTGTTTCTTTCCCTTCAATCCATCTGGCCACACATCTAATCGCAAAGCTACAGCCTGGGACTATTTCCAAACGTAAGTTATATTCCCTAGACGAAACAGCCCCTCATTCAGTTGCCCTTTTATTCCTTTTTGATGAAAATATGTCTCTCTGAGAAATGAGCTGCTGATCCTTCTGACGCTCCCATGCTCACTCGGTGTCAGTGGTGTTTCACGCCCTTGGGAGTCCCATCTCGTGCTTTGCAGGCTCTGAGCACACTCTGCAGCAGGGACACGACACTGCGGCAGGCAAGAGCACCTAACGGTGAGAAGAGGAAAGCTGCTTGTAGGGAGTTGGAGACATTTATTGTTTACAGAAGCAGATCACAGTCCATCTATGCTGAGAGGAAAGCAGGCACCCCGTACTGCGAAAATATGTGAATTGACTGGGGTCCAGCATGGGGGAGGAGAGACTGGCGTGGACTGATTCATACCTTGGCTGCATCATCACAGGGTCAGGGGCTGAGGTTTTGGAGCTTTTGCTTGAGGCAAAGAATAGCAGAAAGGTAGATGTGCTTTCAAAAATAGTCCAGGCTAGGGATCAGAACTCTTGGAGGCTTACCCACATTTTTCAGACTCTCTGGTGGTTTCTGTCTGTAGGGTTTATGAACTAAATACCCTTTTCTTAAAAAAAAGGAAAAATACAGTGTGTGGGAGGGAAATAGATGCTTGAGTGTAGGAAAAACTGCAGCATATATATAGACAGATAAGTATTAGCATATCTTAGACTGAAGCAAGGAGTGGGTACAAAATGACAGTGAACAAGGACTGTTTATTTCTTGAGTGTTGCTTTCTGTTAAGCAGCTCTTTGAAAGTCAAGAGAGCATTGAATCATTCTGGAGTATAGCAAAAATGTGCAGCAGCTTGCTCAGCAGTGAAATGAAAAGTGCTGTTGTTGAAGAACCGAACAGATCTAGCTAGAGCGTGTTTAGGTAAAGTATAGCATTACAATGGCCAGCACCGGGCTAGAGGGGCTTTTAGAGGGGCTTTTTGTTTGAGAACATCCCCTGAAGCCTATGGCACAGCACATGGTACGTAGCATGGGTGCAGCCAGAGGGGCCTGTGCTTTTCATGGCAGGAATTGCAAATGTAGGTAAAGTAAGAAGCATGATTCTTCAGAAACCTTTTAGCCTATTTTTAAATAAAAATAGCCTGGTGTAATTTCCGTCCTTTAAAAATGCTTCCCCCAGATGACTTTGGCAAAGGCTGTGTTTGAGGTATCCATACCTTTTGGCAAAGAAATAGCAATTTTCTGAGCTGTACTCAGGCACATTTGGAGACTTTACCAATTGAAAAGACTACTAGAGATGGGAGGGTGGGGATTAAATTTACCACTCTTGGGTTCATTCTCATTCTGTCCATAAAAACTTGTCATGCCCTTTGATGCACTGAAAATTTGCCTACAACGGGTAAAGAAAAGCTTGCAACACTAGTTTCTGCTTGATTTCATTGAACTTGATAGAATGTGTGCTTGTGGGAACAAACAATGACCAAAGTCCCTGTGCAAACCTATTGATGAGTTGCTTTCTGTTTCCTCAGATTTATTGTTTTATTCATGCAGAAGGAAGAAAATGAAGTGGGGAATGATGTAATTCAATAGTTCAGGGAGTGGCTGCCATCTGAGCCTGGGGGACAAGGTGGATCTGGCACTGTGATCAGAGGGCTACGTAGTGCTGGATGCAGAAAATGAAGTGTGTCCTACTGACAGTCTGTCATTGTGCCTGTTGGCAGTGGGGAGGGGAAGGGACACATTAGAAAGAAAATTTGAAGAATATGGGTGTGTAAGTGCAAATTGCTAGAAGCTGTAACATGACTATTAGCTGATGAGCTGGAATTTGCTTGTACACTGTAAATAAAGCTTCTTTCTAGGTACTTGAGACTGAAAAGAACAAACTTGACATTGATGTGGTGCAGAGAAACAGCATTTTTTAACAAAGGAAGTGTTGTGAGGAGACTGACAGTTATTCTCAGCATGGCTCAGCTCACTTCCTTGTATTACACTGTATTCCCTTGTAAACACACTCTTCAATAAATGACAGACTAAAAGGGAGTGGGTGGATGCAAAGTGGCTGGAGAGCAGTTCTCTACCACACCATCGGTTCATTATCTTGTCCAAGTTTTATACAGGAACTGTTGGAGACACCTTATAGAAATAATGCAATTGTACTTCAAGCAAGAAAAGCAAGATTCTCTGTAGAAACCTTTTTTCCCCCTCCTTTGGCAATTTCATTAAATCTCTCTCCAGTGATAATTAATCACAAATATGCAGTTCAGGGGTTCTGTGAATTTTATTCAGCCTTGTCTCAGATGGCTCCTGGGAGGGCAATCCCAAAAGTACTTCCAGCACCAATTTGATTTGCTGCTGTTTTGTATAATCTGCAGTTATAAAGTAATATCCCATTTCCACTACATGTGGTAGGAAGCAGTCTTGTGGTAATACAGTGCTCTGACATGGCTGAGGTGCCAGCAGAGATAAATTCTGATGTTGTACAGTCTTTCCTCAAAATATACTGGGTAAGGAAGGTGCCAGTCCCCTGTTAATACTGAGCATTGGCAGCTGTAATTTTGTTTCCTTGTCCATCTGTGTGAAATACATGTGGGTTCAGTGGGCAGAGGAAGGATCAGGATTGCACCTTCTCTGCTGGTGAGCTCAACCCGTTCTGCTGCTTATTGCAGGTGCTGCGAACATACCTGGAGGGAAGAGTGCACTGGCAACCGTGGAGTCAGCTGTCATCCATCACCCTGCCGGAGGCCCATCAATGCAAGTCAGCCTGCATAGCATGAAACGCAACGTGTCCGATCTGCGGCAGCAGCTGCATCAGATGAAGCAGCTACAGGTATGCTTGTCTGGGTAACGCCGGCAAAGCGGGATGTCAGCAATTGTCCTTTCCCTTTCTTTCTATCTTTCTCTCTCTCTCTTTTACCTTTTGTAAATGAGTGATGCTCTGCTACTGAGAATCACTCATGTGAAGCAAGTTCTGCTCCAGCATAGTCCACTTGCATACTCTTAGAGATATGAGAATTAGCTCCATTTAACTACTGCTGCTCAGATATTAAGGATAAACTTCATTTCTAGCTTCATTTGGTGACTCTAGATGTTCAAGCAGTATTTATATTGAAATAATATCAAGTCTGTGATTACAGTTTGGACCCTACTATGCTATGTGCTGTATAAACATGTTGGAAGAGCTATGTTCCTGCTCAACAACTTTGATGACACAAAACTCAAAAATAGCTGAGGATCAATAGCTATGAATTAAGCTGGAGTTTGAGCCCTGCATTTACAAAATCCAGAAGGATAGCCAACTTGAGCAAGGAAAAAAGATATTTCAAAAGTTGCTGCAAAGGTTTATTGTGCTCAACTTACATTCACATTTTACCAGTACCTTCCTAACACACATCAATACCATAAAACATGCAAGAAGCAGTAAGAACAATGAAGGGTTAACCAAAATATTCTGTTGACACGTACCATCATGCTGCAAATGTAAATATATGTTGTTCATCTCAGACACTGTGAAAATAAGCTTATGCAGCTGTATAGGTCTTCAGCCCTTCACTTAATTGAAAACTGAAGAGGACTGTGTTTTGTCTCAGAAGATGTAAAAGGAGGTAAAGCGCTTTCTTGTAAGACAAAGTGGACAGCAGGGGAAACTTCGATACTCTGCCAGTCCTCCTTGCCTGGAAAGTGACATCACATGTTTGGTATTGCAGGGCTGCAGCTACTGTTATTACAACCATGGTGGTTTTGAATATGGGAATGGTACTATGTCAATCTCATTCGATTTGCTGATTAATTAAATTAGATTAAATAGAATAACGATGACACAGATCAGAATTCAGAGCACATTTTGCCTTCAGTTCCTTAACTAAAAGAAATTGAATTATGAACCAGTCATAGGGCAAGGGAGCAAAAGGGTAAGGTAAACATCAGAGTAAAGAAAATGTGGCCAAGACTGAAGATGCTGTGACAAAGTCCTGTGCTCAGTTTCCTGGTAGTGAAGAGATGGCAGAAGGTTTTTGGAGCAAACAGTTGTGTCAGCCAGGTGAGCTCAGCCTGTGATACAGCACCCATCTATTTACATTTTCAGTTTAGGATGAGTATGTTCCAAAAGGGAATGTGTTTTTCAAAAGCTGTTCTCAGTAGTGCTGCCTACATGCCATCATGGTCCCCACCTAATTTCAAGATTCTGGCTTGGGATCTCTGCCCTGGCACATTATGTGTAAGTGCCTATTCTTTCACATTTGTGCTGCAAACCACTGCAGCCCCTCTGTCCTTCTGTAACCCCATGTGCCAAATGCAGCTCTTGGCAAATGCCTGCGGTCTGGCCACCATCTGTGCTTAGCATGTGGTCTCATAAAGTGGGATGGAGGTTGCAGTGCTGAACTGGAGGCAGTGAGTGCATTGTTCTCTCAGGGCTTGCTCATGGAGGAGGTGGCATTTCCCCAGCTGCACCTTGTCTCCATGGCCCTGCCTGGGGCAGTAACTTTACTTTTGATCAGATACAGCATTATGGCACACAGGAGTGAAGAAACTTGTACCATCTGCACAAATCAATGCTGCCAAGGAAGTCCTGAGAATGAAAAAGGGACATATCCGGAGTGTGCTCATTAACTGTCTGTCTTCCCTTTTTTCAGAAATTATAGCAAATTTGGTGCATCATGCCAGTAGGAGGTGAGCAAATTTCTGATAGTCAGATGGAAGAAACCTGTAGCTCAAGGGAAACTTTGGTATATATACATATAAATCACATTCATGAGAGTGAGTTTTTGTCATGGCTTTCCTGAATTGGTGGAATTATTTTGAAAAAGAGCTCACGGTTTGTAGGACAAGTGAAACGAGTAGTATTTTAAACTGAAGAGTTTTGAAATATCATGCTTCTAATGAAAAAAAATTGCGCTATGTTTTCTGAACAATAATTCTAAGTAAAAAGGGAAAGTACTTTTCTGTTTTTTGAGGGTGTTTGCATAATATGTTTGACAGTACTTCATATTTTTCACTTTCACTGTTTCTCCTGGGTTGGCAATCAGTTTGTTCATGTTTGTGTGAATTTTTCATACAGTGACAGACTAAAAAGAATACTTCCAAGGAGCTAAAAAAGATGATTGCACAGGAACAAAAGTTGGCAGGATAACTAAGGAACAGGAACATGACATAAAAGTGTATTTAATACTGTCTTTGGTTCAATTTTTAATTGATGATACCACTGTAAGTTCTTACTCATTTGCTTAATAGATTCAGAGAAACAAGTGATGGAAAAGACCCATTCATTCATGTAGCCTTTGTGCTGGCAAAATCCTCTTTTAAAAACAAATTCAGCAGCACTTGATCCAGATGTATTGATTCACACATGAGTTAAATGTATATGTTACCAGATGAAACCAGGAAGTTCAGATTGTTTCAGTCTGTAGTTGGATTTTAACTGGAGTCTTGAAATAAAGACATTTGTGTAGTGGCTCTTGTTAAAGATTAGATACATTTCTTGCTACTCTGTTAGTGTCTTCCTTAAGTGCTCTGATTTTCAGAGATACTCAAGAAAGACTAGTTTCATGGTGCCAGGGAGTTTTCATTATTGCCAGAAACATGCTATAACCCAGCCTGTCCTGGATGCATTTGTTGTTGATAAGACTGGAGCCCATGATGAATTCAGTGGGGCTGCTCATTCTGCACTCCCAAGTAATGAGAACTCTTAGTGGCAGACTTGAACCAAACCTTAGAGTAAATGTTTGTGCTATATAACATTAGTGTATATGTACACTGGATTTTTTTTGCCTATTTCTTCCTTACTTTAATTGAACACATTTTAAGGGAAAGCAGTACTGGTACAATTAGGTTCAGCATTAGAAATGTGTATACATACATGCTTTACCTTCACTCAATGTATTATTTGCAGGAAAAAGTGCTGCAGAAAGAGTAGAAAATGTAATAATAACACTGCCATAAATGGTATATGATACTCAGTCTCACAAGTGTAGCTTGGAATTAGAAATTCAAGTATGTTTTGAGCTGCATTATAGAATTGGTGAGGCTACATTTAATCTACATGTGGTAACAAACTTCAGGAACTAGATAATTGGATTCTACAGAGATCCTGAACTGCAGGCAGTCGGTCCCTGTTTGTGGCTATGAGATAGTTGGTGGCCCAGAAGCCTCTCACAGCAGGGCCTTTGAGGCTTCCAGTGCTTGTCTCCTGATGAGAGGCAGGGCTGTGAACTAATACTTGGTTTTCCAGTTACCTGTCTCATAGATAATAATTGGTTCAAAGTCAACTAAACTGGTTATCAGATTATTCTTGAAATGGGTGCCAAAGGCAGTGCTGGGGTATGTGTGAGAAAGCAGTGCCACGGTAATGGCTGGAGCAGTAGCTGAAGAAGAGGGACAAGGTAGATATATGGAGAGGCTGATGAGGCTGGGAGCGAGGACCAAGGGTAATGAATGTAGTAGAGGATGTTAGAATTCTAAAGAAGCATGCTAGATTTATTTCCATTTGATTGCTGCTTGCAGTTATAAGTCAACTTAGCTCTAATTAGCAAGAAATTGCCATTTGTTGGTGACACAAAAGCCTGCATTGCTTGTCCTTTCCTTTGGGCATTGCAACTTGAACACTGTTTTAACAAAGTTTCTTTTCCAGCATGAATGTCTAAAGTTGTTTATTTGGCTTGTTTTCAAGCAATCTTAAAGTACAAAAATTTCTGCTCTGTGGAACCAGAATAACTCTGACAGATTTCACTGTCAGAGTAAACTTCTTTACTGTCACAAGTAAAACTAACTCCACTTGAGGTGGTGCAGTAACTGACAGAAAGTGGTCTCAGAGACAAATGGGGTGAGCATTTAGCCAGGGAGTCTCAGATCTGATACCTGCTGGCAGAAGAGAGGTAAGAATCAAATCCAGCTCCAGAACATGGAGGTAAATGTCCTGGATGCCTCCTCTTCCACAGCCACAACTCTTCTCCCCTGCTTCTGCTCACCCTGCCTCATGTCCTTTGGCTGGTGACTCTGCCCTGCTTAAACATACGATTACTCTCCTCCTCTGGTTCCTTCTCTTCTCTCTCTGTACCCATCTGTAGCTCTCCATTCTCATCTTCTGTCCCTGTTCCCCAAGCATGAACAAAACCAGGTTTTCCAGAACTATCCAAGTATCGCATGAATTTTCATAGAAATGGCAAAAACCTCTCTTTGATATCAAAGTGAGTCATTTCCCAGATTCTAGAGGTCACTCCAAACACTGAGGTTTGGGAGTCCCCAACATACAAGCTTTTTGAAATATTGCTGAGTTATATTTTTATTCCCTTACCTAGTTTTCAGAAATGGATGAACTTTTATGACTGAAACTTTCTAATATTGTTCAAGCACTGCATAAATGGAAGTGACAAGCACCTTATTACTGGGAGTTACTGTTACTGTTCTGGACACCTGAGACTTAAGTCTAACTCCATTACTAACCTTCTCACTCACCTCAGATCAGTAGTTTCACAGTTCCCAAGTCACTTCCCTGTGTCGAATTTCCCCGCTTTTTAAAGAGCTGTGAATAAACTGTATGACTGAAAAGTTACATGCTCATTCACTCATTCATTCATTCATTCATTCATGTTTTCCTTCTTGAAAATATGGCACAATGTAAGAGATGTGTGTTTCAGATATCTGTGCTGGCCTTGCTGTAAGAGGATTTAATTTATCAAACCCAAACATTAATTCCATAGTGGGGAAAAACACACATATGCACTGTCTTCAAAAGAATCCAGTCTGGCATAAAGCAGCTGACAATGTTTATAAATCTGGGCTGTTTCAAATGTTTTCCAGCTTCATTTTTTTCCCTAACTGCCAACACTTATCTTCAGCTGAATTTTGAGCTAACACCTCCAGCTTGTCACAGCTCAGATTCCCATGTGCGCTTTCAGTGAAGTGTTACCCTCCCCCTCATCACAGTTCTGTCGCTGGAGAAGGCAGAGTCAGGCACAAGGAATGAAGAGTTGGGAGTATTGAATTTGATCCTCCAATTCCCATACTGATTGGAAAGACTGACCTGGGCAAAGGCTTTTTTTTTCCCTCTAATTCCTGGGAATTCTCTTAAATCAACTTAATAAGAAGTCTTGTTCCATTATCCTGTCTTGTAGATAATCCATTTTTCTGATTCTTCCTATTAGGCAGGCAGTGGTTTTACTCTGTATGTAAAAAGTGGTTTGGCTGTTAAGCCTGGATGTTTAGAAGACAGCTGATGGTTTGACTGCTAGTTTTAAAACTAGAACTTCATTTACCAGTTCGCACAGGTGTTTTTTAAAATATTCTAGTATGAGAAGGCTGGTGGGCTGACAGAGTTGTGTTCATGTTGCCTGTATCCTAAAGCTGTGACTAGATGGAGCCCTGCTTATCACTTTGAATCTTGCGATCTGCCTAAGAGACTTAAACAGGTTTGGTTTGTGTTAGTGTGGGGCACAGCTGGTCTAGGGCTACCCATAGAAGAGTACAGTCTAATATGCTTTCTTAGCTGTGTTTTGTTCTGCAAACTTAATATCAGTAAGAACAGTAATGATTTAGAAACTTAACATAAGGCTAATGCAAGAAAAAAAGGTGTGACTTCTACAGTTCTCGGAAAATTGCCTTATTATAAAGGTTTGGTGGGTAAGGGAGGTTTTATGTACTGCAGATGAGCTGTATGTCTGTCCCAAATTACACCGGATGGCAGAGTCCTTCCTCTGCCACTTGAGAGACTGAAAAATTCCATTCCGAGAACAGCAGTGCATTCCAGCCTTGTCATTAATGCGTGGGATTATCCACCAGGCATGTATGAACAGTGCAATGCCTAAGTTTATGAGATACACAAAAGTGGAAGTCAAGCTTCCGGCATTCTTGTGAGGCATGATTAATTCTTGAATCATGCTGGACTGAGCAGAATAAAGAGGCCACAATCCTTGCAGAAGTTGGGCACCGAAGGTGGTGTACTGATCCCAACATGTATTGTTCATCGGCTCGCAACTGGAATTTAGATATACACATTAGAAGTTAGTCAGATTTAGGCTTTTTTCACCCCAAACACTTCCTCGTGGAATAATGTTTATAGGTAAAGTTAAAAAAGGAAAGAAGAAAGTAAAACCTCTCTCCCACTGTAAGGCTGTGTTTATCCCAACCTATTTCTGAGCTCTGCAATGTATTCTGTTGCCAGGGATGTCAGTCAAGCAGGAAAAATTGAAGTTGATTTCTTTTGTGCAACAGCTGCAGAACCAGGAGATGCTGAGGGCAATGGTGAAGAAAGCAGAGCTGGAAATCAATGGCAAAATGATTGAAACAGTGAAGAGGCTTGAAGATCCTGTGCAGCGACAGCGCAACCTGGTGGAACAAGAAAGGCAGAAATACCTCAACGAGGAAGAAAAGATTGTAAAGAAGTTATGGTGGGTTGAGAAACCTCTTAGAATTTCCTGCTTTTGCCCGGTTTTTTCTTCCTTAAAGTAGTAGCTTTAGTGCAAACTTTAGTTTACTAAAACTTTAAACTTAAAACTAGTAGAACTTTAGTGAAACTGCACCAGCTTATGCTGTTTTAGCTGTGTTTCCTTGCACTCATATTGGCTGTAAAACTGTGTTTGTGTCATACAAATCACTAGCCCTGACTGGGAGCCATTCTAAGCACAACTCACTGGGTAAGTCCCATCAGTACAAAGAGTTTTAACCTCTCCAGAAGTTCCCTGTAAAGGGAACAGATGACTGTAAGGACCGTGTCTACCTCTGTCTTCTGAAAGCCTCCACCTACCCTTCAGCTTTATCTATTATACTTTAGGAAAGGGGGACTGAAGTTTAATTGCAGTCAGCAATGCCCACCTCCATTTGAAGTTTACTCACTGGGGTTTCCATACCCTTAACTGCAGATAAAACTGCTTTTCTTCTGTACATTGTTGTGTAAAGGCTCTTTGTAAGACTTCTTTCCCCAAAAATTTTGGCCTACAAAGACTGGTGGGATCCAGTTGTTTTAGTCCATGTTCAGAGTCAGCAGGAGGCAAGATGAAGCTGAAACCAATAAATATACTAGTTCTAACACTCACATTTGTAAGTTGCTATACAGCTAATTATTTCCCATTACTGCATTTAGTTGGGACTTGAAGAATTGCTCCATAATAGAGTGAAACTTTACAGTTATTTTGTCATTGTAAATGATGATTGAAGAGCCATAGGAGTACAGTTATTGACAGCTAAGGAGAGTAAATCTTTCCTGTTGATCAATATGCTGTCAGATGAATAAAATTTGTTATTAAAATGATGCGTCTGTAAAGACAAATTTGAATGTTACTAAGGGAGTATATGTTTTCTGTGAAGAAAAGTATAATGTGTAGTAATAGTCCCTGGAGAATATAATCCTCTCAGCTGGTTTGTAGTCTTAAATAACATTGTGTTGTGGTCTTAAGTAATTAGTCTCCTGTTCTTCACTTTATTCCTGTGTACCTCATTGCCTAGTTTCTAGATTGTTTGTTCTCTGTGGAAAGAGCAATTTGTGTGATGGCTGTTTATGGCATTGCCTCATAAAATGGATGCTGAGTGAGGTCAAGTGCAGATGGCATTAGTTGTTACAGCTTTTCATTTAGGATACGACTGTGATTGCAATATGGTGCTGTTTTATCAGTGTTTGGATTTTTTTCTGTTCACAGAGTTTCAGCTGCTTCTGTGCTACTTTATTTGTTAACGTTACAGCAAAGTGTCTTTCTTCAATCATTCATAGGTTGTAAACCTCAGTTCAACCCTTTTAGAGACATGCTAGAAACAAACACTAAATCACAAACAATTTTTTTTTCATCGGTTTTCCCCAGTGAGTTTTCTTTGTTGTGCATTTGCATGTTTGTTTGTAGGATCACAGCACAAAAGAAAAAACACACCTGACAACAATGCTTTAAGTTCAACAGCTGATGGCTGTGAAGAATGAAGAGCATGCATTACAGAAATACACATCAAATATCACTGGCAGTGTTCAGAAAAAGGTTAACATTCTGATGTAGGCACTTTCAGTTAAGCTGATTCCAGTGCAGACATATAGACAAATGCAAAGCAACAGCACAAAAAAAAAAAAAAAAAATACCATTTCTTAATCTTTCCACTGTTGCTCTCTTGTCCTTTCCGAAGTCATAGGACCAAATCGTAGACTGGCTTCATGCAAGACGAGGTTGCTTAAGGATTTCTGCAACATTTACAAAAGTGTATTTACTACTCTGAAGTGGCAAATCTCAGTTTAAAAAGCTTTCCTTTCTGCAATTCTGAAGATTATTGCTGGGAAATAAAACAATAAAAATACTGGTGGTTTCATGTTGTAACCAGCAGAAATGTCAGTGTATGTTTTCCGTTGAGCAGCTCTTCAGGATGGTGCCTACAGAAGCATGCCCGTGTATATCACAGCGGTAGCAGGATTGCAGTTCAGAGGTATCTAGTGAAATCTAAGGAACACTGGTAAATGTAGTGTTTATGCACACTTCTAAGAGTAAATGCATACTCAGAATTAACTGGGCAGGGTTTTGTCTGTCTAGTCTTTTGATTCAACATTAGTGATGTCATAGGTGACACTTTTGGGGTTGTAGATGCTAGCCTTAAAATTTAGCAAACCAAGGAGAAATTATGATGATATGACACATCAACTAATGAGTTATTTAGGTTGTGAGGAGCATGTTACAAGTACGACTACTGTATGTTGCAAATTATTGTAAGCATTTTAACAGAGAGGGGTTTATAAGCACAGTATTTCAATTGTAGCTACATCCAATCTGTCTAATTGGATATGATCCATAGTAAGTTACAATTCATATTTTGTTAGGATGTCAGACTACTTTTATAAGAATAACCGTGCTCAGTAAAAAGAAGTTCCACTTAGCAGTCTTGGAGAGCCACTTGGGAAAGGATATAAGAACATGGAATGTAGATACAAGAACAAAGGATGTAAGAGCAGACACTTGGGAAAGGATATAAGAACATGGCAAAGTGCTCAGTGCGCATCTCCTTGCTTTTAATGACTTGTAGCTCTCTTCCATGTCAGAGATAGTATCTTCATATGCAAAAGCTATGCATGGATTGTTTACTTTTCATGAACTTAAGCAATTTTAGAAAAATATGTAAACTTGGTTGTGTAGAGCATCTAGGCACAATTAATTCTGTAGGGTAATTCTTTTTTGAGTAGAAAGAACTTCTTTCTGTTTGTTTTTGCATCTTTCACCTGTCAATCAGTCCTCAAACTCTTAAATTATCCATGGCAGTATATTCATCCTCTACATGATAATTGTGATGTTATAAATACTCCCCCACTCCATTTCCTAATCGTGCCTTTTCCAGCATGAAAAATCCTGGTCTACTTAGTTACTCCTCTTGTAGAAGCCATTCTGTGCATTTTGTCATCCTGCTGCCTTTCTGTATGCACTTTTTCACTCACCTGTACGTCTGTGAAATGGGAATGGGGAGTGAGGAGAGCCCTGCATTGGCTGTATCTGATGTAGGCACACCATGACTTCATGCAGTGGTGTGGTGATCGTCCCCCTGTTCTCATTTTCCACGTAAGTTTTCCATTACAAATCCAGCATCTCACTCACAAGGGATGATTATCAGTTCAAAATTCACTATTGTGTTTGAGAGTTTGTTGGCTTTAGGTTGTGTTGCTTTTGGTTTTCTTTTTCTTTTTCTCGTGAACATTACTTTACATTTATTAATTTAATATTTGGGTTTTTTCCCTGGAAATTTACCACAGAATCACAGAATTATAGAATACCAGGTTGGGAGGGACCTCAAGGATCATCCGGTGCAGCCTCTTTAGGCAAAAGCACAGTCCAGACAATATGGCCCAGCACTGTGTCCAGCTGAATCTTAAAAGTTTCCAGTGTTGAGGAAGCCACAACTTCTATTGGGAGAATATTTCAATGGCTGATTGTTCTTGTCATGATTTTATTTTCTTGTGTCCTATTGGAATCTCCCCAGGAGCAGCTTGTACCCATTACCCCTCCTCTGTTTCATGCGACTTCATGAAAAAGGGACTCTCCATCTTCTTTGTAGCCATCCTTTAATTACTGGAACTTGGTGATAAGGTCTTCCCTAAGCCTTCTTTTCTCAAGGCTGAACAAACCCAATTCTCCCAGCTCTTCCTTATGTGTCAGGCTTCCCAGTTCTTTGATCATCTTTGTGATTGCCCTTCTCTCAGGATCAGATGGTCCATCTGCAGACCTCTGCAGTCACCTTTCATTTTCATTCCCCTGAATATTTTAAGATCCTTTTGAGTTTTTTTTTGGGTTTTTTTTTTACCGTACTATTCATCCTCTTCTCTAGATAATTTATACTATGTTAAAAAGCACCAGCCTTAGCACCAATCCATGTGGAATCCACCAGCAAACTACATTCATTGAGTAAGCTGTTCATTGATCCTTTCCCTTTACTTCTAGCACTTTATCCGCCAGAGAATTTCCTCTCTTGTCCCATGGCAACTTTGCTTTGTTGAAAGCTTTTGCTCAGATACCTTGCCAAAAGCCTTTTGGGCTATAGTTTTTCCACATGTTTTTGTACTTTCCTTGTGTATTTTTGAGACTTACCTTCTCTTTACACAAATCACATTAATTCCTCCCTTGCACAGCCTATTCATCCATCGGTCCACTAATTCTTTACACTTTATTTTGGTGTCAGTCTCACCAGAGTATAGTTCTGTGGATCACCCCATCCCCTTTTAAAAAATGTATTTGTATCATCTATGACACTTCCCGCTACTCTGGTGCCAAAGCAGTTTTAGTCAAGAAGTTAGATGCTTGGCATTAATAGTTCGACCATTTCACCGTTGAATTGATGTTGAACTCCAGGAAAAATATCATCTGGCCTGGGTGATTTGCTACTATCAGTTTTGTCAGTTCATTTTGTGACCTATTCTACTGATTCTGCAAACTGAGTCAAATCCTATGTTGCATTTTTGCCTAAAGAAAAATAACAGCATAAAAGTTTGTCTCGGTTCCCTGCATAAAACCTAGTTGCAGAAAAAATATTTATCTTGTATTAGGCATCTGAAACTGCATTAAAGTGAGGGTCTTGTTAATTGAGTTTGCTCAGTCCAATCTATAAAGCCAACTTGTTTCCCCAGTTACAGCAAATAAATGCTGGAGAATGGTGGATCTGTTTCAAACTGTGGTTCCTGAGGGCTGAAGTTCCTTTTCCCCTGTAGTTGGCAACATGAGGCAGTGTAATATGGTATCTCTGGAAGAATTTCAGGATCATTTGTCTTGTTTGATAGTACCACTGTATGGAATCAAAGGAGTTTATGATGACCCTTCCATTTCTGCTTGAAAAACAAGGGGACAGAAAGCCATTGTCTGCTACCTGGAAGTCTTTCCTTTATCCCTATATTTCCAACAGTCATAAAGCTACCAAAATACCATAACATAGTTTTGTGTTTGTTCTTTTCTCTTTTTTTCTATCCATAAGCAAATTTAAGCTTCTGCCCTTGTCTTTTTTGTTGCCAGGTGGATGCCAGTACCCAAGAAGTTGCGTTTCTAGTGTTGATCTACAAAGGGGGATGGGTGGGCACCCTTTGATTCCTGAAGTGGCGCTGCAGAGCCTGAGTGCTGGCGTCAGGGCAGTAAGAAGAGGGAGGATGCATGACTTTAGAGCACTGTTCCACAGGGCAGGAGCCTTTGCTCTGGAGTGAGTGACAGAAAGCCAAATGCTTTTTCTAGCTCCTGCCTAGACTGTATCAGTGCCCTGTATTGCAAAGGCAGACAGACATAGAGACAGCAGATATCTACATTATCGGAGCATCTTCCACGGGAAAAATACCCCAAGAAATGTTCCCTTGCTGCCATCGTGTGGTCCCTTGGATTGTTTCCTGCAAGTATGCTTGTGCTGGTGGAAATTGTGACACCCAGTCCTTCTCAAGACAGAGTCCTTGGGAGAAGTGGTCTTAAAATGGGAACAGGATCATTTACCTCCATTTGTTTGTGATCTGTTGAGAAGTAACTTTGATTCTTAATTCAAAATTGTTATATAGTTTCTGAAGTTCTTAGTCTTTGGATTGAAATGAACTCTCTGCTCTGTGCACTTGATGTTCAGATCCTAATACTATATCTGTTTCTCTGTATATCAAAGTACTATTGTATTGTCATTTATTGTTCTGTGTGACTGTGCTTGCACTTTAAATTGGCCTAAATGTGGAATGGTGCTTTCACCTATTTATCCTGTTACTGGCCACCTACTCCTCTCTTTTCCTCCTTGTGTTGCCTCTCCATAGAGATGGGGCTAGAAAGTGATCTGTCTGAAAATAAGTAATTTTCTGCTGGATTTGCGTGGCAGCAGTGGTGCAAGGGAAATGTGGAAGTGCAAGACATGCGTCTAGTACAGCAGGCAGTCTTCCCCTACTCCTTTTCAGGCAATCACCCTGTATCGCAAAGCTGCTACCTGAGTGGATGCAAGAAATGAAGCTCAAAATTAGGTTAAAATGAGTAGCTGTTTTTTCAGTTCGGAGTTTGTGTTGAATTGTTTCCTATCGTGGAATTAAATTGCTTCTCAGAATATTCCTGTTAGTAAATTTGGTATCTTAATAGAAACGGATTTCTCTTAGAATAAATATACAAGAGATGATCCTTTTTTGGTGTTCACGTAGGTGTTTGTATAGTCACACGTAATGCATTTCAGGTTTTATTGAGAAATTTTTAAGCTTCTCTGTGGAAACTCCAGCTAAAGCAATATGATCTCAACCTTAATTGAATAAAAAATGGCTCCCACCTAAACAAAAACAAAGTTTATGTATCTGAAGAATTGTGAAAATGTATGTGAAGTATGGGAGCACTGGAAAAAATATTGGGAGGTGTGATGAAGAGGCACCAGATGGAGCCAGAGGAAGCACAGGACAGCACTGGGTAGAAAAAACATCTGAAGTGATTCATTCTTGAATCGAGTGCTGAATGAGAGCTGGACACAGTGCATATTTGCTGTTTCAGTCTTGCTGTTCAGGGAAACAGGACCCTGTAGTCTGTCTATTGGGACCTGACAGATAAACAGGGTTGCATCAAGGGGCCATCAGTGCCAGTTTTTGAGTTGTTAATTCACTGTTGGGCATCCTTTGTTATGTCATCAGCGATGAGAAAATGCAAAGTGCAAACTATTACTGGATGTAGCGTACAATGTGTCTGTACCCTTCTTGGATTCACATCCCCAGGGGGCTGTCAGATGTGTTTCACCACCCCACCTGCCCTTTGTAGCACAGCTGCCCCGAGGTCAATATGCTCTGCACATCTGCAGCCTGGCACAGAAACCCATGGCTTGGGCTAGTTACAAGCTTGTTCCTATATTGTGACATGGTACCCAGCCTGTGTTTTCAGCCTCTGGTGTCAGATTAGAAAATGCCACAGTTGAAGTTTCTGGTTTGGTTTAGTCTATTCATTTACATATATTTGGTTGTAATGTGAAAGTCCTGCTTACATTTTATGTCCGCTTCTTTTGTTTTGCCAGTGAGCTGGAGGCATTTGTTGAAGACCTGAAGAGGGACTCCACTGCTTCCAGCAAGACAGTTACACTGAAAGATGTTGAAGATGGAGCCTTTCTTTTACGTCAAGTGGGAGAAGCTGTTGCTACCCTGAAAGGTATATATTTTTACTTTTTACTTTTCATTATTTTCTTTTAACCACAGTGGCTGAGAACAGTTTTGCCTTTGATCTGCAGACATTAACTTTCACTTCCTAAAAGATATAAAGTTGGGATTAAGGAGCTTGTTGCAGGGCCCCTGCAGGGAGGTAGAGACCCAACTATTTAACATTCACCCCATCATCTGTTTCTCCCCAGGGCTTGTGTCATTTCCTGTTGAGCTTCACAGTTATTATCTTTGCAGGAGATTTCCCAACATTGCAGAATAAAATGCGTGCGATACTCCGGATTGAGGTAGAAGCCGTGAGGTTCCTAAAGGAAGAACCACACAAGCTAGACAGCTTGCTGAAACGTGTGCGCAGCATGACCGATATCCTTACCATGCTCAGGAGGTGATTTCTTTTTTTTTTTTCTTCAAAACTAAAAAATCTCCTCAAGCAGGCCTGGAACAGCTTTTTTACTTGCAGCATTTTATAAATTCTTCCTATGGTCCTTTCAAGGGCAATCAAATTAGCCTTTTCTGTGCCATGTGCAATGGTTCTGTTCTGATCAACAGCCACAGTAATCAAGGTCTTGTGATTGAAACTAGCTCCCTCTGAACTCCACATTCTGGATTTGGGAAGGACCTGGATGAGAAAGCTTACAGAGTAGCATCAGTCTGTAGGCATTTACAGCAATCTAAGCTAATAGAAATATTCTCTGACACCGAAACATGCATCCCCAAAATCTAACCGTAAGAAATAAAACTGGAAAAGATTCTAAGTGGACAAAGATATCCTAAACCTTCTGAAAGAAAGAAGTATTTTTCAATATGCTTGTGAACTCATGCAAATTCTTTATTGTATTATTTGCAAGGAAGATGTGTTAGAGAAAGTTGAAATATTCGATTACATTTCTGTCCACTAAGTGCCAGTGTTTAGCTATGTTTGTTAGAAAATATGAGCAGCAAATGACTCTGCTGATTTAGATGAAGCAATATGCATTGGATTTAATTCCTGCTCAATACCAGTGAATCAGGCCAAACTGTCAGTGGTTGTGATCTCAAATGTACCTCAGTTACAAGAAAATGCAAGTTATAAGCCTGTTGTTGCGACTGTTATTCTGAGGCATGTCATTGTTTCCATATATCCTGGAGCATATGTAAAATGGATTTGCCAGTACTGGCAGATGGATAAAATGATTTGTGTAAGAGGTCTTCTAAGAGCTGCCACTTATTTTTCCATGTAGATAAACATCTATATCCTTTCATATTAGTTTTCCACTTCTTAAAAATGACTACAGTTATTTCCTGTCTCACCCTGTTTGGGAAAAAACCCAAAACCCTAATAAGCTATGCATGCCAAAGTTTTTCCAAAAGTAGTTTTTTGCAGTGAAAAGTCGTTTTCAGTAATGGAAAAACTGATGGCATTTGATGGCTAGCTACACTCTGAAGCTTAGCTATTTCAGAGCTAGCTGCCAGAAATAGTTGACTTCTTACATCCTCAGATCATTCTGCCCCAAATTCTTGACAGACGGGGCTTTCCTGAAGTATCATTTGAAGGCTTTGTTCTGGCAATCTGCCAAACTGCTCCTCCACATTCTATGTAACTACCACTTTCTGTGCCAATAGTCCAGGAACATCTTGTTTAACTAGTTACAGTGCTAATTTAAGTCAAATGATTAAATTTATTTAAATTTAAATAATCAGTTGTTTAATTAAATTTATTACAAACTAATTAAATTTAAGTCAACTGATTTCCATTCTCCCTCTAAAATCGACCCACCGTAACTCATGGTTTGGTCAAAAAGTGCCAATACATCCATGAAGGTTTGTAAACATTTTAAAAGGCAAAGCCGTCCTGATTAGAGTGGCCTCTTTAAAACCCTGAGTTCCTGACTCTGAGAGAAAGCTATAAAATCACCCAAATGAAAGCATCAGGAAGAAAAAACCCACCGTTTTGATGTTTTTGATATAAGTGCTTTTTCCTTGCGAAAGTTTATTGTCAAGTATTGCTGATGACAGGCCTGTATCTGACATGTGCCATGTTGTTGTGTTCAATCTGGCTGGGCAGACATGTTACAGAAGGACTGCTGAGGGGTGTGGATCCATCCCAAGCCGTGCAATACTCTGCTATGGAAAAGGCCAGTGCAGCTGACCCTCTGAAAAACCAGGAGGAGCTCAAGCACGCCCAGGGACATGCACAGCAAAACCTCACAACAGTCACATCAGAGTCCCAGGTGTCATCAGTCAAATCAGAAGTTGTCCCCTTCTCAACAATGACCGTCCATCATGTCCAGAGTTCACCTGTTGTCATCCATCAGTCTCAGCACTCATCAGCCCTGGTCAACCATGCGCAAGGTTCACCCCCTGCAACCAGCCACGGTGAAGGTGTGCCAGCAGGTGGCCACCTCTTGGCCACCCCACCAGTCCCCCCACAAGAGCCTGCAGCAGGATCCCAGCCCACACAAACCACGCCAACACCACAGGTCTCTGTCAATGGCAACACCATGCAAAGTCTTTTCATTGAGGAAATTCACAGTGCAAGTACCAGAAACCGAGCTATATCAATTGAGGTACGGTGTATTCTACTCAAACAGTTGTCCCCTCTTTGGGTCTTTGCTCCTGGTCTCACTCTTGAGACTCCAGGTGGGGTTTTCCAAATGCATTCCAGGGATTTATATGCTTAACCCTTAACTACACCGTGCACTTCTGAAGATACTCTCTGATTTTAAGTGCAACAGGATAATAATATGTAACCAAAATGAGTGACTGTGCTTTTTAAACAAATTTTATTTTTAAAAATTCTTTTTTAGAATACCTTATTTTTGAAAAATTGCATATGATTCTCTGGCAACACTTGCATCAGTGGATTTCATTCACTCTTTAAATCTCCATATCCGTCATTATGGAGAGGTAAAAGTGAGAGTGTGAATTTCCAGTGGTTTCATTCAGAGATGCTGAGAAAACCCACAAGTGAACTCTCACATCTTGTTACACCCATGCACTTTAATCACCAGTGTGATACAGTAAGACAGTGACCCAGATTTAAATTTTGCCTTTGTTCCTTTACTGAGCAGTGGCCACTGTCAGTCTGTTGTGGGTTTCTGCCATTCTAGCACAATGGAAGTCAGAAGGAATGTACAATTAGTGTTAATATATTTCCTCGAGTTGCTGACTGGAATCTATCCATAGTGACCTGTAGTATTTACACAGGGACTTATTTTTTTTTAAAGTAAGTGATCAAAGCAAAAATCAGAGAAGTAAACAGGTGTTTTACTGTTTTTGTCTAGAAAGCTGAAAAGAAATGGGAAGAGAAAAGACAAAACCTCGATCACTATAACGGAAAGGAATTTGAAAAGCTCTTGGAAGAGGCCCAGGCCAATATAATGAAATCAATTCCTAACCTGGAGATGCCTCCCCAGTCAGTAACTCTGCCTAAAGGGGATGCAGTGGAAAAGCTAGAAGTCTCAGGTAAGATTTGCTAAAATAAATGGTGCTAAAGAATATCTTGAAAAGAGAGGTTATTTTTCCTACTTTCTATAATGGTTTTAGTTTACAGATTTCTGTGTTCTCAATCATACCTGTGAGTATGTCCCTGAGGAATAATGCAGGTCCTCTGGAAAAGAAGACCCCTCATGAGCATGAGAGTAAGAGTCTATATTCTATACTATATTTATATCTAGTATGCTGTCTTTGTTCTCGCACTTAGAAATTTAGAATTACAGAGAGCTCTGGAAAGAACCACAGAGTTTGAGTACAAACGTTCTTACCATCAGAAACCTAAAAAGCTCTTTTTGTAGAAATATTTGTTATCAAAGGGAAATCAAGCCTGAGGCTTTTGAGGGTACAGAGGCCTTTTAACTCTCCAGAACATGTTCCAGCACTTGGAAGTTGCAAAAAGCCACATTGAAAATTAGCTGTCAAATTTTAACATTTAGAGTAACTAATTACTGAAGATGAATTATGAACACAAGGAATTCTCCACCACTTCAAATCTTCAAGCAATACAATGTTTCTTTCAGAAAGGCTGCTCAGGCACAAGATCTGTGTATGATGCAAGACCTGCTCAAAGAAATCCTTGAAACTTGCTAGCTTTATAATCTTAAACTATAAATGCAGCCAGTATTTTGGATGAGTCCCTAGGAGATCTGAAAATGAGCTCTGATTCTACATAACTGTGTTGTCTCAGGGAACTGGGTAGATATGTAGGAATGAATGAACATGACTTTCACAGTAAGCATTATGGCTGTCCACATCTATGATATAGATATACTGAGTTTCAGGTTGAATGTGAATCACACTGTGACCCTGTAGCAAAAAAAGGCAAGTGTCATAATGAGATGAACAGGTATATCTAAAAGACACATGAATCTGCTCAGCAGTGGTGAGTTCTGACACAGAAATTCCCAAACTCAAAGTTTTGGACTTCAACAAAGACTGAAAAATAAGTAGGAGTCAAGAGGACAGTGATGATAATGACCAGAGCCCTAAAAAAGCATGATTCCTGGAGAACAAAACAAGAAAAAGTTGGTTTGCCTTAGCATGAGGAAGTGAAAGCTGAGGAAGGACAAAGCAGTCTCTGAATACATAAAAATCTGCTTTAAAAAGGCCAACTTTTTTGTGTGGGTAGAACAGCAACAGAAGTTGGCAATTGCAACCAGGAATATCCAGGTTAGGTATTAGATAAAAAACTTGTAATGATAAGGAAAGTAAAGTACTGACGAAGGCCATATAAGGTAGTGAGGAGGATGTAAGATCCCCATGACTGGAGAGAGTGGCTTAGACTAGCATTGATCGCAAATTTTATAGGCAGAGCTACTTTGTGGTAGCAGCATGTTGGGGTGTTCTTCCAGTCCTATTTCTTCCACAATTTAACATATAAATCCAGTCTGAATTTCTTTGAAGTTCAAGGAACAAAGGAGATGCCTCAGCCAAACCTTGGATTTACCTCATTAGCCAATCGTGAGTCAGCTGCAAAATTCTTACCCAGATACTTAAGCAATAGTCCATCCAGCTCGGCAGCCTGTCTCTGCGATGGGAGGTGATGGGAGATACTGTCTGCTCATGAGGAGTCTTTATTTCCAGAGGACAAACTCTCTCAGTTGCAATACAAGGAAATTTGTGTTCAGCTGGTTACCTGCACTGGCATTTATAAACTGCCACAGAACCTGGCCACTTTCTGCAGTCTGCTAGCAATCCCCCAAAGCACCTCCCTCCCAGGTTCCTTTCAGCTGTCCTTCTCAAACTCCACTGTGTCCTTCTGGAGCTGTGGGGACCAGAACTTCACACTGCACTCAAGATGTTGGCATGTCGAGGTTGCAAATAGCTGCAAAACGATGCCCTATGGCTTGTGTACGCAAATTCATCGGGAATCTGGGAAGAGTGTTTTCAGATCCAGCATTTTGTTCTGGGTGCACCTTTAGCACTGACAAGTTGTGGCTCCTTGGATGTTTCACAACATACATGTTTAAAATAAATTCTGTTGAACCTCATAAAATAATTTTTAACTCCGGTACCGTTCAGTGAGGTTACTGGCTATCAACACAATTATCTTGTATAATGAGTGGCATAAATAGAAAATGTCAGTGAAAATAAATACCATATGGGTGCACTGAGCTGTGACATCTTAAAAAGTGCAGACCACAATAACAGAGAAGTTTTGTAACTCGCATAGTTAACTAATCCACTTCTAGAATACAATTTCACACAGTGTGTATCCAGCAGATTTAAGCAGAAATTTGATGAGATGGAGACATTTGCCTTCTGTTGTGCATAATGAATCCTATAATAGTAACATAAATACGGGAACAGCAAAACTTTTCCTTAATATCTGATTAAATACCTCCCATGCCACCCAACTCTTCTATGATTCAATATGAACATTCCTATATCAGACTGCTGTAGAATAGATAACTGAGCAACATAAGGAAAGAGAGACCACCTACCTACTAATATAGTGCATAAGACATTTTGAGCATAAATTAGCGGAGCCCTCGTTTGGCTTTGCTGCAGAAGCGGGATAGATCACATTGCCAGAATATGTTGCCTCAGCCATTCTCCACAGAACCCAATTAAGAAACTCTCTCTGCAAAACACAAAACAATGTAAAGTTACACACTTCACGCAATGTTGCAGATGAGATGGTAAATACTTCTTTAATGTTTTGACTTTAACTCATCTTTGTTATCAAGATTGTTCAGTGAAAAATATGGGGAATGTCTCCAGTGTGTACATTAGAAATTGGGCTCCTTCATCTCACTTTGTGCCTTCATATGTGAGAACGCCCTGATTTTTGCAAGTCCTGAGCGATGAGTAGCTTCCATTAAAGGTAGTTTGCTTATTTGACTACAAAGGCTGCCTCAAGGCAGGCATTCTTATTTTGACATTGTTTTAGGACGTTTTGGATGATTTCGGCACAAGTAGAAATTTTTATGGTGGGGGAAATTCATTCCAGTCTGGCTGGGCCTGTTAAAGAATGCCCCAGTTCAGTGAAGTGGCTGGAGAAGAACAGCTCCCATTTTATTCACAGAAATTCTGAGCCCTTTGGCGCCAAAGCAAGTTCCATAGGGTAAGGAGTGTGATGATGGTTAGCCTCTGACTGAGTGAATAGTACTTGTCCATTTACTCCTCCCTATGTAAATACATAGAAGAACTCAGCCATAAGAATTAAAAAAAAGTACTAGGTCGTTTCCTCATTTTTTTTCTCCAAAGTTTTTTTTTCCCTTCTCATTTAGACTGTTGTCTAAAAATTGTTTAGTAAAGAAAACAGAAATCCAGCTTTGAAGTTTTACATCTTGTCCAGTGTTGTTGTTGCATTGACTGTGACCAAACCCCATCACGAACCTCTTCTTAACGACTCCAGTTAAGGGGTGTGAGGGGATTAGCCTTCCCATAGCCTGTACACTTTCCACTCCCTGTCAATTTCTCTTACATTGGTTTCTCCTTTGTACTTCCCATTTTGAAGATGGAGATGGATGAATGCGAAAGAGATGGTAGCAATCATTCTGTCTTTGTGCCTGCCTTGTGCTTTTATCCAGCTTTGCTCTTATTGTGAGAAAAACTTCAGTGTGCTTGCAGTCAGAGCCACTACCAGCTTGAGGGCAATGGGTTGAGCCCATTAAAAGGAGTAGGGGTTTGCACAGGCCCCACATCATTGTCTGCTAAACACCATCTGAGAGAATTACTCTGTTTTCACAGTAGCAATGTATCTGATGTCACAAAAAAACTTAGTGGGACATGTTGCCCAAAGAACTGCTCTGATGTAAAGTGCACCTGGAAATTGACTCTTGTTGCAATCCTGCAAGTGAGTGCCAGCTAAGCAGGGAGATAGATAATACAACAGAGCATTTCTTTGAGCTTAAGCAGTTTCAAAGAACATTTGAGCTAAGAAGTGAACAAAGATGAGGCCGGGTCAGACAAGGGCTCCATCCAGCCCCAGGGGCCAGCCAGGGCGTCAGAGGAGTCTGCCACAGCCCCGGGAGTGAGCAGTTATGCAATAACTTGCCCAGAGGGAATACTTAGCCCTGAACAGCTGGGTAATCTTGAAAGCAGGAGGTTTTATCTTTCTGGGTTATATTTATTCCAGCTGTTTATATAACACTGAGAAGCTCTTGAAAATAAGCAGTGTAAACAGCAGTGTGAACATGGAGCCTTTTGCCATGAGGCCACATAGGGACATATAGGGACAGTTCATGAGCAATGTAATGCTGCTTCTGGGTCCAGTGACAGTGGGGAAGAATCATGATGGGGAAGACTTCTCTTGGAAGACTGTCCTTGGAAAGCAAGGTCTGGATCTGCTCAGCTATTGGATTTGGCTCTTATATGAGAATTCAAAGGCAAACTTGTGCATTCCTGGAATAGTTACTAGTGAGTATAGTGAAAACAAATGCTGTCTTAGAAGAGAAGCAAGTGCAGTTGCCCCTGGTGCTCCCCTGCCCTGCTCAGGGGTGGAGGACTCATTGAACTGGAGAGGTGGGATCTCCAGAGCAGTGTTTATATTTTCCCTCTCAGCCTTTACCTGAACTTACCTAGTTTTGTCCAACTATAAGATGGACAAAACTCTTCAGCTCCTCTCCTAGCACCTTGCCAGTATGTGTGCTGGTTGCTTCAGAATTGTTGAGAACGACATGAAGCCTCCAGGTTTGGTGTCTTGCTAATAACAGTAGTGGCCACACTTTCAAAGGAGGCTACAGGGGCACTGTCTGTAACCAGGTACCCAGCTGAACCTGCACCTTACATGTTTTTTTACAAGTAATTGATTTGCAGAAGTGTGCTGTGCTGTCACACTTGTAAACTAAGGGCTGAAACCCACCCACAGTGACGTGGGGCACAAGAGTTTTGCTGAAAATTTCTGGATGAAGTGATGTGGGTTCTCTGTGCATGTGCATCACTATCTGCCTATAAAGAGCATTTCCACTTGAATTCCAAAGATGTTTATATTCATTTATATTCAGGAGTAGGATCTTTTAAGACATTTTTTTTCCTTTGCCGTTGAGTCAGGGATATAGATACCTTTTTTCCCTCCTTCACCGATGCTCACTTTGTGGTACTCTGTTTGCTTGCAGAAGACATTCCTGATGGAGAACAGGATAATGACAAACTGACCAAGTCTCCACCTCCTCCACCTCCGCGGCGCAGTTACCTGCCAGGTTCAGGACTAACCACAACGAGATCAGGAGATGTCATCTATGCAGCCAGAAAAGAGGCTGCTGCTGTCAAGGTTTGATGATTCAGACTCTAGGCAATTAGACTGTGGCTGGCACAAAGAAACATTCCCAGGCTTGTGCTGTGTCTGTAAACCACAAAATAAGTTGAGACAGAGCTACATCCTGGAGAGCTACTGAAACTGCTTACCAGGAAACACTACTGCTAGGCCAAATGAACAAGTCAGGATTGATCAGTTCTGTTTGCAGGAGCCTTGCTGCTCTTATCTCCTAGCAATGTAGAAGACAAGTCACACGCTGCTTTCATTTAGAGTGGTAAGAGGATTGAAAATAAAAAACCTCACACCTTACACAGATGGGGAAGATCAACTCAGATTTGAGAGCATTTTTGCAGAAGTGTTGCAAATTAGTTTCCTTGGACTTCCTCTCCCCATCTGTTCTGTTCCCTGAAGGAAGTGGAGGGAAGTACAGTTGCTATATCACATCAGCAATATTGGTTGCTTTTGAACTGGTGAAGTAGCAGTCTCCTTCAAAAGGAAGAGGGACCTTACAACAGGGGGCCTGCAGTTGTGTTGAATTTTCTGTATTTGCTTTGCTTCAGGAGGGCTCAACTATGTTGTCTGTCTGTGCTTTCTCATCCCCCTGTAGGAATGCAGTGAAGATGCTGGGCAAATAGCGCAATCCAAAGCTACTAAAGAGGATCAGGCATTGTCTCGGAGCACAGGGCATGCCGTAGTATCAGCTGCAAAAGATGAAGAGGAAGAGGAAGGAGATAAAATAATGGCAGAATTACAGGTATGCCCTTTGGTTTGCACATGAAGACATCTGTGCTTGATACCATTTCTAGGGCTCCAGCACAATTTATAGCTCAGAACATAAAGGAAAGTAGGTCTGCCAGCCTCACCTGGTCCCACTTCACTGCACTGGGTGGTACACGTTTTGTAAGCACCACCCAATTTTTGTTCAAGAGGTCTGGAGCTGAGAGACTGGTCAAGGATGCAGGGGTTACCACTGGAGAATCTCACACACATAGATGGGACAAATTAAATATTAGTGTGCATTAGGTGTGGTTGTCCCTGGCCTAGCATTTCTCACTTTAGTACCAGACCAGCAAGGTCCTGAGAGCCCATCATTTGTGTTAACGTTGGTGGGAACAGAATATGGAATCTGCACCTGGCGAGTTGCGCTCACTCATTCTGTGCCATGGTCTAAGGTTTCCCAGAGTCTTTGAACACGAACATTTGCTGTTCTCTGTTGTGTAATTGGTACATTACTCTGCCACTGGCCTAGATTTAGTGCTCTCTTGCTGGTCCCTTGCTTGATAGCACATAGACTGGTTTAATTTAGTGATAGTGGTGTTGCAGTAAAAGCCAACTGTTCCAGCAACCATCAGTGAGCTCCAGCTTCCCGAGGGCACCCTTTGTCCTATTCCATGCCTGCATGAGGAAGGGAGATGTGGATCAGGTTAACTAGTCAGCTAACTTCTGGCTAACTTCTAGCTGATTCCTTGTGATGGGGTGTGATCCCCGCTGTCCCCCTGCCAAAAGGGGGGGTTAGTGCTGCCTGAGGACCATTGACAGCACATGAGACATGGATGTTAAGCACTAATTGTTACATGTGATGGGTACACCCTGCCCATTTGCTCGGCTTTCAACCACCAGTGCTTCAGACAGCTGGTTTGCAGGGAGCAAGAGCAGAGCTTTACTATTTTCCCCTGTTTGTGTGCTCATGGCTAGTGCAGCAGGAGAGATGGGAACAGTGAAACTGTCACATCATCTCTGGGGAAGCAACTTGGTGACAATGAAGTGGAGGTGAAGGTCTGGAAAGGGGGGCTGGGGGAAACTAAGGAGGAAAAATAGGCATGGTAGCTCAACAGGGAACGAGTGTTTAAATGCTAGTTTTGGGCGATGCTCATTTTAAATCAATACCAAAATACTAGGTGTATTTTAGAAGGTTGACAGAGTACCATGTTTTAGAAAAGGCAAACTGCTTGATCCAGGAGCTACAGGATCATTAGTCTGATATCAGTCACAGGCAGCATAATGGAAAATTATGTGTAGGATTCAATCAGTGAAGAGCTAAAGGACAGACTTAAAAGGTTATGCTAGTAAACACAATGTAATGGAACACAGATCTGTCAAAGCAAACAACACTCTTTGATCAGGTAACAAGTTTGACTGCTTAAACTGAATTATATGCCTGTAAACATTTTTGTAAGTCATTTGATCAAATATCATACAACATTCAGCTAAAAATTGGGCACCACGGAGTATACAAAGAAAACCCTGTCAAAGGCCGACTGGGAGCTGTCTGGCTCTGAAAGTGCAGCCCTTGATGCAACCGTTTGTAGTCAGATCCCATGGGAATCAGCTACAGGCCCAGTGTCGCTCTGCATTTTCATCAACAGCCTGGAAATACATTTATAATTCTTACTGTTTAAATCGGCTTAATTCAAACTAATGAAGTATGAGAGCAGGGAGATGATAGGAGTCACTTAATGGTCCTACTACATTTACTGAAATATGAAGTCCACATGAAGAACAACAAAATATAAGCCAGACCACAACTGTGCATCTTGGAAAGAGACAGGCTTTGCCATAACAAGTTGACAGACCAGCTCAGTGCCGTTGCCACAAAGTTAGTGTCTGCTTTGGGCGTAGATGTGAGAACAGGGAGGATTTTATCCATCTGTACGAGATCATTGAGATCAGCGCTGGGATGCTGCATCCATGATTAAGTATCCAGGTGTCATCAGTTTGAAAAGGGTATGAAGAATATGAAGGTTCTGAAGACGCTTGAGTACAATGTGAAGATACTTTATTGGGTAGTACCTTTTTAACCTAGCAGAAAAAGGCATAATAATAATAATAATAATCAGCTGCTGTAGCACAAACTGTATTTAGACACTGTTATAGATATTTTGGCGCAAAAATTATAAAAATCCCCAGATTACCAAGGGAAGTAATAGTTTCTTCATCATTTTAAGTCTGAAGGATTTTGAGGATGACTTTGTAGATGATGTGCCTAACTCAAAAAGACATCAGTGGTCTCACAAATGGGTGAACCGGGGAAAGTCCATATCCTCTATTATGAGAAGCAAAACTACTTTTTCTAATAGTTCCATGTCATTTTAGGTACTCTGGTCTATAAACACATACAACTGGATGTAAAGGAAAACCATTAGAAACTCAACACCCTGATTTTCGCACTAGATTTTTTCATTATTGTTACTTTACTTTTCTGATTTTGCATAAAAATGCAATACATAGAAGGAGTACAATATTTAAAGAGCAGACCTGATTCTAATCTGTAATCAGGGCTATTAATTTCATGAGAGCTGCCAGGAATTAATTTCCCCAATACATGGTACAAGTATATAATCTTCTTGCATGTCATGGCGTGTTTGACTCCTGTAAGTGCTTGTCCCTCATTCTTCTGGATGGCAGAGATGTCCTGAAGTACATCTCACTGAAGGCCAGCAGAGGCCTGCAGAAATCCCAGTGATAAACACTTGCACTCCACAGTGGTGACAGTGATGGTTCTGTTTCTCCAAATCTGGGCGCCAGTTGGGTAGAGAAACCCAAAGGAAATGGAAAGAGGATAGTAAGATAACGAGCTGAAATTCCAGGCCATGCCCTGGGGCACACGTGGTAGGAAGCCAGTGGTCCAAAAGCCCATATATTCGGACTGTCACCATCTAGAGTGTTAGTGAAGCCTGTGACAAAGACACTTGTCCCCAAGTCTGAAGTTTTAATAACAGTTTGTGTGGGGAGAAGTGGACTTATGTAGCTCTTGCATCATTATCAGCCACTAGGAAGTAGGTGCTGTCACAAGCCCAGGGTTTGTCATGGGCTTTCTACTTAAGTTTGGATGGTTTGTAGCACCTCTGTGTGCCTTCTCTCCCCATCTGTAAAAACAGAAATCAAGTTCATCTCCCTGCAGGGGACGTTGAAGTCAGCATGATGAGTTAGAGTGCAGTCTTGGCAGACTGGAGGGGATATCCTGTTTCTCCTAGTCTGATAGTCTAAAATCTCTATTATCTCACAACCTTGTAGATAATATTGGTGAGCTGTGAATGTAAAAAACAAATGCTCTCTTTGTAGTTGGTCATCTCCAGGCATTTCTCGGTAAAAGCTCTTGGTCTCCTGATAACCTGCAGTATTTATTTCCTAGGCTTTCCAGAAGTGCTCTTTTATGGATGTAAACTCTAACAGTCATGCTGAACAGTCCAGAAATGATACACATGCTAAAGACATAAGGCCTGGGACTTTAATGCATCACAAGGAAAAGAAGGTAACAAGTGGCGTTTGTAAACATGCCACCCGGTCTTGGCATAACCTTCTTTCCTTCAAAACTAATCTTATATCTTGTGTCCTGCTCTCTCTAACCACCACCCACCACTGCCCAGTGGCTTTTTCCTTTTATCTCAGTATGGCTCAGATATGCTCATATGGAACATTATATCAACCTACATTATGTGTCTCATCAGCAATTATGTAAGGGTTGCATGAAGTTCTATGATTCAGAGAAATCAATATTAAAAGATGATGGATCATCAGTTTCCACCAGAGATGCTCATATTCCTCAGAACATACTTCCAGTGTTGTTCTGGCAATAGATGGTGAAGCATTTCTCCTAAGCCTTATTATTGTCTTGAGGAAAATGAGTGGTTCCTCTCAGTCTCAAGAGCCACTTTTAGAGATTTTCTGCTTTAATTTGCTTCATTTGTTGGTCCCAGAAATAGTTATTAGATATTCAGAGCTATCCGTTCTATTGGAAGATGAAGTCAAGGTGGATGGGCTGAATTTGCCCTTAGTCTGAAAGTTAATGCCCAGGATTCACTCTTGGGTCATACGACTCAGCAGAGGTGCCCAGTGGCTGGGGCCACAGCCAAGTTGGGGTGAATTTCACAGCTGTGTCTGTTGCCAATTGAGTTGAGTGGTTGTACTGGGCAGCCAATGTGCAAGATGAAGAAAAGCACAAATATTTCTGCATTTGCAGACTTCTTTTTTAAGTTTAAGATTGATTTGGTTTGATTTGATTGAATTGAGTCATTGCTGGGTTTAGGGGGTTGTGCAGGCCTGACAACTTGTCAGCCAAATGGGTGTTTGCAATGAAGGGGGATATGATGGGGAAGAAACAGCTCTTCAGCTCAGCATTTCAACTTTGACATGCATTTTGTGTGTGTGTTACTCTACAGCAGTCATACCTTCACTGACGTAGCATCTTGAGTAGCTTCCAGGGTTTTATGGGAGACGTTGCACTTCAGCTTCATTTAACAGAAACAAAGGCAGGGAGAGAGAAAATTACTTTTGCCAGGTCCCTGAGGCAGAGAAGAGCCCAGCTGCCTTAGTCACAGTGCAGCTGTAAAGCACAAGGTGGCACCTAGATGGTGGTGTCAGATACATTATTAACATCAAAAGACATGCACACACACACCCCCTCCATCCAGAAGGTACCGCTTGCACACAAGGACTTGGCTTTGACCTGCACAAACAGCAGTTCTGGTCTAAAGCTGCAAACACCTGGCTGGGTGAGGGTACAAGTTCACGGCTATGAGTAAAAGGGAAAAATTGCTTTGTTGTGGAATGTATAACAGTGTCATGGAGAAAGATTTAAAAAAGTGTGAACATACCACTATTCACCCTCGTTACTACTGGTGTTGGAATGAGAAGATTGTTCTGTGACATGAAAACGCTGCTCAAGACGCTGCACGTCCTGTAGCACAAATGCTCCTTTGAAACATGCTGCCAAGTAATTGCCACAAACTGCTCTTTATTGGAATAACACAGAGTCCAGGAAATTAAGGTTAATGAGATCTGGTTTTGTCCTATGACATAACAGAGTGTTTATTGGCTTTACGTATGGAGCCTTGTGGTCATGATAAACTCATAGAGGAAATGAATTTTACTGTAGTTTTATTTTTTTAAGTAGAAGGGCAGCAGGTCCTAAAATGAGATATAGTGTACAATGACATGACAAGATGTTGCACTGATGCTTGGAACAACAAGTAGAAGTTGTTGCTAAAAAAAGATCTAGAGAAATAGAAACTCAGCCACTGAGTCAGCCAGCGCACAGGCAGCAGGCGCCATAACATGGACTGGTCGAATTCTGGGAGCTCTGACTGGCACGTAATGGGACTAGAAAGTGCCCACTGCTTAGCAAATCTGGGTTTAAGGTACTGTGAGCCCTGGCATGTTGTTCCGATACCAGCTCTCAGCATGAAGTGCAGACAGTGTCGGCCTGCCCGCTGATGCCTTGCTGGCTGTGGCTGGTTTGTGTGATAGCTCCTCCTTATTTAGAAATATGAGGGACGTCGAGGTATCTGTGGAGCAACTGCACAGCCTTGTTACTGCTAATCAGCCTTTGTAGAGATGAACTGTGACTCTGGTCTACCCCTGACCTTCTCACTCCTGCATTTTGGTTGTGCGTAAAGTTTTTCTATGTAAAATCCTCAGCCAGTATATGAGAAAATACCACACAAGATGTAGAAACTGTACCTTTGTGAGCCTCTGTATGCATGGGGAGTGCGTGCACTAGCCAGCCTGTGGATTTCTGTACCGTCACTGATTCTTCTCAGCTGGGAGGACAACTCTCCTGACTGATCTTCTGCACGTCTTGATGCTCATATAAGTATAATCTGTCCTTCTGGTGTGTTAGGAGTCAGCTTCTACTGTCAAGAAACGTCAGCAGTAACGCTTTTGGCTCACTGCCTTTGGGCACTTGAGGCCAGATTCATTTCACTTCTTGGTGACCCATCTTTTGACTGTAAATTTCTCTCTTGCTTGTTCATAGGCATGGGGTCATTCCATGGGTCATTCCTTCGCCCTGACGACTGGGGTTTATCCTAAGCTGTCATTAGCACTTAACAAACCAAGCCCCAAACAAAAGCCTGGTATTATGAAATAGTGTCTCAGGGGCACCTCATTTAAAAAGAAAGAAGAAAGTCCCTTTAAATTTGCATTGCTGGGAATATACTACTTTTGAGCCAGTATCGTGCTGTGTGCTGTTCAGAGTTGTTTCTGTAATGCGTGTAGTTCAATGCTTCAGTCTGTGCTTCCACGGGTACCACAGGGTGCCGCTGCTAATGTTGAACGAGTACTTTTAAGCCACAGGAAGGAGTTAGAAATGCTCAGACTGTGATTGTGTTACCTGTGGCAGAGCGGGGCTGCTCAGGCGTGAGCAACATTAGAAGCAGCAAAATGTTGTAACTTGAAAATCAGCTTTTACTGGTACAAACCTCCCTTTCAAGGGTAGCCAGAATCTCACCTTCAGCGCTCCAGTCATCCAGCAAACCATAGCGCCCCGCTGTGAGCCCTTCCACATCAGGCTCCCTTTGATGTGTCCCAGCAGAACTCAGTCAGATTCTGTGAATCTTTTCAACTTCAAGCTTATACAAACTAGGGAAATATTATTTTTTTTTTTTAGCTGAAAAGTGAACAGGTCGAAGTAGAACTGTGTTGGAAATAAGGTCATTAGTGTGCGCTTGCATATTCTGGAGGCCTTGTTAAAACAGGAGCCCTTGGTAACAACCCATGCTGGCCACATGCATAGCACAGAGCAGTAACATCATGCACTGTTCTGCCAGAATTTGGGATTTTGCCCCGAAGACAGACAGGAATCAGATGACAACTTCAGACATGCCTCTGCAGCAGTGAACAGAGTGGTGAGTTCATGAGGTCTGCGCTTCCCCTGAGAATATGATGACTAATTTTTTTGGAAAAAAAAAAAAGGTCCTGTAAAGGTAACAGCGCTGAATAACTAAGTAATCCAACTTTCCCCCCTAGGTGTATGGGGCTACAACAGGATCTCCCACAGATAGTGACCATCCTAAAGAGAAGAGGGAAGGGAAAACTGAAGAAGAATTGGGTTCTGATTCATCCAGCACAGCTGACAGTAGAATTGGCTTTTCAGTGAATGACAGCCCTACATTTAGCAAGGGTTTGTTTGTAGACAGTAGAGACTATTCTAAGAGAAACCTTCAGAATACAAGCACAAACCTGTCTGTTGTCAGTTTCCTGGAGGATGACAAACGAAGAGGGGCTCAAGATATTCTAGGATCCCATTTTTCAGATGTTGAAACTGGAAAACAAAAGCCAAACTCCAGACTCTCACAAGATACTCACCAGGGCCTGCCACAGGGTGAAGCCTTGCAGAGCACGGGCAAGCATATCCCCATCAGCAGCGTTGCCCCTCTTGTGAGGCACACTCAAGAGGCTACGGGGCCTCAAACTTCCTCACAGGAGCAAGAAGCTTCTGTGGTCAACTACAGTCAGGTTATGCTACGACCCAAAGTGTCCAGAAGTAACAGTGTGAACAGCACTGAAGAGACAGACTCTCCAGTCAGCTCTCCAAGTGAAGACAGCCCACCCACAGAAAACATTGCCTTCATGATTACTAAAACAGCTGTCCAGGTCCTCTCGAGTGGGGAAGTTCATGATATAGTCAGCCGGAAAGGTGGAGATGTGCAAACAGTGAACATTGATGCGAGGAAGGAAGTGGCTTCAGAGAAGGGTATCCCAGAAAACACAGACAGCGAAGAGCCAGTGGTGTGTCTGGACAAAAAACCTGTCATCATAATTTTTGATGAACCAATGGATATTAGGTCAGCGTATAAGCGGCTTTCTACAATTTTTGAGGAGTGCGATGAAGAGTTGGAGAAAATGATGACAGAGGAAAAGATAGAAGAGGAAGAGGAGGAGGAAGAAAACGAAGCACATGAACTCTCTGAAAGCCCGAAGGAAGAGCCACCAGTAGTTAATGATAGAAAAGCAATTGTAGAGTATTCAGCAGCTCATGGTCTCAATGAGCAGTATGTATTTAACCTTCAGTCTTCCTCTGACTCTGCAGAAAGCAGACCTCCTGCAGGGGAGGAAAGCACAAAGACAAATTTTAACAAATACCGTCAGATCTATGGGCTAGGCACAGAAGCAAACTTGGACTCTGCTGATCAGTTTGGAAACAGGCAGGATTCTAAGAAAAAATTTAAGTTCAAATTCCCTAAAAAGCAGCTAGCTGCTCTGACACAGGCGATACGGACAGGAACCAAGACTGGGAAGAAGACCTTGCAGGTTGTGGTCTATGAAGAAGAGGAGGAAGATGGGACATTGAAGCAGCACAAGGAAGCAAAGAGATTTGAAATCACCCGGTCTCAGGCCGAGGACGGTGACAAAAGTCCTTCTGGGAAGCAAGAGGGACCTCCCGGAGCTGCAGTGTCCCTGTCGAGGACCGATGAAATTCGGCAGAGTACCTACCGAACGCTAGACAGCCTTGAGCAGACTATAAAGCAGCTGGAAAACACCATCAGTGAAATGAGTCCAAAATCTATCCCAGAAAGCACACACAGCTCTGAGGGAAGCACTGTCCCCTTCTCTGCCCAGATAGTACCAGAGACCCCACCCCGAGAGCTTGTAGTGCTGGATGAGAGCCTTGCTGGCGTAGAGCCCCCTCCGTCAATCCCCGCCACTTCACGTAAGGTACCTTAGTCCGAGAAATCAAACCTCCAGCTGCTTTCTAAAAAATCTGCAATAATCACCATTAAACAAGAGGGTCTTGTGATTTGTTTGCTTCCTTTCAGGTGGCTTGTTTGGGCTCCCCATGAGGTGTCTAACAGCTAATAATGGACTGGTGGTTGTTTGGGGTTTTGGTTTTTGGGGTTTTTGGTTTTTTTTTTTGATCTTTGCTGCTGATTGGTGATGGGCAAATGCAGGGGAGCTGGGCCGAATAATCCGCTGTGTGAAATGACAAGCGTCACTGACACGGAATCCAGGCTGATCAGTAGCTGAGCAGTTTTCTCCATTTGATTCTGGAAATTAACACCTGCGGTGTGAAGCTCCTGAACTTTCCCTGCATGTATACTGTGGCTGTTTTTCTTTTTTTTTTTAATTATTTTGTGGCGCATGGTGTGCAGGCTCCTCTTCAAGCTCAGGGGAGCTGATCACCCCTTCTCTTTCTCTCCCCTCCCTGCCCCTCCACTTCTTTCTGCAGGGTTCCAGCACTGCCTCCCAGACAAGCCGGATGCCGGTCCCCATGGCTTCAAAAACTAGACAAGGAAACGTGGAGAAAGCAGGCAAACAGCACAAGCTGCAGGATCCACGCCAATACAGACAGGTAGTTTTACCCTAAACCCGGTGTTTGGATGGACATTTCTTGTTGTTTGTTTATTTAAAAACTCCAATAACTGACTGAGACTATACCAAATAATGGATGCCTGTCTTTCGAGTGAGGTCTGACTGGACGTCCTGGATCCTGGGGGCATGACAGTATCTACTGATCTTTTCACCGTGCTTGTGCATGCATGTCTGCAATAAAACACCTGCTGCTTTTGTTTGTTTGTTTGTTTGTTCTGGTTTGGGTTTTGGGTTGGTTTTTTTTTTTTTTTTAGTTGTTGTTGTTGGGTTTTGGGGTTGGGTTTGTGTTTTGGTTTTTTGTTTGTTTTTTTTTTTTTTAACACTGTGATATCCAGCTGTAATTTTAAGATGTCAACTACCTGTTTACTTTCCCTTTGGTTAACGTGGCGGTTCCTTAGGAGAGCTGGGAATGCTTCTGTTCAGAGTCTTTACAGGAAGGCTTGGACACTAACCTGTCGGTAGTAGATGGCAGTAGATGCACGTTAACTCTCCAGCCGGACATGTCTGTTCCCACGTTAATAACCCAGAAGCATGGCCGATGTAGTGACTGGTCTGTAACCCATAGATCGCGCCTTCTCACGAAAGCTTTCTTGCCTCGTTCTCTCTCTCTCTCTCTCTCTATGCACTCTTCGTTGGGCACTTTGGGTTTTCTACCAGGTCCAGTCCACAGCTGCAAGACTTAGCTCAGGCCTCCGAATTGTTAATTCTTATTCTCTGTAGGGCTATTTTCCCAGGTCCTGTTGGTTTATCGTGTTACTGGCTTTCTGACAAACTGTCTCCTGCCGTCTTTATTTGCAGGCTAATGGAAGTGCTAAGAAAGCTGGTGGGGACTATAAGGCTACTTCCCCTACCCTACCTGCTTCTAAGATCCCAGCCTTTTCTCCCTCCTCTGGGAAAAGCAGCTCAGCACCCGCTTCTAGCGGTGACGGCTCTAACCCTCTTAACCCACCCACTAAATCCTCCATTCCTTCCTCTAACCTTCTCGGTCCTCAGACAGGTCGCATAACTTACTCTACCTCCCTCATCCCCTCTGTCTCTAACGGCTCCTCCAAGTTTCAGAGCCCCACTTACCCAGGGAAAGGTCACCATCTCTCGTTCTCGCTACAGACTCAAAACGGCCGGCCACCCCCTCCTTCCTCCTCTACCTCCCCCCCTTCCTCTACCTCTCCCACTTCACTGAACCAAGGTGTGAAGAGCATCAGGACAATCCACACCCCTAGCTTCACCAGCTACAAGGCACAGAACGGAAATGCCGGCAAGTCCACCCTGCCCACGGCCAAGGAGCCATCCTAAAGGCTAGGCACAGCCCACGTGCCACCTCACCGAGGCTTTGCGTTCATTTGCAAAGAGTCCGCAGCCAATATTTTAACCAGGGAATGTAACCATTTTGCTGTATTCGCTGGAGGCTTAATACTAATCACGTGCTAAACACTGAATTACTACACTAGATTAGCGGGAAGCTTTTTTTGTAAAACTGTTGCTGTTGTACTGGCAAACGAGCGTTTTCTTCCTTTAGGCAGCACCTCTTACAGAAAAAGCGTGAAGGTGTGCGAGTGAACTCGAGTGTGTGTGCACAGCCGCGTACTGAGCACGGGGAAATGTACGGTTACAAATTTAGTAAGTTGTTTTGTATAAAGCTATTTTTCATTATGGGGACTAGAAGTGAACAGAGATATACTAAAGTGTGATTATACACAACTGTAAAACTGAAACTAAAATATTTTTCTTTTATTTTGGTGTTATTTAGCTTTGTTACAGATTTCTATTTTTATCAACAAATGTCATGGTTCCTTTCAAGATCTTTTTGCCAAAAACATTTTGATACTATTGTAAAGTACATTTGAAAGTAGCATGCTGGACAGTAAACCTCTACACAGGGAACAGGACAAGACTGGTCTTTGTGTGTATGAGGCAACTCAACCTATTGCACTGCCATTCAGATGATATTTAAGAATTTGCCACGCCAAGGAAAAAATAAAAAATAAAATATTGTTTTACACATAGAGGTAGTTGCTGATTACTTTTTTTCCTCAGCTTAATCCACCTTTTTCCTTCAGTTTTATTTTACTGAGACCTGGTAACCCATTAATGTATTGCTTTGTGGATTTTAAAATGTACACTTCTGTACTGTTCTGTATACTGGCAAACTTTTGTACATATCTATAAATATATATAAATAAATAAATACTGTATGTGGCTGGGCACATAGAGTAGTTTTACCACACCAAAGTTAATTTTTATGCATGCTTAAAAATATAAATGGGGAAGGGTTGAAGGAGATGGATATCAGACAAATAGGAAAAAGTGCAAGATGCTTGCAGAGCTCATGGTTTTGTAAATAAAGTTATTTGTATAACACCATAATGTAATATACAGAACTATGGTAAGCAAAGATCTTTACAAAAATAAAGGGCTGCATGCTTATGTATTTGTATTTTGTCACTACTAACTTTTAGAATGGTCTCAATTAGCTGTTGAGATGTTTGCCTGAGGGCATTAAACCATCAGGAGGAAAAAGGGGCTGTATTTTCCCCAGATTAAAGCTAAGCGTAAGTAGTAATTTCAAAATGGGGGATCTTTCAAATTTACCTGAACTATTGCTGGAACTCCAGGTCAGAAGACTAGCAAGAATAAAAGAGCACCCAGCCTTCGACTGATTGAACGCGGTATCATCTTTTCCACCTTTAGGTAATTTATTTATTCCTCCTCCGTGTGAAACAGGAAGTTTCTGAAAAATGTCATTTCAAGGCCCAGCCCTCAGGTGCTGCATCCCCTGCGGTGGGAGTAATTAAAAAACATAAACATTAACTCCTACTGCAGGAGCACGACACTTGGTCTAGTCCCAACAGGGCTCACACCAAGTGCTGTCCCCTCCTGGGCATGTCCCTGCCGAGGCAAAGCGCAAGGCGCAGTTCCGAGAGCTTGTGCTGAACCACCAGCCTGAAGCCAGTTCCCTTCCAGCTGGGACACAAAAGTGGTGGCTCCGAAGCCTGGTCTGGGAGCAGCTGATTTATGTGGGAAGAACCTCTCAAAGCACCTGTGTGGCACTGCACAGCCTGGGCCCCGCGGCTTTCCGAGGGCACCTTCTCCCTTGTACAGTGCTGAGTACATCACTCCTCACAAGCCTCATTTAATGCCTTTTCTTGTAACCAGGTGGGGCTGCTGCATGTCCAATACAGCCATAGAATTGTCTAGGTTGGAAGGGGCCTTTCAGGTCATGTAGTCCAACCACCAGCCAGACTCTAATGAAAACCAAGTCACTAGCACTACATCTACTTGTCTTTTAAATACCTCCAGGGATGGTGCCTCAACCACCTGCCTGGGCAGCCCATTCCGATGCTCAATAAACCTTTCTGTGTAAAAAAAAAATTTCCTGATACTCAATCTGAACCTCCCCTGGTGTAACTTGAGGCCCTTTCCTCTTGTCCTGTCACCTGTGACTTGGGAGAAGAGACCAACCCCTGCCTCTCTACAACCTCCTTTCAGGTAGGTGCAGAGAGCGATAGAGCACTGGGTGTGTCTCCTTTATGGTACACATCAAAAATACAAGTTCAAGCTAAATGATGGCCATACTGGGTTTTGTTCTCATCCCCCTGGGAGCCGAGACTTACTGAAAAAATACTACCTTGCGAATACCTGATGCTCTCCAGAAGCCGTCATACAGCCAGGCAGGGTCCCCAGCAGCAGACTTTGGCCATAGCTCTGTCCCCTCTCTGCCCTGCAGCAGAACTGTGGGCAGCAGCTCTGGCACTGCTCCTGCAGCTGCTTCTGACGACCTCTTCGGGGCTACAGCAGCACATTCACTGTGTGTTTGAGTTTAGGTGCTGGGGGGAGTTGTATAAATCAGCAGGGTCCCTGCACGCAGCGGGCAGTAGGGTGGTGCTGTACTCGGTAGGTAATTATTGCTTGTGGTGGTGATTGAACGTGGAATGGAACACAACACCCACTTGTGGCCTTGGCGACACTGCGTCGCACGCGTCTTCCAGCACCCATCATGTTCTGTCTGAGCCCCAGTGCTGGGTGGCAGCACCTGCCAGGAAAACAGCCACAGCCTCAGCCAGCTCATAACCCACTGCCAGGACCACGGGGAGCCAGGCAGCATTTGCCCCCTGCCCGTCCTGCCTGTAGAGCGATGAAGCGGTGGGGCTGGCAGGGAGGCAGGCAGGGGAGGGCCACGTGCAGCACCAGGAATGCTTTTGAACGCTGAGCAGGGTATTTAGAAACATCAGCAAGCCTGCAAAATACAATATCCCTTGAGCATGGACTGAAACAGCACAGGGTAGTGATTAAAAAGCCAAGTTTCTCACTGCAAGCCAGTTAGGAAGAGTCAGTTTTGGCAGAGGTGACTGCAGCCAGTCTGGGATGAGAACCACTGGGTGGCCACCACTGAAAGATGGGGCCCAGTGCTAACACTGGCCACCCTCAGCCCCAGCGGGCCAGGGCCTGGTGGCTTCGGGGAATGCAGCAAAAACCAAGCAAGGCAGCACCCAGCCCCTGCCACAGGCAGGCCAGGGTGGTGGGGAGGCAGAGTAGAAGATGATGCACAGGGGCAGGGGAGAGGAGGGATAAGCAGGACTCTTCTGCCTAGAGATGCAGAGGGCCAAAATCCATCTGATTCCCACCAAGAGGCAGCTCTTCCTACATACTTAAAACACTCCTGGGTTCGATAACAGACAAGGACCACTTCAACGAGGGGCAGGTCTGGTGTAAGTCATCCGCCCTCTCGGCCATGCATCAAACAACACCCACCGTTCAGCATGCTGACATAATTATTAATTGCTTGATTAGTATCTAAATGGGATGGCGTAATAAATAACCTGGCTTTAAAAACAAGAACGTGGTGCTTTTTATAGCAGATGAGGCCACACTTCACACTCCTTTCTCCTGCCAGGACAAAACGGAGTGATGTTCTCAGATTGCTGCAGACGGGACAAGACCCCGACGCACAGCTCAGCAAAGGGTTTTCCTTCAGCTCTGCAGCAGCATGAAAGAAGTTCGGGAGCCATTTGGGCTGTGGCCATGGCGTAATTCCACATTATCAGTGAGTGGCACTAATAAGGATGTAACAAGCCCTTCAAGAGAAGCTTAAAAGGCTGGAAGGTGCCATATAACTGCGACTAGGTCCCAGCAAAACTAAACTACCAATCCCCAATGAAACAGGAACCACTGTCTAGAAGCATTTTAAATGGCCAAACACTATTATTGCCACCTCAGTTCATCCTTTTTGATACTTTGCCATCAGATCTCACCTTAGACCTGTTCCTAACCACTTGCAGCTACGCAGCTCCAACCAGCCCTCAGACCAAAAGTACTTTTCAAGCCAGTTTCAAGCCTTCCAATGAGTATGGAAACAAAAAAAAAAAAACCAACAGAAAAAACTGAAATTGACAAAATTCTGCTTAAACATTAACAAAAAAAGCCCTTTTAACTGTGTGATCACACGCTGTCAAGTTGCCCAGGGAGGTTCTGGAGTCCTTGCAGATACTCAAAGCCCCAGCCCTGCGCAGCTTGCTCTGGCTGCGGCTGCCCAAGCTGAGGCAGGGGCGAGGGGATCCCCAGGGGTCCTTGCCTCTCTCAGTGGCTCTGCGACCCCCTGGAGCTGCCCACCCCAATCAACCCAGCCTCCAGAGGAAACACTGGTACCAACAGCATTCACCTCAGGGAAGGTTATCGTGGGCATTTCCCTTTGTGTGTCCATCAGACTGTCATTCTCTTCCAGAGCACGAGGGAAAAATCAAAACAAAACAAACCAGAAAAGAAAAGAACAAAGCAGGACAGGTACAAAGGACAAGGGGCAATGGCTTCAAGCTGGAGAAGAGCAGATTTAGACTGGATAGTAGGAATAGGTTCTTTACTATGAGGGTGGTGGAACACTGGAACAGGCTGCCCAGGGAGGTGGTTGAGGCCCCTTCCCTGGAGATATTCAAGGTGAGGCTCAATGAGGCCCTGGGCAGCCTGGTCTAGTTGGGGGTGTCCCTGCTGACTGCCGGGGGGGGAGGTCGGACTGGATGACCCTAGAGGTCCCTTCCAGCCTGGACCATTCTACGATTCTGTGAGGTAAGGGGCTGAAGTAGCTGCTAAGAACAGGGCTCCTAGAAATGTCTGTCATCTCAACTGCCACACTGGCCAGAATTTAAGGGAGCCCCAAATCTTGTCAGTCTTCAAAGAGCAGAAAAAGCACCAGTGTTTTTCCAGCCTCAGATCTGCTGCCACATGCTGCCTTCTTCAGGTGGAGCTCAGTCATCACATCGCCCTGATGCTCCCGACCTTGCTCCTGTTGTCTCCCCCCTCAAGTGCTTCCTCAGAGCTTCCCCCGCTCCCACCCTGCCTCCCTGCTGATCTCTTCCGAGGCTGCTTGACACAGAAAGGCCAAGGCAAGCGGTGGCCCAAACAGCCATAATCCTTTTCTTACACCCCCAGGGACATCCCCAACTTTTGTCCAAGCTTCTTCTGCAACTGCTCTGCAGCTTCCATTTGTACCTGCAGTTTTGCCAGCCAAGACAACTCCTGGTTTGTGAGTTGCTGGGTTTTGTTTTGGTTGGTTGTTTTTTTTCTGAAGGTCCTAATGTTTCAAAAGATCACGGGCTCCATTCCAGTCAATACAAGTCTTGTGTTCTCAGGCCTGGAAGCTGGCAGCCATCTAGACTTGGGAGTTAAAAATCATTAGTTATCTATATAAGCACATCAAAATGAAAATTAACTTGATCCACCAAAATGGCTGTCAAATCGGAATAAGAGGCAGACCCCCACCCCCAGGACCCCTTATGTGCCTCTGCACATACACTGCCTCACTGGGAAGACCCCCATGACTTCCAGTGATGTTAAGCATACACTCCTAACAAGTTTCTGAGGCTAAAGATGGGCCAAAACATACCTCCACTAAGACACGGTGGGTGTTTGCTGATGAACAGCATTACAGAGGCATCACAACACCATGTTCTGAAATCTCGTGTTCAAATACACTATGAGGACTGAAACAAAAATCATCACCGGTTACTTGGTGTTTCCCCAAACATCCCCGCTCCTCCTCCCACCGCAGACAGAAATGCTGCTGAAGCACCAGCGCTGGGGAGAAAGGACATTTCTGTTTGTAAGGAGACCTCAAGAACATGACCAGTTTGGATGTGAATGGGTACCAGATGCACACGATTAGATACACACCAAGTTCTCTGTGGGGAGAACTTTCACAGACCTTCGTTTGTCGGATCTGATGTATTTCTTCACGGGCTATTTTGATAATGATTCCTCACAAGGATCAAAACCACAGTAGACCAAAGCACAGGATTAATAGTGTCGCTTTGGAAAGAAATGACATCTGCTAGCAACCATGCCAGCCTACAGACCCCAGCTACTGCAACTCCTCCTCTTCTCAGGGACAGGACACGTGCATGGGTTCTTCTGTGCCCACAATGTTCACTGCTTATTTATCATTGATACAGGTTCATGCTCTGCCAGGTAAGTGACAGAGCAAGACCTGGGGGTTCTAATTGAGAAGTGGCTGAACATGAGCCAGCAGTGGGCCCAGGTGGCCAAGAAGGCCAATGGCATCCTGGCTTGTATAAAAAATAGCGTGACCAGCAGAATTAGGGAGGTGATTGACCCCCTGTACTCAGCACTGATGAGGCCACACCTTGAGTATTGTGTCCAGTTCTGGGCACCTCAACACAAGAGAGATGTCGAGGTGCTGGAGCGAGTGCAGAGGAAGGCAACAAAGCTGGTGAGTGACCTGGAAAATAAATCTTCTAAAGAGCGATTGAAGGAGCTGGGACTGTTTAGTTGGAGGAAGAGGAGGCTGAGGGGAGACCTCATCCTCTCTACCACGACTTGAAAGGACACTGTAGAGAAGTCGGTGCTGGTCTCTTCTCACAGGTGATTAGTGATAGAACGAGAGGGAATGGCTTCAAGCTGCAACAGGGCAGGTTTAGACTGGACTTTAGGAAAGAATTTTTCACAGAAAGAGTGGTCAGACCCTGGAATAGGCTGCCCAGGAGGTGGTTGAGTCCCCATCCCTGAATGTATTTAAGAGTCGTTCAGATGTGGTGTTGGGAGATTTGGTGTAGGGGAGGAATTTGTAGAGTAGGGCTGATGGTTGGACTTGATGATCCCAAGGGTCTCTTCCAACCTGAATGATTCTATGAATTCCCCAAGTGAGGAACAGTTTTCCAGCGGGTATGACTGAAGATAGAAGAGATAACATGACTGGTAGAGACTTCACACGCAGGGTGGTTTTTAGTGTAAAAACTCACCTTCATAGTTAGAACTATAAAAAGTTCATGACTCACCCTACAGTAATTTTTGACCGACAAATGCTGTTAATCGCTCTTAATGACCTGAGGATGATCATGGATAATTTTGTTTTTCAGTGCTACAAACCCAGCACATTAAACATAAACCAACTCACTACATACCTCCGTATCGTATTATATATTGAGACAAAAACACTAAAGCAGCCGACCCCCCTCTCTCTCCCACCCCGACCCCCTCCTCGCCCCACAAACCAGCCTTTAAGGAGAAGCACCTTCAGCAGGAGCAGCTGCAGGTCCCGGGAGGCAGAGGGCAGCTCCCCCCCACCGCGTTT